>CABEGB010001102.1:155648-271551 GCA_901521435.1 Crematogaster levior
GTGTGTCCTCACCACCGCCACAGTCACTTGAGCCCATCCTCAGCGAGTCCAAGCGACGCCAAGCGTGCGGAAATCGCCGTGTCCACTGTGAGCACCTGCGCGCTCCAGCAGCTGAGTTGGAGTTACGCGCTAGCCTTCCCAAGAATATCCCCGAAGAACAGAAAAAAGTGAGAAAAGCCTTTGTTCGATGGTTCAATCTGCCTGCCACATTCTCTACTCGCCTGGTTTAGTTCTAATGCTTCCTTGTTATTTGCCGGGACAATAACATTTCCTAACTTGGCGATCCTTTCAGCGCCACAATTTCGTAACGCGCTCTGCTCTGTTGGATAGAATCTCTCAACAGGGGTTTCTCCTGAATTACGCACATCGATTCCCTAGACGCGGTTCTGTAAACCACTACGGAATTAACGGTCCTCTGTATCTACTCAATTTCTGATATCGCGCTTCGTACAGAGGTCTGCCCATCCCGCCGCAGCGTACGTCATGACCGGGGCAAACACCCCGCAATATGTCGTCGAAAGCGCCTATGCTTCAATCCCCCATTTCGACCTAGCTAATCTTCCTAGTCGCGTAAAGAGTTTCTCGATTTTTTGCTCCTCAATGCACAGTGAGACCTAACCCCCATTCCCTTTATCAAAGAGTGGACCAAGATACCTAACCGAGTTTTTTAAACTAATATTTGTCCCGTCTATTTTAATCACTTTGGCGGTCTACTGTTGATATCTGCTTTTTTTCCTATTCGTTTTCTCTTTCTATCCGGACGGTCTCCTCCCCCTTCTGCCTATTGAGACCTATGCTTATCTCCTCGTTTTTTAATATAGCCGCTTCTGTTTTTCTTTTTTTTGAAATTTCTAATTTCCTTGAACCTACCCATTCGATATTGTATTAACTACCGCCTGACCCTTAATTCAACTTTTCCTCAGTTTCCGTTAATGATTACTATTAAGATCGTCGCGTATGCTAAATTTATCGGTATCGTGTCTTCTAATTTCCCAGTAAGCTATGCGACATTACGTTCCAATAAGCTGGTCCCAAACGGAACCTGTGAATAATGCCTCTCGTGGCCCTCTTAGAAATCTTTACTTGAACCCGAATTCTAACTGGACCCTTCGATCCTTAAAAAAAGTAGCTCCGGAGCACTTCAAAAAAAACGTTCTTGGGCAGTTCCTACTTTTTTTAGACTATCTAACACTAGGGGCCGCAGACGTTATCAAAGGCGCCCGAGCGAAGAGGAGAGCGACAGCGTACCCTCTCTGAGGCAGAGACCATCCGCCTCATCTCACGAGATATGTCCCCTCGGTCGACTCTTCCGGACGTGAACTGAACTGTCGGCCAGAGGAGCCAGGCGCCAGTGAAATGTCGGTGATTATTATTTTGAGAAGTTTCTCAAAGAGTTTCACCACGGGAGAGGAGACAAATTGTCTATAGGATTGGCTCGTCCTGTCCTCGTCCTTCAGGAGGACCCTGCAGTGAGCCCACCTTCCAGACAGAGGGAAAGACGTTCCATTTGAGACATCAATCTGCTAAAGAGCCTAACTATTTGACTGGGAATTTCCCGCATGCCGCCTTCAGGACGCTGACCCCGATTAGTCAGGTCCGGGCGCGCTTTATTTTTAAAGTTTTAACTAACCTAATCATCTCTGCAACTGTGAAGGTGGAGATCTGACCGTTTCTGGCGGTGTTTCCGCGGGCTAATCTAATCTGGCCTCTGTTGTATCAGGTAATCCTCTGATACCTGGTCGTCCGGGACGTGGACGTCCAGAAGGTAGCTGGCTGTCTCCTCTAGTGTTCGGGTGGAGAATTCCGCCCTGCCGGAGGGTGCTGGAGCACCCCTCTCAACACGGAGTTTGTCAGCCTGTTGCTTGTAAACGACGCCCCTGTGTTCCTGCAAAGTGACGTGACGAATTTTCGCCGCTTGGCATTTTTGCCCCTTCTTTAATTTTTGAGTAACTTCAATGAAACGGCCACAGGCATTCTCGAGAAATTGGGTTCATTTCGCCCCTCTGTGGACTTTACACACGTCTTAACTTATAAATTGACTTGAGGATAGTCAGTTCCCTATTCCACCACGGGCTTGGATTTTCGAACTTTCTAGTATTGAAGCATTACAGGCCCTCCTGAGCACCACTGTGCTTCCTCTGCCATTGTTTCTAATGTCCTGCAGACTGCAGTTCGAGGGACCGCGAGCCGCGTGACTCGTTCTTTCTCGCGTAGGCTCGGCAAACCTGCTCCCAGTCCGCCCGGCGTGTCGAACCGACTGGCCAGCAGCGCACCGGTCATTGCCTGTCTTCTCGGCACCCCTCACCGACGCCACAGAGTTATGGTCACTAGTTGTCCAATCCAGTTCACCTTCCATTCGCCGATGAATTGCTCATGGGTTGGAGACGCCAGGTCATCTATATAAGACGATCCCCTCAAGCCACAAAAAGGTGGGTGGCTGGGCAGCAGAATATTGAGAACCTGGAGACCAAATGCGCGGATGAGGTCCTCGAGTTTGGCGCCTCTTTCGTCTGTCCCTCTGGGGACCCCAGAGTGACGACCTCGCATTGGCATCTGACTAAAAGTCTCTTCCCCTAGCGAATGAATAATAATCATCTCGAGGTGCCTGAGGTGTTCCTCAATCTCGTCGCTGTACTCTGAAGCAGCACGAATGACGTAGAAGGAGAAATTGGAGTTTTGAACTTCAGTAGACACAGTGTGCGGTGCTGTTGCGAGACAAATAACATATCCAGATTTGGATTGGTTAACTGCCACCGCCGCCCACGGCGTTGCGTACGGCAGCCACTTAATTTGCCTACCAACCCGTAAAACAAGTTTAATAGTTTTGATTTTTGGCTTCTGACGTATGGTTCCTGCAATAGCAGTACGTCAAGTCGCTTTTCAGAGGCCAGTTCGCGCATTTCTGAGACTACCGCTGAACGGCGCATATTCAGTTGGAGAATTCTAATTCCCGTGGAGCGCATATTAATCCATATCCTTGGTTTCGTATTATTAATTTCTGACCGGGCTGGTGGAAACCATCGTCTTCCAGGTGGGACTGATGGGGTCCGCGAATCTAACATGCTTAACCGGTTTACGCTGTGGCTTGACTCTACCTACCTGACTATTATCGCATTTGACTAACGCTATTTCAACCTAAGCTGATTGATACCCTCGCGAGTCTATCGCACGCATTTGTAATGATGCGGACAGCACGAAGGTTGCAAACTAGATCTGCACCACGCCGCGTAAAAGTTGACCTGCCCAAGCGCAGCGCCTGATGAGGCGCCCTTGGAGGAAGCAGTAGAGGCCACCACTGAGTCTGCGATCGACGAACACATGACCCAGCGGCGGGGCCCTTCACTTCCCTACGCATCGCTCTTTCATTGGAAGCGTATAGCCAGACGAGCACTCCTCTCACCGATATAATAGAATTTTGAAAAACCAGTTAACCCATGAGTATGGTGGAGAGCTCCATGTACAGAGCCACCCAGCGCCAAGCCTAACTACGACGGGGGACGCAGGATACCCCGAAGTGGACCGTTAACGGCTGCGCGATGACCTCCCCGCAGCCAAGACCCCTCGGCACGGTTCACACCTGGCGTTGGGACTCCTAACTACGACCCACCTACTCTGCAAGGCAGTATTAACCAGCCCGTTTCACTTCACAACCTATAACGAGAGACCCAGCAACGGGACTGGGCCCCTGGTTCCGTCGCCGCTGCCTGAGATCGTAATCTTCTCCAGCAGCGCCGGGCCCGGCTAGGCCCTACGTGGCCCTACCATTGCCCGCCCATCCGCACAGTAGCAGGCTCATCGGGCCCGTGGGTCTCGCTTACGACAAGGCGAACTCTCTGCACCAAGCACAAGCCGACCCGCGCTTCAGGATCCCCGGAGAGTGGCGGAAAGGAGATAGCTACGGGACATTTATTTATTGGGTAGGAAGTAAAGAGAGGAGAAAGGTTTTGCTGCATGGGGCCATGCTTGCCACATGAGAGCTATTTCTCTATTAGCTACAAGCACCGGCTCGTACAATGCTGTGATAGTCATGGTTGAGGGAGGAAGAAGGGGAAGAGAGGACATGTTTCGCCATAACGCCACTTGGTTACTGCAATGATGCAGCGTTCAGCGGGGACCACGAGGGAGGTGGGCGTTAATGACTTGACGATTGCCCTCTGACCCAAGTAACTAATAATCCCAACCCCAGGTCCAAAGAGACCTCGCAATGAGAATCAAGTGACCTAAGAGAAAGCCTGACCCTCTTAGGTCGGCAGAACCGAGCGCACGCCACCCGGACCGCCAGCCCCTTAAGAGAGTCATAGTTACTCCTGCCAGTAAAGATAGACAGGGAATCTCGTTAATCCATTCATGCGCGTCAAATAATAGACACAGGCATTTGGCTGTTTCGATGCCAGGGCAGTACCTGCTATAGCATATATGCGCAGAGTGTCCACCTCCCTCTGATATCGATATTGCAGGGTTGTTTGCTGTCGGTGTGCTGCAGGCAACAATCTGGAGGTAATATGAACGAAGCCGACTAGCGGCTTTCCTCCCTCGACATTCATACATGAATCATCCTCCGCTGTCAATGGCACCCAACCTACGTGCCTTCCGTCCATGCAGTAATTCACTTGCGGCAGGAAGGGAGCAATGCTCCTACCTCAGCCATGCAGGTATATAACGGTTGTTAAAATGTTAAATCGTTTCCACCAGCCATGAGCCCCAGAGGACACGAGTCGTGAGCGTAGCCGACATTGGACCTTGCAAGGCCCACCTGCATTCTTCCTCGCTCCGCCCAGACCTCGCCATGAGACGGTCAAGGCAAAACGAACATTTTCACGTGGCACCCTGTGCGATTCTCGCCACGAGGTCCGCTAGATCATCACTTGAACGGTACTTCAGCCTGCCTCATGGGAAACATTTAACGCAGTTTCAAGGATACCACTTGCGCGTCAACGACCACTCTTTTTCCCACCTTGGGTAAATGGAAGTCAGGTCGGGCCGTCCGGCAGAGGTCGAATACGCCACCCTGCATCGACTCTGCCATCCCTCTTCTGTTGTAAGAAGTTACCAAACTTTGACGACATAGTTATGTCGCAAAATTCCTCCCTCCGTGCCTGGAAGCAGCGTTGAACGAAAAATGCGCCATGTCCTGCTAACTTCTGAGACAACCAGCGCGACAGTGAACATTGCGCCCCTCACGACCTCGGGATACTCTCTGCCTCGAGACGGATGCACCTTCGAGCCCGTATGTGGTGATAGGCACGTAGTTCCGGGCATGGAGTCATGCCACCACCCAATAGAACTCAAAGCTTTCTGGCCAGCCTCGGCCTCCTGAGCCTGTTCCCACTGCACGACTCGGGTGCAACCAAGCTGTACAATGCCACGAAGCTTCCTGCTGCTGCTACCATCACCTGCTCCCCTGGGCGAACCCGCATTTGGTTTTCACATTCTCAAACCAACTGCCTCCTGCCACACATGTGGTTTCTGGGCAGCGGCGCAGGCCGTGCAGGTGAGGAGGCACACTGACACAACCGCAGTCGGTTGTACTTCAAGATAGGGATTAAAGTTTTTAAGTAGAGGCTGCCTGCCACTCTGTATCGGCGCATGAAATATCCAGCAGGGACATCATGGGGAAAAACGCAGCCACTGTCTCACTGCGGTGCAGCCACGAGACCATACCTCACAGAGCTTAAGGGAGACTGAACTCCCACAGCGATGATAATATCGTGGAGGAGACAGTCCTGCAAAAGCCTCAGCCGCTGTTAGCTTCAAAGGTGCCTCTCACACTGCCTGAGGTCTGAGTTAAGGAGACTATTTGTGTATTCCCAGCACCTGTTGATGCATCCCAGATACGCCCAAGATTGACCAGAATCTCTCATGTTATCCACGCTCCCCTAAGGTGAAGTTGTTATATCGATCTTCACCTTTTTATTCTCTGCCAGACGCCACCATGGAAAGCACGTCTTCTTTGCGCGGTCAACCAGTCCATTACCTAAAGGCAAGACGAGCCCTCGTCAAGTTCTCCTGCAGACCATTCCCTGGTAGACGCCAGGAGCACAATGTCGTCAGCATAGCAGCTTCAATGCGCTGACGAGCCTTGCACCATACGGCATCCAACATCCCGAGAGAATTCCCAGTGCCTCTATCGGCATACGACCAGATTGAACAGTAGCGATAACGCACCACCCTGTCTCCACACCACGGCCGATTTTTAGTGGCCGCACCCTTCGTCAGTGCCGGAACCAGTGCAAATACCGTCCCGGCCCCTGAATAGACAGCCCTAACCGTAATTTCTAAACTCCTGGAGCCCCAGTTCTGGAGAGGGCTGGATAGCGTCAGAGCCAGGCAATGAATGCTTTCGACACATCGACGCATGCAGATGGAGTGTGCGGCAATGTCTTTGGCGTCGTCCAGCAATGCAGATGGGACGGTTGTTGCTGTTGCAAACGCCGTCCACCGGCCGGAAACCTCTGACGTGAGATTGTCAAAATATCCAGGGCTGCTAATCGTTTTGCTAAGATCTTATAAGGTGCCGTGCAGACGGACCACACGAATGTGTAGATCCAGTACATTGCCTGGATATACCTCCTTTTCTTTGAGGAAACCAGTGGCTGTGAGGGACCAGGGGACCGTCCCTGCCAGAGCAGGATTGAACAGAAGCGCACGAAGATCTGTACCAGCGTTCCATCCTCGGCGTAATCTGGGTCCAATCCCATGCAGTGCCAGTCTTTACAGAAGCCCTTTAACTTCGGCTGGAGTTATGGGACCCAGAGTTGAGACTTGGTCCAATGCTGGAATCTGGGTCCTGCAGTGGGAACCACCGAGACCTTCGAGGTGTATACCTCTTGCTACTCGCGGCGTGTTGCTTTCTACTCGCCGGGGCTCGATGCAACAAACAAGTCTCGCGCGCGGCGTGTTGCTTTCTCGCCGCCGGCAACGACCCGTCCGTCGGCGTGTTCTTTCTCGCCAGGACGCGGCGTGTTGCTCTCGCCGCCACAACGAGCAAGTTTGCGCGGTTCTCCCCGTTTAGGCTTGCGTGTGGGGGTCCTCTTCTATCCGACAAGACGAATCCCAAACTTCCTATTCTCTCGCGATCGCACGTGGTAACTGCTCTACCAGTACAACACCGCCAGGTACCCTGGTCGTCTACGGACGATTCCGCTGGAGTGGGAAGATCGAACTCGGATCCATCTTCGACCGTTGGGCGCCGTACCGTCGTGGTGAGACCCCGACGACAGGGGAGCGCCGCACGATGGCAAACCAGACTCGTGCGACCCGGCCGTGCGGACCGCTGGACTGTGTGTCACATTGTTTTTGAGCCTTTCGTCCCGAGACTCCTGAGATATCTTGCCAGGGGCAGGCCGAGGTGGTTTTCGGCCTTCCAGGCGTTCGGGCGCATAATCCCACGGATGGTAGCTTCGCACCACCGCCGCGCCAGCCCTGTCGTAAATATCGATCACTGTCGGTTCCTCTCGGATCTTTGGCAGAAGTTCCTATCGCAATGACTAAGCATCGGTAGGGTAAAAACCAACCTGTCACGACGGTTAAGACCCAGCTCAGGGAATACCCTGTTGGCGAGATTGATTCAATCCGAGTACTTCCCGGCTTGAGCTTCGCAATGATCAGGAAGAGCCATGAGACAGGATCCAAAAAGCGACATCTGGCGAACGCTTGGCCGCCACGAAGCCGTTGTTACTACCCTGTGTGAGCCTTTTCTGACACCCTCTTGCTGAAAGCTCTTGGACCAAAGGGATAGGCCCTGGGCAATGTCTCAATGCGAAACATTTTTCGGCGGATCAAACCAGCTTTGCCTTTTGCTCTACGCGGGGTTTCTGTCCTCATTTGCCTGGGATGAGACACCTGCGTTGGGGTTCGCTGACAGATGTGCCGCCCCTTCCAAACTCCGGATGGCGAATTATTATCACACCCTGTTGCCCGGGTATTAACGACATTCGGCCGGGCCTCTGTCTGCCATTCTAACACGCTGGGCTCCCTGAACACCGATTAACAGCCGAAAGTCCCCCAATTCGGCCCTCGGGGCACCCTCCACCACCAGACCTAGTAAGGAAACGATACCCTTTGGGGGTATTTCACCGGCCATGTTGCCATCTCCCACTTATGCTAAACCTCTCACCTCGCGGGCCAGACTGGCGTTAATGACTTCAACAAGATTGCTCGACCCACCAATTTTTCTCTCAACCCCGTTCCCTTGGCAGTGGTTTCCTTTAGATAGATAGGGACGGTAGGGAGAGCTTTAATCCATTCATGGTCGGCAAGAGATGACACGCCATTTGGCTGGCTAGCCCTTAAGAGAGTCACCTCCCGCCGTTTGCTCCCGCGCTTGCTTGAATTTCTTCACGTTGACATTCCAGAGCACTGGGCAAGAAATCACATTGCGTCAACACCGCGAGGGCCATCGCAATGCTTTGTTTAATTAGACAGTCGGATTCCCTAGTCCGTGCCAGTTTGGGCTGGGAGCGTTGAATGGCGGCCGAAGGGGACGACGCGACGGCTCGCGCGCCGCCGCGGAAACCTCGCAGCAAGGAAGATCGCGGGAGGCCAAGGCACGGGACCGAGGCTCTCGGATCCCGGACTGGCGCGCGAGAACGCCGAGCGTTCACCTGCCCAGGCCCGGCACGTCAGCCAGACCCGCTTCCCCGACCAAGCCTGACACGCCCTCCCTCCTCAGGCAATCTTATTCCAGTTACGGGATCCAAGTTGCCGACTTCTTACCCACCATTAGGATCTATCGACTAGAGTTCTTTGCCTTGGAGACCTGCTGCGGGATATGGTGCACGAACCGGCGCGACACCTCCACGTGGCCCTCATCTCCTGGATTTTCCAGGGACCGATCTGACACCGCCGTAACTGTGGTGCGGTTTTTCTGCGTCCTGCAAACTCCTATTCTCCCTGCTAGAGGGTTTCCAGGGAACTCGAAACGCTTATACAGAAAGAAAACTCTTCCCGGATCTCCCGACGGCGTCTCCAGGTCATTTTGGGTTGCCTCCGACGAACACTCTTACGAGGGCCCGAATTGAAGGCGTGGTTCCGCTGCCGGGTTCCGGAATAGGAACCGATTCCCCGCCCGACGGGGCGTTGATTGTCGATCATCATCATCATCCATCACAAAACGAACGTTACGATACAACGGTTGCTGTCGTCTTTTCCGTTATTGCGTGTGTGTATATCGACACCGAGTATCATGTACGCCGTCATTGACATAGGAGTTTCTCCCTGGGGCTTGGGATCGACGACTCAAAAATGGCTGTTCACACGAAACCCCTTCTCCACGTCAGTCCTCCAGGGCCTCTGGGTATTTGCTACCCACCACCAAGATCTGCACCGACGGCGGCTCAGGCAGGCTCGCGCCCAGACCCTTCTGCGCGCACCGCCCGCACCCTCCTACTCGTCCGGGCTTCATTGGCGGCGCGTGCCGCGCCCGCCACGCAAACGCGACGCGCGCGCAAGCACTTGCCGCCCCACTTGCCGCTGACGGCAGAGTATAGGCTCGACGCTTCAGCGCCATCCATTTTCAGGGCTGGTTGCTTGCTGCGGTGAGTTGTTACACACTCCTTAGCGGGATTCCGACTTCCCATGGCCACACTGTCCTGCTGTCTTGGCAACCAACGCCTTTCATGGTGTCCCCATGAGCGTCGAGTTGGGCGCTAACTCTTTGCGTTTGGTTCATCCCACAGCGCCAGATTCTGCTTACCAAATGGCCCCACTTGGCACTCTGATCCGAGATGCTCATTGGCTTTACATAATTCAAGAAAACCAGAGATCTCACCCATTTAAAGTTTGAGAAATAGGTTGAGGTCGTTTCATTTAGGGCCTCTAATCATTCGCTTTTACCAGATGAGACTCGCGCGCGTTCCAATGCGGAACGTCCGGTGCCAACTATCCCGAGGGAAACTTCGGGAGGAACCAGCTACTAGATGGTTCGATTGGTCCGCCCCCCCTATACCCCAGTTCCGACGATCGATTTACGTCAGAATCGCTACGGACTCCATCAGGTTTTTGACTTCGTCCCTGACCAGGCATAGTTCACCATCTTTCGAGGTCCCAACGTGTACGCTCTGGTGCGCCTCATCTCGCAATGAGAACGAGACGCCCCGGGAGTGCGGTGAACGGCATACAACGACGCGGCTATCCCTCCCTCGGTCGACAACCAGGGCCGACCTTCACTTTCATTGCGCCTTTAGGGTATCGCTGAAGTCCCAATGACTCGATGACTCGCGTACATGTTAGACTCCTTGGTCCGTGTTTCAAGACGGGTCTAAAGAGTTAAAAGCAGTAGCGTCGCCGACCGGTCGATCCCCCGCGCCGCCCCCTGGGAGGGACGAGACACGAGGGACGTTCAGCCTGTCGAAAGGTTAACCGTGCGACCAACAGCGGGCTAGGACCGGTGACGGCACTAGGTCCATTGAGCCTCCGTGTACCGTGGCGCGCGCTTGCGATGGCCTGACGCATAACGCGTTGCCCTCGAGAGAGTAACGCTGCGGCGATACCTGACGTGTACCGCCGGGCTGCCGGGCAGCCGGCCGGGCGACCGGGGGTTTGACGCGATGCCGTTTACCGACGACGCGCCAGTCACCGCGGGCCGTAGACCCGACACCCAGCGGGTCGCGACGTTCTACTAGGGGAGTAGTGCGACGACGACGGCCGGTCATCGACGCACGGTAGCGGCGTGTCCGCGCTGGCGAGCCGCGAGGCCCGCGGGACATCGCTTCCACCGACGCGAAGCCAGCGTCGCTGACGATGAATCTCCCGTTCGATCTTTTGGGTTTCTTAGGTTTACCCCTGAACGGTTTCACGTACTTGAACTTCTCTCTTCAAAGTTCTTTTCAACTTTCCTCACGGTACTTGTTCTATTATCTCGTGGTCGTATTTAGCCTTAGATGGAGTTTACCACCCACTCCTAGAGCTGCACCTCAAGCAACTCTAAGGGAGATCCTCCCGAGACGCGCACCGGTCGCATGGGCCTGGCACCCTCTGCGGGTAAGTGGCCCCATTCAAGATGGACTTGGACGCGACGCGACGCGACGCCTCGGGATAAGGACCCTCCCAAACACCACATTTCCCTGCGGCGGAAACCCCGCGGGATCGGTGCTGGGCTCTTCCTGTTCGCTCGCCGCTACCGAGGAAATCCTGGTTAGTTCTTTTCCTCCGCTTAATAATATGCTTAAATTCAGCGGTAATCTCGCCCGCTCTGGAGGTCGTCAATTATTATTTACACACAAGCGCATCTCGCCTCGCGCACGCGGCGGCGACACGAAGACTGATGAGACGGGGACACGGCGGCTCTGGCCTCTCGAATGGAGAGGCGCTCACCGGCAAAGTCCGTCGATCGTCGGCGTCCGATCGTCGGCCGATCGTCCTCGTGCGACGAGGAAGAAAGACCCGGAAAGTCGGAGGGTGGAGGGGATACCGCACACACAGAAATGTGTGTTTGGCGTTCATCAGCGTTACCGGAGGGCGAGGGTTTGAGGTGCGACTCGGACGCGAAAGTGGTTACAGCGACGACGCGTGCCGGTCCCAGCATGCCGCGGTGGCAATCGTACGCCGTTTTCTTTTCGCTCGCGCGAGGAGAGAACAGGCTTCGTGGACTCGGGGACGCGGTCGAGTTAATCGCGGTACCCAGGAGGGAGCGATGGCCACGATCCCGTGAAAGGAAGAGGAGAGCCGCACTCGTCGCGACGCGACGGTGCTGGACTGCCCTCTTCGGCTGGCACACCTCTCCCCTGCCGCGATTCAGTTCGCGGGCGCGCGCCGCAGCTCCGACGACACGGGGAGGAGAGACGCGAACGAAAGAGACGGCTGGATCTGCGCGGGATCCACTTTGCACACTTGGCGCGTAGCGGGGCGCTTGCCCCTGACGCGACAGAGACGTTTCACCAAACTTTTTCGGAAAGTCTCACAAGTCGGCGCGCTCGCAATAATCCTTTTCCCTTTCATTGCCATCAATCTCATCCATCCCGTAGCTGATGTCACCGGGCGGCAGCACACGCGACACCCTCGTCGCGCGTATCTCGTCGTCGTAAAAAGACAACGCGAACGCGCTTCTGCTTCGGTCGTCCCTCCACAGTGTGTGGGGGTTTGATTGAACGACGCTTAAGGGAAGAGACGGACCCTTTCTGGCAACAACAAGTCGGTCGTCCGCACAGCTCGGGGGCGAACGTTCGCTGATCGCTCTTTACCCGGGTACGCGGCGTCCGAGGGACGCGCGCGCGTGGGCGCAAGCAATACTTTTGTAATAAAACGACCTCAGCCAGGCGTGGTCCGGGGTGTATCCGTGACCGCAATGTGCGTTCGAAATGTCGATGTTCATGTGTCCTGTAGTTCTGAAGTTGACGCGCAATTAGCTGCGTTCTTCATCGACTTCCACGAGCCAGTGATCCACCGTTCAGGGTAATCGTTCAGTTTTTCTCCGCTGGCGTTCGGGAGACACAAATGAACACGCCTCGTTTCACTTCCTCACTACTTTGCACAGCAATCCTCTTTGGGGGCCCTTCGATTTGGCCTGGCCGCGCGTCTGAGCATCGCGCGGACCGCCGCCCTTTAGGGGGCTACGGCACAGTTAGACGCGGGAGCGTTCAATCGTCTTTGGCGTCTCTCCGCGAGAGCCGGGGCGGAATGTCTTTGAAAACCATCGGGGCGATGGACGGTGTCCCCTGCGACCTTCAGCACGCGCCTTTGAGTGCGCGCATGGGTTACCACCAGCACGCCTACCAACACCCCCCGGCGGCGAAGTCGAGGCCGGACGGCCGTCGATCGTCGGACACGCTCGGGGATGGGTGGCGCCTCGCTTCCTGCTCGCACCCGGTGGGGAGAGAAGAGGAGAGGTCTTCGTTGCAACACCTCGGCCCCGCCGATCACACAGCCAGTCCCAGACGCGACCCTGACCTTGTTGACGGCGGTCGGGGATCGTGGCGTGATCGATCCGGGCGGGCGGCCCCGAATGCGTCGTTTGTTGTTCTTCTTCTCTTCCCGTCCCAGGGGCGTGGTCGACGATAAACGGATCTCCTCGCCGCGTCGAAATCGTGTGCGTATGAGGAGTGCGCGCGCGAATTTTCCCCCGCGACTGCTCGGTGTGAAACGCGTCGCGACTGGGCGTTAACGACGCGCGCGCAGCTTTCGGCGCACGGAGAGAAGGGGCGACGCTCGAGAGAGATATGCGCCTCCTCTCGCCGTCAATTCCATTTTTGCCGTTCATTTGTCTCTCGACGAACGTGTGTGGTGGTCTCTGTGTTGGTTCTTTCAGTCGCCGGCTGCTGCGCGCGCCACGAGAACGGACACGCAGAGCAGGACCGGAACGTTAATGATCCTTCCGCAGGTCCACCTACGGAAACCTTTGTTACGACTTTCCTCTAAATGATCGTTTTGGTCATCTTCCGGCAACATCGGCAATGCAGACGATTGCCGCGCACCAGTCCGAAGCGACCTCACTCAAATCATTCAACTGGTAGCAACGTGACGGGCGGTGTGTACAAAGGGGCAGGGACGTAATCAACGCGAGCTTATGACTCGCGCTTACTGGGGAATTCCTCGTTCGGGGAACAATTGCAAGCCCCCAATCCTTAGCACACGAAGGAGGGTTCAGCGGGTACCCGGGCCTTTCGGCCAGGAACACACGCTGATTCCTTCAGTGTAGATGCGCGTGCGGCCCAGAAACATCTAAGGGGCATCACAGACCTGTTATTGCTCAATCTCGTGCGGCTAGAAGCCGCCTGGTCCCCTAAGAAGATTTGTTTGCGTTGGTGGTAAAACCCTCGGCCGGGCCTAAAGGGGGGCCTTCAAAGAGATACCATAAGGTACGCCTATTTAGCAGGCGAGAGTCTCGTTCGTTATCAATTAACCAGATACAAATCGCCCACCAACTAAGAACGGCCATGCACCACCACCCACCGAATCAAGAAAGAGCTATCAATCTGTCAATCCTTCCGGTGTCTGGCCTGGTGAGGTTTCCCGTGTTGAGTCAAATAAGCCGCAGGCTCCACTCCCTGGTGGTGCCCTTCCGTCAATTCCTTTAAGTTTCAGCTTTGCAACCATACTTCCCCGGAACCAAAGCTTTGGTTTCCCGGAAGCTGCCCGCCGAGTCATCGGAGGAACTTCGGCGGATCGCTATTGGCATCGTTATGGTTAGAACTAGGGCGGTATCTGATCGCTCTCGAACCTCTTTTTCGTTCTTGATTAATGAAAAGCATTTTTGGCAAATGCTTTCGCTTCTGTCCGTCTTGCGACGATCCAAAAAGAATTTCACCTCTAATCTGCCTGCAATACGAATGCCCCCATCTGTCCCTATTAATCATTACCTTCGGGGTTCCGAAAACCAACAAAATAGAAACCGAGGTCTATTCATTCCATTATTCCATGCACGCAGTATTCAGGCGAGGATAGCTGCTTTAAGCCTCTAATTTGTTCAAAGTAAACATTACCGGCCCGACTCGACACTCAGTAAAGAGCACCGCGACGGGATATTAGTTGGGCCGCCCCCTCACGGGGCTAAGCCCACTGGTAGACGTCCCACCATCACGCCAGTTAAACACCGCGAGCGGTGAACCGACGGTGTGCGACACAGATTCAACTACGACTTTTTAACCGCAACAACTTTAATATACGCTATTGGGCTGAATTACCGCGGCTGCTGGCACCAGACTTGCCCTCCAATGGATCTCGTTAAAGGATTTAAAATTCATTCCGATTACAGGGCCTCGGATGAGTCCTGTATCGTTATTTTCGTCACTCACCTCCCCGTGCCGGGAGTGGGTAATTTGCGCGCCTGCTGCCTTCCTTGGATGTGGTAGCTGTTCTCAGGCTCCCCTCTCCGGAATCGAACCTGATTCCCGTTACCCGTTACAACCATGGTAGGCGCAAGAACCTACCATCGACAGTTGATAAGGCAGACATTTGAAAGATGCGTCGCCGGTGACTTTAAGACCGTGCGATCAACACAAAAATTTATTCAGAGTCACCCAAAATAAACGGTGGACACTTGGGGGAGACCAATCACCGATTGGTTTTTGATCTAATAAAGCGTCCCTTCCATCACTGGTCGGGACTCTGTTTTGTATTAGCTCACAAATTACAGTTATCAAAAGTAAATGTGGGTACAATCCTAATGAACCATAACTGATTTAATGAGCCATTCGCGGTTTCACCTTAATTCGGCATGCACTGAGACATGCATGACCCAATCTTCAGAGACAAGCATAAGACTACTGGCAGGATCAACCAGGGAGGCTTCGTGCGTTCGGTCGCGAAGCGACACGCGCCATCGTCGAGACGAGCGGGCACAGCTCTTGTGCGGGTGACTGACTCTCTCACGGCGCGCCCCGTGTCTTTATTGCCGCCGGACTTGCAAAGCCGGTCGACGACACCGTGGCGGAACGTTATATACGCCGCTCAACCCCTGACGCTTCAGATCGACGATGCGATGCTGAGACGTCGAGGAATCAAGTTTGTAAAATTTCGCTACGGTGTACAAGTAAGCGGGAAGGGATTCACACCCTTCCGTCGCACTCATATCCGTGGAGTTGATGTTCGGTAAGCGCGACGGCGCATCCGCGTTCGTCTGAGAACGACGGAAGACCGCGCGGCCAACAACTATGTGCGCGCCACGTATGAGCCATTCGGTCTTTCGACGCCGACTCGTGGCAATGCTGTGTTGGTAAAATTAAAATTGTTGATACGGTGCGCCGGCTGTTGGACAAGCCTAAGCGTCGGCGAACGACAAAATAACGTTCGGATCGTTCGAACGAACGACCGAGTTCATTCGGGTAGAAGCACGTTACAAACGTGCCGCGAGACGACGCGTAGTCGTCTCTCCGCGACACAAATCTCACCATATATGTATAACATATATCACGTAACGTGCGTTCCGAGACAGTCTCGAAAAGTTCGTACTCGTCGCACGGACGGGTAGGTAACGTTCGTGCGACGCTCAGCTCGCCGAGCGCACCGCGCCTCTTATAGTACCCAACCGGACGGACGAGCGGTCGGCGACGGACGGTCCCTACGCACGGTCGCTTATGGGCTGAGGCGGCGAAATTTCGAGACCATCAGGACTTTGCCGCAGGTAGCGACGACAAAACATAAAGCGATTAACGTACGAATAAATGAGTTTTGGGCGTCAGGACGACGAGAGACCCCCCCACCAAAATCCTTCAAGCGAAAAATTGCGGGCGTCACCTCCGGTGGTGCGACCGAGCTGAATATCTCGGGCGTCACCTCCGGTAGTACGACCGAGCTGTATATCGGGGTCACCTCCCTACGACCGAGCTGAATATCTCGGGCGTCACCTCTGAATATCTCGGGCGTCACCTCCGGGAGCTGAATATCTCAGGCGTCACCTCCGGAGGTACGACCGAGCTGAATATCTCGGGCGTCACCTCCCGACCGAGCTGTATATCTCGGGCGTCACCTCCGGAGTACGAATATCTCGGGCGTCACCTCCGGTGGTGCGACCGAGCTGAAATATCGGGCTCGGGCGTCACCTCCGGTCACCTCCGGTAGTACGACCGAGCTGAAATATCTCGGGCGTCACCTCCGGTGGTACGACCCGAGCTGAATATCTCGGGCGTCACCTCCGGTGGTGCGACCGAGCTGAATATCTCGGGCGTCACCTCCGGTGGTACGACCGAGCTAAATATCTCGGGCGTCACCTCCGGTGGTACGACCGAGCTGAATATCTCGGGCGTCACCTCCGGTGGTACGACCGAGCTGAATATCTCGGGCGTCACCTCCGGTGGTACGACCGAGCTGAATATCTCGGGCGTCACCTCCGGTGGTGCGACCGAGCTGAAAAATATCTCGGGCGTCACCTCCGGTGGTAAGACCGGCGGTATATCTCGGGCGTCACCTCCGGGGTACGACCGAGCTAAATATCTCGGGCGTCACCTCCGGTGGTACGACCGAGCTGAAATATCTCGGGCGTCACCTCCGGTGGGCGTCTGAAAATATCTCGGGCGTCACCTCCGGTGGTACGACCGAGCTGAAAAATATCTCGGGCGTCACCTCCGGTGGTACGACCGAGCTAAATATCTCGGGCGTCACCTCCGGTGGTACGACCGAGCTGAAATATCTCAGGCGTCACCTCCGGTGGTACGACCGAGCTGAAAATCTCAGGCGTCACCTCCGGTGGTACGACCGAGCTGAATATCTCGGGCGTCACCTCCTCGGTGGGGCGACCGAGCTGAATATCTCGGGCGTCACCTCCGGTGGTACGACCGAGCTGAAAATCTCGGGCGTCACCGGTGGTACGACCGAGTTAAATATCTCGGGCGGTGCTCTCGGGCGTCACCTCCGGTGGTACGACCGAGCTAAATATCTCGGGCGTCACCTCCGGTGGTACGACCGATCATCGCTGAAATATCTCGGGCGTCACCTCCGGTGGTACGACCGAGCTGAAAAATCTCGGGCGTCACCTCCGGTGGTACGACCGCTTAAATATCTCGGGCGTCACCTCCGGTGGTACGACCGAGCTGAATATCTCGGGCGTCACCTCCGGTGGTACGACCGAGCTGAAATATCTCGGGCGTCACCTCCGGGGTACGACCGAGCAGAATATCTCGGGCGTCACCTCCGGTGGTGCGACCGAGCTGAATATCTCGGGCGTCACCTCCGGAGGTACGACCGAGCTGAATATCTCGGGCGTCACCTCCGGTGGTACGACCGGGCTTAAAATCTCGGGCGTCACCTCCGGTGGTGCGACCAAGTTAAATATCTCGGTCGTCACCTCCGGCGGTACGACCGAGAATCAATCGCAGGCGTCATCCGGCGGTGCGTCCGAGCGAAGAGTCACGTGCGTCAGGTTGCGGCGCGTCGCTACCACCGCTCGCGGTCGGGACGACTCTGAGTCAGGACGCGGCGTGTTGCTTTCTCGCCGCAACAGTTAAGTCCGCACGCGGCGTGTTGCTTTCACGTCGCAGCAGCCAGAGTCCGCTCGCGGGTGTTGCTTTCTCATCGCAACAGCCAAGTCCGCCCGCGGCGTGTTGCTTTCTCGCCGCCGGCGGTCAGGACGCCTCCGAGTCAGGACGCGGCGTGTTGCTTCGCGCCGTCGACGTTGACGTCCGCGATCTTTCGCTCGGTCGTAACGCCTTTCTGACGCCGGGGCGATCGCTCGCACCGCCGAGTAACGCCCGCGATCGTTCGCTCGGTCGTACCGCCGTGACGACCGGCGGTCAGGACGCCCTCCGTCGCTCAGGACGCGGCGTGTGACGCCTTTTTCGTCGCACCAGTCCGCTCGCGGCGTGTTGATTTTCTCGCTCGGGGCTCGACGCCGAGCAAGTCCGCTCGGTGTTGCTTTCTCGCCGCCGGCGGTCAGGACGCCCAGGCGAGTCAGGACTCGGTCTTTCTCGTCGCACCAAGTCCGCTCGCGGCGTGTTGCTTTCTCGCCGGGGCTCCGGTCGTGACGGCGTGTTGCTCAGTCGTACCTCCGGGGCTCGACGCAACGAGCAATCCGCGCGCGGTCGTACCACCGGAGATGACGCGGCGGTCAGGACGCCTCCGAGTCGCGGCGTGTTGCTTTCTCGTCGCAACAGCCGGTCCGCTCGACCGTGTGACGCGCCGCGGGCTCGAGCAGGACGCTCAAGTCGTACCGCGCGGCGACGCCCGCTTTCTCGCCGCCGGCGGTCAGGACGCCTCCGAGTCAGGACGCGGCGTGTTGCTTTCTCGTCGCAACAGCCAAGTCCGCTCGCGGCGTGTTGCTTTCTCGCCGGGGCTCGACGCAACGAGCAAGTCCGGTTTTTCAGTTGTCGCCACCGGAGGCCGCCGGCGGTCGGACGCCTCGAGTCAATATTCGGCGTGTTGCTTTCTCGTCGCGTCGCTTTCTCGCCGCCGGCGGTCAGGACGTCCGGTGGCGCGGCGTGTTGCTTTCTCGCGCGGCTCGCGGCGTGGCTTGCGACGCAACGAGCAAGGACGCGGCGTTCGCTTTCTGACCGCCGGCGGTCAGGACGCCTCCGAGTCAGGACGCGGCGTGTTGCTTTCTCGTCGCAACAGCCAAGTCCGCTCGCGGCGTGTTGCTTTCTCGCCGGCGACGCGGCGGCAAGTCCGCGCGCGGCGTGTCGCCGCCGGCGGTCAGGACGCCTCCGAGTCAGGACGCGGCGTGTTGTCGTCGCAACAGCCAAGTCCGCTCGCGGCGTGTTGCTTTCTCGCCGGGGCTCGACGCAACGAGCAAGTCGCGCGGCGTGTCGCTTTCTCGCCGCCGGCGGTCAGGACGCCTCCGAGTCAGGACGCGGCGTGTTGCTTTCTCGTCGCAACAGCCAAGTCCGCTCGCGGCGTGTTGCTTTCTCGCCGGGGCTCGACGCAGGACGCGGCAAGTCCGCGCGCGGCGTGTCGCTTTTCTCGCCGCCGGCGGTCAGGACGCCTCCGTCGTCAGGACGCGGCGTGTTGCTTTCTCGTCGCAACAGCCAAGTCCGCGTGTTGCGCGCGGCGTGTCGCTTTCTCGCCGAGTCAGGACCGGGCTCGACGCAACGGCAAGTCCGCTCGCGGCGTTGCTTTCTCGCCGGGGCTCGACGCAACTCGCCGCCGGCGTGTCAGGACGCCGCCTCCGAGTCAGGACGCGGCGTGTTGCTTTCTCGTCGCAACAGCCAAGTCCGCTCGCGGCGTGTTGCTTTCTCGCCGGGGCTCGACGCTTTCTCGCGCGCGGCGGTCGCTTTCTCGCCGCCGGCGGTCAGGACGCCTCCGAGTCAGGACGCGGCGTGTTGCTTTCTCGTCCGCCCGCTCGCGGCGTGTTGCTTTCCGGGGCTCGACGCAACGAGCAAGTCCGCGCGCGGCGTGTCGCTTTCTCGCCGCCGGCGGTCAGGACGCCTCCGAGTCAGGACGCGGCGTGTTGCTTTCTCGTCGCAACAGCCAAGTCCGCTCGCGGCGTGTTGCTTTCTCGCCGGGGCTCGACGCAACGAGCAAGTCCGCGCGCGGCGTGTCGCTTTCTCGCCGCCGGCGGTCAGGACGCCTCCGAGTCAGGACGCGGCGTGTTGCTTTCTCGTCGCAACAGCCAAGTCCGCTCGCGGCGTGTTGCTTTCTCGCCGGGGCTCAGGACGACGCAGTCGACGCGGCGCAAGTCCGCGCGTCGGCGGCGTGCTTTCTCGCCGCCGGCGGTCAGGACGCCTCGAGTCAGGACGCGGCGTGTTGCTTTCTCGTCGCAACAGCCAAGTCCGCTCGCGGCGTGTTGCTTTCTCGCCGGGGCTCGACGCAACGAGCAAGTCCGCGCGCGGCGTGTCGCTTTCTCGCCGCCGGCGGTCAGGACGCCTCCGAGTCAGGACGCGGCGTGTTGCTTTCTCGTCGCAACAGCCAAGTCCGCTCGCGGCGTGTGTTGCTTTCTCGCCGCCGGCGTCGACGCGCGGCGAGCGACGCTTTCTCTGAGTCCGCGCGCGGCGTGTTGCTTTCTCGCCGCCGGCGGTCAGGACGCCTCCGAGTCAGGACGCGGCGTGTTGCTTTCTCGTCGCAACAGCCAAGTCCGCTCGCGGCGTGTTGCTTTCTCGCCGGGGCTCGACGCAACGAGCAAGTCCGCGCGCGGCGTGTCGCTTTCTCGCCGCCGGCGGTCAGGACGCCTCCGAGTCAGGACGCGGCGTGTTGCTTTCTCGTCGCAACAGCCAAGTCCGCTCGCGGCGTGTTGCTTTCTCGCCGGGGCTCGACGCAACGAGCAAGTCCGCGCGCGGCGTGTCGCTTTCTCGCCGCCGGCGGTCAGGACGCCTCCGAGTCAGGACGCGGCGTGTTGCTTTCTCGTCGCAACAGCCAAGTCCGCTCGCGGCGTGTTGCTTTCTCGCCGGGGCTCGACGCAAGAGCAAGTCCGCGCGCGGCGTGTCGCTTTCTCGCCGCCGGCGGTCAGGACGCCTCCGAGTCAGGACGCGGCGTGTTGCTTTCTCGTCGCAACAGCCAAGTCCGCTCGCGGCGTGTTGCTTTCTCGCCGGGGCTCGACGCAACGAGCAAGTCCGCGCGCGGCGTGTCGCTTTCTCGCCGCCGGCGGTCAGGACGCCTCCGAGTCAGGACGCGGCGTGTTGCTTTCTCGTCGCAACAGCCAAGTCCGCTCGCGGCGTGTTGCTTTCTCGCCGGGGCTCGACGCAACGAGCAAGTCCGCGCGCGGCGTGTCGCTTTCTCGCCGCCGGCGGTCAGGACGCCTCCGAGTCAGGACGCGGCGTGTTGCTTTCTCGTCGCAACGCGCCAAGTCCGCTCGCGGCGTGTTGCTTTCTCGCCGGGGCTCGACGCAACGAGCAAGTCCGCGCGCGGCGTGTCGCTTTCTCGCCGCCGGCGGTCAGGACGCCTCCGAGTCAGGACGCGGCGTGTTGCTTTCTCGTCGCAACAGCCAAGTCCGCTCGCGGCGTGTTGCTTTCTCGCCGGGGCTCGACGCAACGAGCAAGTCCGCGCGCGGCGTGTCGCTTTCTCGCCGCCGGCGGTCAGGACGCCTCCGAGTCAGGACGCGGCGTGTTGCTTTCTCGTCGCAACAGCCAAGTCCGCTCGCGGCGTGTTGCTTTCTCGCCGGGGCTCGACGCAGCGAGCAAGTCCGCGCGCGGCGTGTCGCTTTCTCGCCGCCGGCGGTCAGGACGCCTCCGAGTCAGGACGCGGCGTGTTGCTTTCTCGTCGCAACAGCCAAGTCCGCTCGCGGCGTGTTGCTTTCTCGCCGGGGCTCGACGCAACGAGCAAGTCCGCGCGCGGCGTGTCGCTTTCTCGCCGCCGGCGGTCAGGACGCCTCCGAGTCAGGACGCGGCGTGTTGCTTTCTCGTCGCAACAGCCAAGTCCGCTCGCGGCGTGTTGCTTTCTCGCCGGGGCTCGACGCAACGAGCAAGTCCGCGCGCGGCGTGTCGCTTTCTCGCCGCCGGCGGTCAGGACGCCTCCGAGTCAGGACGCGGCGTGTTGCTTCGCGCCGTCGACGTTGACGTCCGCGATCTTTCGCTCGGTCGTAACGCCGGGCTGACGCCCGCGACCCAACGATCGCTCGCACCGCCGGAGGTAACGCCCGCGATCATTCGCTCGGTCGTACCGCCGGAGGTGACGACCGAATATCCGCGCGCCCGTGTCGTACCACCGGGTGACGCCCGAGATATTTAGCTCGGTCGTCGCAACAGCCGGAGGTGACGCGGCGATTTTTGCGGTCGCACCACCGGAGGTGACGCCCGGATTTTCAGCTCGGTCGTACCACCGGAGGTGACGCCAGATTTTCAGCTCGGTCGTACCACCACCGGTGACGCCCGAATTTCAGCTCGGTCGTACCACCGGAGGTGACGCCCTCGATATATTCAGTCGGTACCGTACCACCGGAGGTGACGCCCGATTCAGCTCGGTCGTACCACCAGGTGACGCCCGGCAGCTCGGTCGTACCTCCGCCGTGACGCCCAGATATTTAACTCAGGTCGTACCACCGGAGATGACGCCCGAGATTTAGCTCGGTCGCACCACCGGAGGTGACGCCCGAGATATACAGCTCGGTCGTACCACCACCGGTGACGCCCGAGATATTCAGCTCGGTCGTACCACCGGAGGTGACGCCCGAGATATTCAGCTCGGTCGTACCACCGGAGGTGACGCCCAGATATTCAGCTCTCGTCGTACCACCGGAGGTGACGCCCGAGATTTTCAGCTCGGTCGTACCACCGCCGGAGGTGACGCCCGAATTTTCAGCTCGGTCGTACCACCCGGAGGTGACGGAGATTTTCAGCTCGGTCGTACCACCGGAGGTGACGCCCGAGATTTTCAGCTCGGTCGTACCACCGGAGGTGACGCCCCCGAATATTCAGCTCGGTCGTACCACCGGAGGTGACCGGAGGTGACGCCCGAGATATTCAGCTCGGTCGTACCACCGGAGGTGACGCCCGAGATATTCAGCTCGGTCGTACCTCGGAGGTGACGCCCGAGATATTCAGCTCGGTCGTACCACCGGAGGTGACGCCCGAGATATTTAGCTCGGTCGCACCACCGGAGGTGACGCCCAGATATTCAGCTCGGTCGTACCACCGGGTGACGCCCGAGATTCCGCTCGGTCGTACCACCGGAGGTGACGCCCGAGATATTCAGCTCGGTCGTACCTCCGGAGGTGACACCGAGATATACAGCTCGGTCGTACCACCGGAGGTGACGCCCGAGATTTTCAGCTCGGTCGTACCACCGGAGGTGACGGACGATTTTCAGCTCGGTCGTACCACCGGGGTGACGCCCGAGATTTTCAGCTCGGTCGTACCACCGGAGGTGACGCCCGAGATTTTCAGCTCGGTCGTACCACCGGAGGTGACGCCCGAGATATTCAGCTCAGTCGTTCCGCCGGAGGTGACGCCCGCCGAACGGCGGCGACACGCCTGCACGCCGGTGGCCCGAAGCAACACGCCGCGCGCGGACTTGGCTGTTGCAGCGAGAAAGCAACACGCCGCGTTCTGACTCAGAAGTGTCTGACCGCCCGGCGAAAGCAACACGCCGCGTCCTGACTCGGCGTCTGACTCGCCGCGTCTGTAGCGACGCGACGGTATCAGTACTTCTCTGAGTCGGGACGCGGCGTGTTGCTTTCTCGCCGCCGGCGGTCAGGACGCCTCCGAGTCAGGACGCGGCGTGTTGCTTTCTCGTCGCAACAGCCAAGTCCGCTCGCGGCGTGTTACGCTTTCTCGCCGGGGCTCGACGCAACGAGCAAGTCCGCGCGCGGCGTGTTGCTTTCTCGCCGCCGGCGGTCAGGACGCCTCCGAGTCAGGACGCGGCGTGTTGCTTTCTCGTCGCAACAGCCAAGTCCGCTCGCGGCGTGTTGCTTTCTCGCCGGGGCTCGACGCAACGAGCAAGTCCGCGCGCGGCGTGTCGCTTTCTCGCCGCCGGCGGTCACGGACGCCTCCGAGTCAGGACGCGGCGTGTTGCTTTCTCGTCGCAACACCCAAGTCACGCTCGCGGCGTGTTGCTTTCGTCGCCGGGGCTCGACGCAACGAGCAGCCAAGTCCGCGCGCGGCGTGTCGCTTTCTCGCCGCCGGCGGTCAGGACGCCTCCGAGTCAGGACGCGGCGTGTTGCTTTCTCGTCGCAACAGCCAAGTCCGCTCGCGGCGTGTTGCTTTCTCGCCGGGGCTCGACGCAACGAGCAAGTCCGCGCGCGGCGTGTCGCTTTCTCGCCGCCGGCGGTCAGGACGCCTCGAGTCAGGACGCGGCGTGTTGCTTTCTCGTCGCAACAGCCAAGTCCGCTCGCGGCGTGTTGCTTTCTCGCCGGGGCTCGACGCAACGAGCAAGTCCGCGCGCGGCGTGTCGCTTTCTCGCCGCCGGCGGTCAGGACGCCTCCGAGTCAGGACGCGGCGTGTTGCTTTCTCGTCGCAACAGCCAAGTCCGCTCGCGGCGTGTTGCTTTCTCGCCGGGGCTCGACGCAACGAGCAAGTCCGCGCGCGGCGTGTCGCTTTCTCGCCGCCGGCGGTCAGGACGCCTCCGAGTCAGGACGCGGCGTGTTGCTCTCGTCGCAACAGCCAAGTCCGCTCGCGGCGTGTTGCTTTCTCGCCGGGGCTCGACGCAACGAGCAAGTCCGCGCGCGGCGTGTCGCTTTCTCGCCGCCGGCGGTCAGGGACAGGCCTCCGTGTTGTCAGGACGCGGCGTGTTGCTTTCTCGCCGCAACAGCCAAGTCCGCTCGCGGCGTGTCGCTTTCTCGCCGCGGCGGTCAGGACGCCTCGAGTCAGGACGCGGCGTGTTGCTTTCTCGTCGCAACGCCGGGGCTCGCGGCGTGTTGCTTTCTCGCCGGGGCTCGACGCAACGCGTCCGCGCGCGGCGTGTCGCTTTCTCGCCGCCGGCGGTCAGGACGCCTCCGAGTCAGGACGCGGCGTGTTGCTTTCTCGTCGCAACAGCCAAGTCCGCTCGCGGCGTGTTGCTTTCTCGCCGGGGCTCGACGCAACGAGCAAGTCCGCGCGCGGCGTGTCGCTTTCTCGCCGCCGGCGGTCAGGACGCCTCCGAGTCAGGACGCGGCGTGTTGCTTTCTCGTCGCAACAGCCAAGTCGCTCGCGGCGTGTTGCTTTCTCGCCGGGGCTCGACGCAACGAGCAAGTCGCGCGCGGCGTGTCGCTTTCTCGCCGCCGGCGGTCAGGACGCCTCCGAGTCAGGACGCGGCGTGTTGCTTTCTCGTCGCAACAGCCAAGTCCGCTCGCGGCGTGTTGCTTTCTCGCCGGGGCTCGACGCAACGAGCAAGTCCGCGCGCGGCGTGTCGCTTTCTCGCCGCCGGCGGTCAGGACGCCTCCGAGTCAGGACGCGGCGTGTTGCTTTCTCGTCGCAACAGCCAAGTCCGCTCGCGGCGTGTTGCTTTCTCGCCGGGGCTCGACGCAACGAGCAAGTCCGCGCGCGGCGTGTCGCTTTCTCGCCGCCGGCGGTCAGGACGCCTCGAGTCAGGACGCGGCGTGTTGCTTTCTCGTCGCAACAGCCAAGTCCGCTCGCGGCGTGTTGCTTTCTCGCCGGGGCTCGACGCAACGAGCAAGTCCGCGCGCGGCGTGTCGCTTTCTCGCCGCCGGCGGTCAGGACGCCTCCGAGTCAGGACGCGGCGTGTTGCTTTCTCGTCGCAACAGCCAAGTCCGCTCGCGGCGTGTTGCTTTCTCGCCGGGGCTCGACGCAACGAGCAAGTCCGCGCGCGGCGTGTCGCTTTCTCGCCGCCGGCGGTCAGGACGCCTCCGAGTCAGGACGCGGCGTGTTGCTTTCTCGTCGCAACAGCCAAGTCCGCTCGCGGCGTGTTGCTTTCTCGCCGGGGCTCGACGCAACGAGCAAGTCCGCGCGCGGCGTGTCGCTTTCTCGCCGCCGGCGGTCAGGACGCCTCCGAGTCAGGACGCGGCGTGTTGCTTTCTCGTCGCCAAGTCCGCTCGCGGCGTGTTGCTTTCTCGCCGGGGCTCGACGCAACGAGCGCGCGCGGCGTGTCGCTTTCTCGCCGCCGGCGGTCAGGACGCCTCCGAGTCAGGACGCGGCGTGTTGCTTTCTCGTCGCAACAGCCAAGTCCGCTCGCGGCGTGTTGCTTTCTCGCCGGGGCTCGACGCAACGAGCAAGTCCGCGCGCGGCGTGTTGCTTTCTCGCCGCCGGCGGTCAGGACGCCTCCGAGTCCGGACGCGGCGTGTTGCTTTCTCGTCAAGCAGCCAAGTCGCTCGCGGCGTGTTGCTTTCGGGGCTCCGCAACGACCAAGTTTGCGCGCGGCGTGTTGCTTTCTCGCCGCGAGCAAGTTGCGCGCGGCATTTCTAACTCTTCCCGTTTAGGCTTGCCGTGTTTTTTCTCGTCATCGGACGGGACGAATCCCAAAGCCGAGGGGGGCCCGAATCTCGCAGATCACTGGCGGGTGGCACTGCTCAAGTACAACTCACCCCGCCGATATTTACCTAAGTCGTACCACCAGGCGATTCCGAGTCTCGACATCGAACTCCGCGAAACTCATGTTCGACCGTTAGGCGCCGTGCGGTCGTGAGGCGGTGAGGTGACGCCCGACGACGGGCAGGGCGCCGCGCGGCAACCCGAGGCTCGTGCGACGACCGGTCGGTCGGATATTTTCCGCTCAGTAGTGTCACATTTTTTTCAGCCTTTCGACTCACGAGACTCCTAGAGATATCGTACCTCGACGACTAGAGGATACGGCCTTAGAGGCGTTCAGGCATAATCCCACGGATGGTAGCTTCGCACCACTCGCCGCTCGACCGAGTGCGTGAACCAAATGTCGAACCTGCGGTTTCCTCTCGGTATACAGGGTTACTATCGGCGTGACTGGTCATCAATATTCAGGCTCGTCGGCCCACCTCCGACGGTAAACCCCAGCTCACGTTCCTGTTGGCGATGAACAGTCCGAATATTGGCGAATTCTGCTTCGCGCCGGAGCCGACATCGAAGGATCAAAAGCGTCGCTATATGAACGCTTAGCGCCACAAGCCAGGTGTAGCCCTGACACCTCTTGCGAAAACTCTTCGCCGGATCGATAGGCCGGGACGCCTCTCTATGCGTACTGAACATCGGAGTCGGCCGCTTTTGCCCTTTGCTCTACCCGAGGTGTCCTCGCTGAGCTCGGCCTTAGGACACCTGCGTTGTTCTTTGACAGATGTGCCGCCCCAGTCAAACTCCCCCCCTTTCACGCGGTGTCCTCGAATCGGATCGCGCGGGAATATTAACGGCGATCGGCCGAGGCCTCTCACGCCACTCTGACGCTTGGCTCTAGAACACCGTGACCGCCGGGGCTGAAGCCCTCAGGGCACGCGCTCCGCCCAAGCCAGTAAGAAAAGAACGATGAAAGTAGTGGTGGTATTTCACCGGCGATGTTGCCATCTCCGGCTTAAACTGCACCTCTCATCCACGGTGCCGGACTGAGTCAAGCTCAACAGGGTCTTCTGGCCCCGCTAATTTTTTCCAAGCCCGTTCCTTGGCAGTGGTTTCGCTAAGATAGTCCGGGGACGTGGGAATCTCGTTAATCCATTCATGCGCGTCACTAATTAGATGACGGGCATTTGGCTATGTTTTGATGCCCAGGCAGTACCTCCGTTATATATGCGCAGAGGTCCACCTCCCCGATATCGATATTGCAGGGCTGTTTCTGTCGGTGTTCGCAGGCAACACCCTGGGTAATATATGAACGAAGCCGCCAAGCGGCTTTCCCTCCGTGACATTCTCGCCGGGCTCATACGCAACTGTCACGTCCGCGGCACAACTCTACATTGCCTTCCGTCGCCGCCACTTGCGGCAGGACGCCTCCGGCCAGGACGCGGCGTTGTTATTTCAAAACGTTTCCAGTTCAGCCATGAACCCCCAGAGGACACGAGTCGTGAGGTACGCCGCTGACCGTGGTGGGCTAATCCCCCCGGCATCTCCTCCTCTCTCCGACAGCGCAGACTCTCTCTCGCCATGAGATTGTCAAGGCGGTAAAACGAGTGTTTCACGTGGCACTCCTGTGCGATTCGCCGCCGGGTTCGCTAGATCATCGGGAACGGTACTTGTGGACTTTCCGCTCATGGGAGTCATTTAACGCAGTTTCGCTTTCTTACCGGGGCTTGCGCGTCAACGGAATCCGCTGCCTCCACCGCCTTGGCAATGGTCAGGTTGGGGCCGCCTCCAATCAGCACGAGGTCGTTGAATACGCCAGCTCCGCATCGACTTGCCATCCCTTCTGTTGTAAGTTACCAACTTGACGAGCATGATCGTTATGTCGCAAAATTCTCCGTGCGTTCGGAAGCAGCGCTGAACGCAGTGCGCTGGCGTCTCAATCTCGAGACAACCAGCGCGACGTGTTGCTTTCTCGCCCCTCGACCTCGGGATGCCTCTCTCGCTCGGACGGGATGCTTTCTCGCCGCCGTCATGGTGATAGTGCACCGAGTCAGGACTCGGGTATGGCTTTTCGCCACCCAACAGCCATGAACTCCGCTCGCGCCGGGTCGGCCTCCTCGCCGGTTCCCATCGCAACGACTCGTCCGCGCGCGGCTGTACGGTGCTGTCTCGCCGCCGGCGGTTGTTGTCACTGCTCCCGCGAACCCGCTTTGGTTTCACAACAAACCAACTTCCTCGCCACATACGTGGTTTCGGCTCGCCGGGCTCGACGCTTCGAAACAGCCGTCGCGAAGGCGTGTCGCTTCAAGATAGGGGCGATTCAGGCAGGGCCTCCAAACCCGCCACTCTGTGTCGGCGCGTCGTCGCAAGGGCCATCGCCGGGCGCGGCATTGCCACCGTCTCGCTGCGGTGCGTACAGCGATATCCATACCCTTGAGGACGCGGCGGTTGCTTTCTCCTCGCAACAACTGGCGATGATAATATCGCGGAGGAGACGGTCCCCTCGCAGCCTCAGCCGCTGTTGGGAGGTCAAGGCCGCGGCGTTAATAGCTCGATGGCCTGAGCAAAGGGAGGATCGTTTGCGTGTATTCCTAGCACCGCGGTACATCCCAGATACGCCCAGACATCGACCAGGGATCTCGCGTTATCACGCCCCCGGCGGTCAGGTGTATGTCGATCTTCACCTTTTTTGTCTCTTCCCGACACGCCACCATGCCAGCACGCTGTCTTCTTTGCGTTAATGTTCAGTCCATTGACTTTTAAAGGCGTTATCGAGCCTCGTCAAGTTCTCCTGCAAACCATTCCTGTTAGCGCCAGGACACAATGTCGTCAGCATAGCCTAATGCTGATGGGCCTTTACCCTTACGGTAACCAACATCCTCCGAGAGAATTCCCGGGGCTCTCTATCTACGACCAGATTGAACGGTAGGGGCGATAACGGATCACTCACACCACGCAACGACTTTGTCCGCTCGCACCTTCGTTAGTGCCGGGGCCAATGCCGTGAAGCACCGTCCGTGCACTCGAATGGGTAACCCTAACGGCAGTCTAAACTCCCGTAGAGGCCCCAGTTCTTTGGAGGTATGGACAGCCAGTTCGTGAGGTGTTGCTTTCGAATGCTTTTCGACACATCGAAATGGATCCGTGTGCGGCAATGTCTTCGGGCGTCGTCAGGACGGCAGACAAGGACGCTGGTTACGTTTTCGCAAACGCCGTCCACGCGGCGTGTGAAACCTCCCGCCGATTGTCAAAAATATCCGGGGCTGCTAATCCGTTTGCCAAGATCTCTTGCAACAGAAGGTGCCGTGCAATGTCGCTTTCAATCGCAGGGGTCGGTATTCCTCCGGTCCAGTACGTTCGGATATACCTCCTTTTCGAAAACCGTCCAAATAACGGCGCGGACCAGGGGACCGTCCTCGCCGGGGCTCGACGCAACGAAGCGCGCAAGTCCGCGCTGGTGGTGTTGCGTTTCTCACCGCCGGCAGTAATCTGGTCCAATCAGGACGCGGCCAGTGCCAGTCTTTACAGAAGTCCGGCATGTTGCTTCGGCTGCAGGGGCTGGACCCAACGAGCGAAGTCCTCCACCATCCGCTTTCTGGGTCACGTTGGCGGCGCCCTCCCGAGACCTTCGAGGTGTATGCCTCTTGCTCTCGGTGTCCGCTCCGGCGTAGCACACTCGCCGGGGGTCGATGTCCCCAGAAGTCGACTCGCGCAAGGCCGTCATATCTCCATCCGCTTCACTGGGGCGTCGCCATGATAGGCGCCAGTGTCGCGGAATTCGACAGCGGACGGATCCGCTCGCGACACGGGCCGCCTCCGAGTACATGCGACAAGCCGGTTTGAGTTCTTCTCGCCGCGGTTTCGTAGTACGACCAAATATCCCTCCGGCTACTTCCTATTCTCTCGCGCAACAGGTTTGTCATGTGTTCCGGAGGACTGCGCCGCTTCGCCGAGCAAGTTTGCGGCGGCATTCCGACTGTCGGCGGGAGGATTGCGATCCATCTCTCGATGGCCGACAGACGAACCCCCGACAGGAGCTTCAACAGATCGCGGCGCGTGGTAACGGCCTGGTAAGCCCGACGGGACCTAAAATGTGCTCCAGTATGTTCGTGATCTCGACGTCCGTAGCCTCTGAAACTCTGCTCAGGGCAGGCCGTCGTGCGTTTTCCTCCCGTCGTCTCCATGGTCGCAGGGGCGGCATGCCAGGCTATCGTGCGCCGACCAGCCCGTCGCCCGCCTCGATCACTGTCACATTGTTTGACGGCCTTTCGACTCACGAGACCTCTAGAATATCATAAGCCTCTTGTCGACGAGAGGATACCGCTTGTGATGGCTTCAGGCATAATTTCCGGATGGGCTTCGCACCACCGTAGGTCGACCGAATTCATGAACCAAATCCCCGAACCTGCGGTTCCTGTCGCCTCAGCGCGAGCCATGGGACTGACTTCCTCCGCAGGCAATCTGTCTCGACGCGCTCGACGTCCCAGCGCTGTTCCCTGGTGGCGGCCGAACAACGTGAACGCTTGGCCATTCTGCTTCGCAATGATGGGAACAGCGAAATCGAAGGATTAAAAAGCGGTTGCCTGTTCAGCCAGCGGCACAAGCCGTTGTCCCTGTGGTATCTTGGCTGCCCTCTTGCTGATGGCTTCGCAAGCGGTTTGCCTGGACGGCCCAGCTCGACCCCGTCTATGGGTCTGAACATCAACGGCCCTTTTGCACTCTTGCTCTACGCAGTACCCTGGCCGCTGAGGCCGGACACCTCAATTATTCTTTGTCTGTCATGCTGATCTAACTGCGTGTTGGGGGGGGCAGACGGATTAACAGCCGAAAGTTATTGGCGATCGGCCTTGGCCCCACGGCTCACCTTGGTAGAACCCTGGGCACATGGGCTGAAAGGCCCTTTGGGGCGCACATGTTTTCGCCATAACGCCACTTGGAAACGATGCAAGTAAAGCGTTCCCGGGACCCACTTATGGAGGAGGTGGGCGTTCTCCTCGAGGAGTTGCCAGACTCAGGCCCAAGTAACGGGATATTTCTTAACCCCTAAGGTCCAAAGCGTTCCCAATGAGAATCAGGACCTAGAGAGTAGCCTGACCCTCTGGGGTCGGCAGAACCATTCGTAACACGCCACCCGGATGACAGCCCCTTAAGAGGTCATAGTTATCCGCCGTTTACCCGCGCTTGCTTGAATTTCTTCACGTTGACATTCGAGCACTGGGGAAATCACATTGCGTCAACACCGCAGGGCCATCGCAATGCTTTGTTTAAATTAGACAGTCAGTTCCCTAGTCCGTGCCGTTCTGGCTGAGCGTTGAATGGCGGCCGAAGGGACGACCGCGACGGCTCGCGCCCCCGGAAGCCCTCGCAGCAAGGAAGATCCGCGGGAGGCCAGGCACGGGACCGAGGGCTCAGGATCCCCGGACTGCTGACGCGAACGACGTTCACCTCGCCCAGGCCCGGCATCAACCAGACCGCTTCCCGACCAAGCCCCGACACGCCCGCTCCTCAGGCCAATCCCTTATTCAGAGTTACGGATCCAATTTGCCGACTTCCCTTACCTACATTAGTCTATCGACTAGGGCTCTTTACCTTGGAGACCTGCTGCGGATATGGGTACGAACCGGCGCGACACCTCCCGTGGCCTCTCCTGGATTTTCAAGGTCAGGGAAAGATCCGGACACCGCCACCTTTGCGGTGCTCTTCGCGTTCAAACCCTATCTCCTGCTAGAGGTTTCAGGGGAACTCGAACGCTTATGAAAAGAAAACTCTTCCCGGATCTCCGACGGCGTCTCCAGGTCATTTTGGGTTACCCCGACGAACACTCTTACGAAATTTGTATGCGGTTCCGCTGCCGGGTTCGGAATAGGAACCGGATTCCCTTTCGCCCGACGGGCGTGTGTCAATCATCATCATCATCACAAACGTTACGACGATACAACGGTTAAGCTGTCGTCTTTTCCGTTATTGCGTGTGTATATCGACACTCGAGTATCATGTACGCCGTCATTGACATGGTTTTCTCTAGGGCTTGGGATCGACTGACTCGTGTTGCAACGGCTGTTCACGCCCTTCTCCGTCCGGTCCTCAGGGCCTCGCTGGGTGTTGCTACTACCACCAAGGATCTGCACCGACGGCGGCTCCAGGCGGGCTCGCGCCCAGACCCTTCTGCGCGCACCGCCGCGACCCTCCTGTCCGGGGGTCGTGGCGGCGCGTGCGGCGCGTTGCCGCGAGCGCGCGCAAGCAAACGCCGCCCACTTGCCGCTGACGACGGCAGGTATGAAGCTCGACGCTTCTGGCGCCATCCATTTTCAGGGCCGGACTTCGGCGGGTTATTTTTTACTCCTTAGCGGTTCGACTTCCATGGCCACAGTCCTGCTGTCTTAAACAGCCCAACGCCTTTCATGGTCCCATGAGCGTCGAGTTGGGCACCACCGCTCTCGTTTGGTTCATCCCCAGCGCCAGTTCTACCACAAAAAATGGCCCACTTGGCACTCTGATCGGATGCTCGTGGCTTCATAATTCAAAGAAAGCCAGGATCTCACCCATTTAAAGTTTGAGAATGATTTGAGGTCGTTTTCGGCCCCAAGGGCCTCTAATCATTGCTTTACCAGATTAGGACTCGCGCGTTTTCAATGCGGAACGTCCGGGGTGCCAGCTATCGAGGGGAAACTTCGGGAGGACCAGCTACTAGATGGTTCGATTAGTCTTTCGCCCCTATGCCAGTTCCGACGATCGATTTGCACGTCAGAATCGCTTTACGGACCTCCATCAGGGTTCCCCCTGACTTCGTCCTGACCAGGCATAGTTCACCATCTTTCGGGTCCCCAACATGTACGCTCTGGTTGCGCCTCATCTCACAATGAGAACGAGACGCCCCGGGGTGGAGGCGGCATACAAGCGACGCGGCTCATCCTCCCTCGGTCGACAACCAGGGCCCGTGCTTCCCTTTTCATTGCGCCTTTGGGTATCGCTGCAGACGGAAGTCCCAATGACTCGCGTACATGTTGAGCTCTTGGTCCGTGTTTCCAAGACGGGTCAAAAAGAGTACCCAAAACAGTGGCGTCGCCGACCGGTATCGATCCCCGCCGCCGCCCCCAGGGAGGACAGACACGGGACGTTCGTAGGCCTGTCGAAGGTTAACCGTGCGACCAACAGCGGGTAGGACCGGTGACGGCACTAGGTCGTTGGTATCCGATGTGCCGTGGCGCGCGCTTGCGGCGGCCTCGACGCACTAACTGCGGTGCCCTCGAGCATAGTAACGCTGCGGCCTGATACGCTTGCGTGTACCATGGGCAGCCGGCCAGGCGACCAGGGGTTTGGCGCGTGCCGTTTACCGACAGCGCGCCAGTCACCGCACACCGGGCCGTAGCCGACACCAACCGGGTCGCGTTCTACTGGGGAAAGTGCACGACGACGACGGCCCATTCATCGACGCTTTGGCAGCGTGTCCGCGCGACGACCCGCGAAGAACCCGCGCGGGACATCGCCCACCGACGCGAAGCCAATCGTCATGACGATGAATCTCCCCGTTCGATCTTTTTGGGTTTCTTAGGTTTTACCCCTGAACGGTTTCACGTACTCTTATCTCTCTTCAAAGTTCTTTCAACTTTCCCTCACGGTACTTGTTCGCTATCGGTCTCGTGGTCGTATTGCCTTAGATGGGTTACCACCCACTTAGAGCTGCACTCTCTCTCAAGCAACCCGACTCAGGAGATCCTCCCGAGACGCGCACCCGGTCGCTACGGGCTGGCACCCCTCTGGGTAAGTGGCCCCATTCAGTCGTGGACTTGGACGCGTTGCGACGCCTCAGGATAAGCGGACCTCAAACACCCACATTTCCTGCGGCGGGACAGGATTCGGTGCTGGGCTCTTTCCTGTTCGCTCGCCGCTACTGAAATCTGGTTAGTTCTTTTCCTCCTTATCAATATGCTTAAATTCGGCGGGTAATCTCGCCTGCTCTGAGGTCGTCATTATTATTCTTTACACACAAGCGCATCTCGCCTCGCGCACGCGCCGCGGCCTCTGAACGAGCACGAGACGGGACACAACGGCTCTGGCTCCTCTCAGATGGAAGAGCGCGCTCATAAAAGTCCGTGAGTCGATCGTCAGCGTCCGATCATCGACCGATCGTCCTCGTGCGACGAAAGAAGGCTGAAGTGGAGGAGGAACGCGCACACACACGAAAATGTGTTTTGGCGTTCCTCGGCGTTTGTCAACCGGAGGCGGGTGCCTCGGGCCTCGACACCAGTACGACGACGCGTACCCGGTCCCGTACCCGCGGTGGCAAATCGCCGCCGCTTTTCTTTCGCTCTCGCGAGAGAACAGGCTTCGTGGACTCGGGGACACGCGGTCAGCTCGCGCGATACGCCCAGGAGGAGCGATGGCCACGAATCTCCGTGAAAAAGAGAGCCGCACTCGTCGACGCGACGGTGCTGGACTGCTCCTCTTCCGGCTGGCACCTCTCCTGCCGCGACAGTTCGCGGGCGCGCGCGCAGCTCCGAAGTGACACGGGAGAGACGCGAACGAAAGAGACGGCTGGATCTCTGCGCGAGATCCACTTTGCACACGCGCGCACGTAGCGGCGCGGGCAGCGCGACAGAGACGTTTCCGCAAACTTTCGTTTCGGAAGAGTCTCACAAGTCGGCGCGCTCTCGCAATAATCCTTTTCCTTTCATTTGCGCCATCAATCTCTCATCCATCCGGCTGATGTCACCGGGCGGCTTTGCGCGACACCTCGTCGCGTATCTCGTCGTCGTAAAGACAACGCGAACGCGCTTCTTCTTCGGTCGTCCCTCCACGGTGTGTGGGTTTGATTTCGAACGACGCCCGGAAGACGGACCGCTTGCAACAACAAAAGTCGGTCGTCTCGCACAGCTCGGGGGCGAACGTTCAACGATCGCTCTCTACGCGGTACGGCGTCGAGGAGGACGCGCGCGTGGGCCTGGCGCAATTGTATCTTTGTAATAAAACGACCCTCAGCCAGGCGTGGTCCGGGAATTGTATCCGTGGACCGCAATGTCGAAAATGTCGATGTTCATGTGTCCTGCAGTCACAAGTTGACGCGCAATTAGCTGCGTTCTTCATCATTACGAGCCAAGTGATCCACCGTTCAGGGTAATCGTTCAGTTTTCTCCTTTGGCGTTCGCGGAACACAAACGAGACACGCCTCGTTTGCACTCTCACTACTTTGCACAGCAATCCTCTTTGGGGGCCCTTCGATCAACCTGGCCGCGCGTCCCGAGCACGCGCGGACCGCCACTGCACGGGGGCTACGGCACAGTTAGACGCGGGAGCGTTCAATCGTCTTGGAGCGTCTCTCCGCGAGAGCCGGGGCGGAATGTCTTTGAAAAACCATCGGGCGCGATGGACGGGTGTCCCCCGCGGCCCCTTCAGCACGCACGAGTGCGCGCATACAGGTTACCACCGGCACGCCTGTAACACCCCGGCGGGAAGTCGAGGCCGGACGGCCGTCGATCGGACACGCTCGAGGGGATGGGTGGCGCCTCGCTCCTGCTCGCACCCGACGGTGGGAGAGTGAGAGGTGCTCACGTTCTGCAACACACCTCGGCCCCGCCGGATCACACACAGTCAGAGCGCGACCCTGACGCGCCTTGTTGACGGCGGTCGGGGATCGTGGCGTGATCGATCGGGCGGGCCCCGGGTGTCTGTTCTTCCCCTCTTCTCTTCCCGTCCCAGCCGGGTGCGTGGTCGACGATAAACGGATCTCTCGCCGCGTCGAAATCGTATTGCGAAGCCGCGCGCGCGCGCATTCCCCGCGCGACTGCTCGGTGAGCGTCGCGACTGGGCGTTAACGACGCGCGGCGCAGCTTCGGCGCACGGAGAGAAGGGCGCGACGCTCGGAGAGATATGCGCCTCCTCTCGCCGTCAATTCCATTTTGCCACGTTCACATTTGTCTCTCGACGAACGTGTGTGGTGTGGTCTCTGTGTTGGTTCTTTCGGTCGCCGGCTGCTGCGCGCGCCACGAGAACGGACACGCAGGCAGGACCTCCGGAACGTTAATGATCCTTCCGCAGGTTCACCTACGGAAACCTTGTTACGACTTTTACTTCCTCTAAATCAAGTTTTGGTCATCTTCCCGGCAACATCGGCAATGCAGACGCATTGCCGCGCACCAATCGAAGACCTCACTAAATCATTTCAATCGGTAGTAGCGACAGGCGGTGTGCAGGGGCAGGGACGTAATCAACGCGAGGGAACCATGGCTCGCGCTTACTGGGAATTTCCTCGTTCATGGGGAACAATTGCAAGCCCCAATCCCTAGCAGGGGAGGTTCAGCCCGGGTTGCAGGCCTTTCGGCCAGGGAACACACGCTGATGATTCCTTCAGTGTAGCGCGCGTGCGGCCCAGAACATCTAAGGGCATCACAGACCTGTTGTGCTCAATCTCGTGCGGCTGAAGCCGCCTGTCCCCTCTAAGAAGATTTGTTTTTGTACGTTGGTTAGTAAAACCCGCCAGCCCGAGGCCTGAGGGCCTTCGAATACCATAGGTACGCCTATTTAGTGGCTACAGAGTCTCGTTCGTTATCAGATTAACCAGACAAATCGCTCCACCAACTAAAAGAACGGCCATGCACCACCACCCACCGAATCAAGAAAGAGCTATCAATCTGTCAAGTCTTCGGTGTCTGGGCCTGGTGAGGTTTCCCGTGTTGGTCAGAAAATTAAGCCGCTCCACTCCTGGTGGTGCCCCTTCCGTCAATTCCTTTAAGTTTCAGCTTTGCAACCATACTTCCCCGGAACCCAAAAAGCTTTCTTGGTTTCCAGGCTGCCCGCCAGTCATCGGAGGAACTTGACGGATCGCCGCTGGCATCGTTTATGGTTAGAACTAGGGTATCCTGATCTTCGAACCTCTAACTTTCGTTCTTGATTAAAACATTTTTGGCAAATGCTTTCGCTTCTGTCCGTCTTGCGACGATCAAAGAATTTCACCTCTAACGTCCTGCAGGTGCCCCCCCCCATCTGTCCCTAGTAATCATTACCTCAGGGTTTCCGAAACCAACAAAATGAGACCGGTCCTGTTTATTATTCCATGCACGCGGTGTTCTGTTCAGGGAGGATAGCCACCAGTTTGCATTTCAAGCACTCTAATTTGTTCCAGTAAACGTACCGGCCCGGCTCGACACTCAGTAAAGAGCACCGCGACGGGATATTGGTTAGGCCGCCCTCAGGGCCCCTAAACCCACCGGTAGGACGTCCACATGCGCCAGTTAAACACCGCGGGCATTGACCGTGTGCGACACAGGTTCAAACTACGGGCTTTTAACCGCAGCCAACTTTAATATACATGTGGGCACAGATTACCGCGGCTGCTGGCTTTAGACTTGCCTCAATGGGATCTCGTTAAGGTTTAAAAGTGTGCTCTAATTTCCGATTGTCGGATGGTCCCGTATCGTTATTTTCGTCACTACCTCCCGATGCCGGAGGTGGGTAATTTGCGCGCTGCCTTCCCTTGGATGTGGTAGCCGTTTCACCTCCAGGCTCCTCTCGGAATCGAACCCTGATTCCCCGTTACATTGTGGTAGGCGTACCATCGACAGTTGATAAGGCAGACATTTGAAGATGTGCGTCGCCGGGTGCACAAGACCATGCGATCAGCACAGAAGGTTATTCAAAGTCACCAAAAAACGGTGGACGCACGGAGACCGTCCGCCGGTGGTTTGATCTAATAAAAGCGTCCCTTCCATCACTGGTCGGGACTTTCTGTTTTGCATGTATTGGCTCACAAATTTACCACAGTTTATCCAAGTAAATGTAGACAATCTAATGAACCATAACTGATTTAATGAATTCTGGTTACACCTTAATTGGCATACACTGAGACATACGTGGCTTAATCTTTGAGACAAGCATATGACTACTGGCAGGATCAGGGGAGCTTCATTGCGTTTCGGTCGCGAAACGACACGCCGTCGTCGAGACGACGGGCACAGCTCTTGTGCGGGTGACTGACTCTCTCACAGGCGCCCCGTGTGTTTTGTGCCGCCGGACTTGCAAAGCCGGTCAGGCGACACCGTGTTAAAGTGTGTCTTTTTCTAATATATTTTAAAAGATCATTTTGTTCTCATTCTCCCATATTAGCGGAACGTAACTACGCCGCTCAACCCTGACGCTAGATCGACGATGCTGAGACGTCGAGGAATCAAGTTTGTAAAAATTTCGCTACGGGCCGTAAGCGGGAAGGTTCACCCTTCCGTCGCACTCGCTATATCAAAGATGTTCGGTAAGCGCGACGGCTTTCCGCGTTCGTCTGAGAACGACGGCCGCGGGCCAACAACTATGTGCGCCACAGCCGTCTTTCTTTCGTCGCCGACTCATGGCAATGCTGTGTTGGTAAGGTAAAAATTGTTGATACGGTGCCAGCTGTTTGGACAAGCCTAAGCGTGGCGAACGACAAAATAACGTTCGGATCGTTCGAACGAACGACCAGTTCATTCGAGGTAGAAGCACGTTACAAACGTGCCGCGAGACGACAACGTAGTCGCGTCTCTCCGCGACGCAAATCTCACCATATATGTATAAGCCATCACGTAACGTGCGTTCCGAGACAGTCTCGAAAGTTCGTACTCGTCGCGGCGGACAGGTAGGTAACGTTCGTGCGACGCTCGGCTCGCCGGGCGCACCGCGCCTCTTATAGTACCCTTTACAGTCGGAAATTTCGAGACCATCGGACGACCGGGCTGAAATCTCGGGCGTCACCTCCGGTAGTACGACCGAGCTGTATATCTCGGGCGTCACCTCCGGAGGTACGACCCTGAATATCTCGGGCGAATATCTCGGGCGTCACCTCCTGACCGAGCTGAATATCTCGGGCGTCACCTCCGGTGGTACGACCGAGCTGAATATCTCGGGCGTCACCTCCGGTGGTACGACCGAGCTGAAAATCTCGGGCGTCACCTCCGGTGGTGCGACCGAATATCTCGGGCGTCACCTCCGGTGGTACGACCGAGCTAATATCTCGGGCGTCACCTCCGGTGGTACGACCGAGCTGAATATCTCGGGCGTCACCTCCGGTGGTGCGACCGAGCTGAATATCTCGGGCGTCACCTCCGGTGGTACGACCGAGCTGAATATCTCAGGCGTCACCTCCGGTGGTACGACCGAGCCGGGCGTCAACGACTCCAGCTATCTCGGGCGTCACCTCCGGTGGTACGACCGAGCTGAATATCTCAGGCGTCACCTCCGGTAGTACGACCGAGCTAAATATCTCGGGCGTCACCTCCGGTGGTACGACCGAGCTGAATATCTCGGGCGTCACCTCCGGTGGTGCGACCGAGCTAAATATCTCGGGCGTCACCTCCGGAGGTACGACCGAGCTGTATATCTCGGGCGTCACCTCCGGTGGTACGACCGAGCTGAATATCTCGGGCGGGTACGACCGGGCTGTATATCTCAGGCGTCACCTCCGGTAGTACGACCGAGCTGAATATCTCAGGCGTCACCTCCGGAGGTACGACCGAGCTGAATATCTCGGGCGTCACCTCCGGTGGTACGACCGAGCTGAATATCTCGGGCGTCACCTCCGGTGGTACGACCGAGCTGAAAATCTCGGGCGTCACCCTCCGGTGGTACGACCGAAAAATCTCGGGCGTCACCTCCGGTGGTACGACCGAGCTGAAAATCTCAGGCGTCACCTCCGGTGGTACGACCGAGCTGAAAATCTCGGGCGTCACCTCCGGTGGTACGACCGAGCTGCTTAAAAATCTCGGGCGTCACCTCCGGTGGTACGACCGAGCTAAATATCTCGGGCGTCACCTCCGGTGGTACGACCGAGCTGAATATCTCAGGCGTCACCTCCGGTGGTACGACCGAGCTGAATATCTCGGGCGTCACCTCCGGTGGTGCGACCGAGAGAAATATCTCAGGCGTCACCTCCGGTAGTACGACCGAGCTGAATATCTCGGGCGTCACCTCCGGTGGTACGACCGAGCTGAATATCTCGGGCGTCACCTCCGGTAGTACGACCGAGCTGTATATCTCGGGCGTCACCTCCGGTAGTACGACCGAGCTGAATATCTCGGGCGTCACCTCCGGTGGTACGACCGAGCTGAATATCTCGGGCGTCACCTCCGGTGGTACGACCGAGCTGAATATCTCGGGCGTCACCTCCGGTGGTACGACCGAGCTGAATATCTCGGGCGTCACCTCCGGTGGTACGACCGAGCTGTATATCTCGGGCGTCACCTCCGGAGGTACGACCGAGCAGAATATCTCGGGCGTCACCTCCGGTGGTGCGACCGAGCTGAATATCTCGGGCGTCACCTCCGGGGCGGTACGACCGAGCTGTATATCTCGGGCGTCACCTCCGGAGGTACGACCGAGCTGAATATCTCGGGCGTCACCTCCGGTGGTGCGACCGAGCTGAATATCTCGGGCGTCACCTCCGGTAGTACGACCGAGCTGTATATCTCGGGCGTCACCTCCGGGAGGTACGACCGAGCTGAATATCTCGGGCGTCAACTCCGGTGGTACGACCGGGCTTAAAATCTCGGGCGTCACCTCCGGTGGTGCGACCAAGTTAAATATCTCGGTCGTCACCTCCGGCGGTACGACCGAGCGAATAATCGCAGGCGTCACATCCGGCGGTGCGTCCGAGCGAAAAGTCACGTGCGTCAGGTTGCGGCGCGTCGCTACCACCGCTCGCGGTCAGGACGACTCTGAGTCAGGACGCGGCGTGTTGCTTTCTCGCCGCAACAGTTAAGTCCGCACGCGGCGTGTTGCTTTCGTCGTCAACAGCCAAGTCCGCTCGCGGTGTTGCTTTCTCATCGCAACAGCCAAGTCCGCCCGCGGCGTGTTGCTTTCTCGCCGCCGGCGGTCAGGACGCCTCGAGTCAGGACGCGGCGTGTTGCTTCGCGCCGTCGACGTTGACGTCCGCGATCTTTCGCTCGGTCGTAACGCCGGGCTGACGCCCGCGAACGATCGCTCGCACCGCCGGGTAACGCCCGCGATCATTCGCTCAGTCGTACCGCCGGGCGGTACGACCGAGCGAATGATCTCGGGCGTCACCTCCGGTAGTACGACCGAGCTGAATATCTCGGGCGTCACCTCCGGAGGTACGACCGAGCTGAATATCTCGGGCGTCACCTCCGGTGGTACGACCGAGCTGTATATCTCGGGCGTCACCTCCGGAGGTACGACCAGGCTGTATATCTCGGGCGTCACCTCCGGAGGTACGACCGAGCTGAATATCTCGGGCGTCTCCGGTAAGTGCGACCGGCGTGTGCTTTCACTTCAGCCAAGTCAGCTCTCGGGCGTTCTTTCCATCGCAACAGCCAGGTCCTCTCGGGCGTCACGCCGGCGGAGGACGCCGCCGAGATATCTCGTGGCTTCACGCTCGGCGGTGACGGCCGGGCTCTTTAATCGGTCGTAACGGCGGGCTGCCGCGCGATCGCGGGCGCTAACCAACAGGTCGCGATCGTTGGGTCGCGGGCGTCAGCTCCGGCGTTGACCGAGCGAAGATCGCGGACGTCAACGTCGACGGCGCGAAACAACACGCCGCGTCGTACGTTGGCGTCCTGACCGCCGACGGCGGTCGCACCGCCGCGGGCGGACAATATGGCGATCGCAACGGTCCACCGCGAGCGGACGGCTGTGCGACGTGAAAGCAACGCCGCGTGCGGACTTAACTGTTACGGCACCAATCGCCGCGGTGACTCCAGAGTTTCCCGACCCTCGGTCAGCGACGCGCCACCTGACGCACGTGACTTTTCGCTCGGTCGCACCGCCGGTGGCGGCCCGCAATATGCCAGCTCGGTCGTACGGAGCGAATATTCAACTATCGGTCGTACCACCGGAGGTGACGCCCGGCCGAACGGAGTTGACGCCCGGATGTCCCGCTCGGTGGCCAACCAGCGTCGTACTGCCGGGGACCCGAAATATTCGCTCGGTTGCAGCGGAAAGCACCAGCCGTTCTGCTCAAGTGTCTGACCGCCGGCGGCCAATTAACGCGCCGCGTGACGCCCGAGATATTCAGCTCGGTCGCACCGCCGGGTACCGGTATCATCGTACTCGGGGGACGTATTGCTCGATCGTACCGCGGAGGGCAGTGTCAGCTCGGTCTGCCTCGGATCTGCCGAAGCTCGGGACGGCGGTATTTTCCAACTCATCCGCTCCGTGACGCCAGTCACCAGCTCGTACACGCCGGGGCTGACGCCCAATCTGGCTTAGTCGATACTCGCCACCGCCGCTTTCGGTCTGCCACCCGCGATCCGTATTCGCTCGGTCGTACCTCCGGAGTGACAGCCGGATGTTCGCCAGTCGGGTGACCACCGGCATCGGATATCGCCCAGCTCGGTCGGTCTCGGAGGTGACGCCAGATTTTGGTCACCATCTTTTTCCAGCGATCGCCCGAGATTTTTCAGCTCAGTCCGCACCACCGGGTGACGCTCGTACCACCGGATTTTCATGCCTCGGTGTACCACCGGTCGCGCCGCGGTGCCAAAAATAGTCGTTACCACCGGAGGTGCCGCCGCCGGGAATATTCAGCTCGGTCATTGCCTCCGGAGGTGACGCCAGATATCGATCTCGGCAGGTGACGCCAGTCCTCACCGGAAGGCACCGCCAGGTAACTTCACCGGAGGTGAGCGCTGCGGGTGATGCACCACCGGAGTGACGCCAGGTATGTTCGGTCGTACCACCGGAGGCAGGCCTCATTGGCACCCCGGTCGCACCGCAGGTGGCCGCCCGGCTCGTCGTACCACCGGAGGCTTGGCCCTGTCACCGGTGTTTTGCCAATCGATCTCCGGAGGCTGTGCCAGGCCTCGCCAGCTCGATAAACCTTACCGGTGGCGCCAGGTAACTGGTTCTCCGGAGGCGCCAACTCGGTCGGCACCGGTGACGCCCAGCGCAACTCGGTCACTGCACCAGTACTCGGTCATGCCTCCGGAAGTGACCAGCTTCGCTCAGTCGTACTACCGGAAGGTGACGCCAGCCTTCAACTCGGTCAACCTGCCGGTGACATATCGGTCGCACCGCCGAACGCTCGATGCCTGCCGGAGGTGACGCCCGAGATACAGCCCGATCTTTCCTGAGCGGTACGCCCGAACACCGATGTGCACTCGGAGGTATTTTGCCTTGACAGCTCAGTCGTACTGCCGGTGACCCGGATATTCATCGTCTGCGCCCGGTATCAGCTCGTCACCGGGGCGAACGCCGGATATATTCGGCAGGGTGCCGGATCGTCGGTCTTGCTGCTGCCGGCTTTCTGCCCGGCCACTAAGGAACTCTATAGATGAATCCCCGACGCCCAGGCTCATTCATTGTCAAAAGCACGTATTTTGATAAAACAACTGCCTACGCGACGAGTCTGTTCAAACGGTAGGTGTAAGGGCAAAATAAGATGTCTCGTTCGATGGGGCGCGTTGCCTAAAACCGGCGTCACGGTACCTACACCGTCGCGATGATCTGGCGTTGAACGCACGTTGTGTTATGTATGCGTATGGTGATTTGACGTCAGCGGTGCGACGCGTCGTCTTTGGCACGTCTTCTACCGAACTGAAGACTCGTTCGTTCGAACGATCGAGGCGCGATATTTTGACGGCGACGCTGGAAACTGTCGAGCTTTGACAAACTCCGGCAATTTTAATTTTACCAACACAGCATGCAGTCGGCATTGATCGAACAGTAATAAGCCGTGGCATATGACGCGATGAAGTTGAGCGGCGATAGCGTTCGCTAATATCGGGAGATGAATCTTTGAAAATATAACAGAGGACGCTTTGGCACACGATCGTCGACCCGGCCTCGGCGTGTCTTGAGAAATTTCTCTGGAAAGTCGGTCACCCGCTTCATTTGAGCCAGGCTGCTCCCTGATTGATCACAAAACAGTCTTAATAACTTCGTCAGGTAACCATGCGTGAATATAGTGCATGTAGGCCAATGCAGAATGGCGATAAATCGGTGTGGACTGGGTGGGTAACACGTTACTTGGACCCAACTGTATTCTGAGCTATGCATGCGAAACGGTCCCGACGTGATGAGGACATTAGATCCAAAACCGTGAACATTCTCATTAATCACCATTTATTTTGTTGTTTCAATTTGTGCTGATCACGGTCTTGGCACCGGCGATACGCATCGTCTGCCTTATCAACCTGAACGTAACGGTAACGAGAATCGGGTTCGATTAACACAGTACCCAGCTCAGGCGGCAGGCGCTGTGCTCGGCACGGCGTTGTGAAAACCTAACGACGGGACGACCATATCAGATGAGAACACGCTTTGTCGCCAACGAGTCCACGGAGACAGGCTGTTAGCCGGCTGACCGCAGCCAATTTGCGGTTAAAGCACTCGTGATTGAGCTCGTGATAGCACCATGCGATGACAGATGATGAGTTTCCTGGTATTGGCCCGATGACTTTGAGCTTATCTTCCGTGGTCACTTTTGATTGGAAATTGATGAGATAGCCCAAGCGAGCTATCCTATACAATACTGCGTGCGTGGAGTGCTAATGGAATGAGACACTCGATTCCCTATTTTGTTGGTTTTTCAGGCTGTGATTAACGGGACGAATTGGGGGGGCAGAGTCATATGCGACGTTGGAGGTGAGAACGGATCTCTTGGGCTGGTGGCGCAGCATTGTAAAATGGAGAACGGTTAAATGAGAGAACGATCTAACCGCGACTTAACCGGCCTCCGATGACTCATTTTGAGCAAACTTTGAATTCCGGCGGTGCAAGCACAACAAGGAATTGACGGAAGAACACCACCTGCGGCTTTGGCACACGAAGAACGCCGGTACCGGAACGAATTGATAGACGCTCTTTCGGTGGTGAACATTTATTCCGATGACGAGACTTTCTAACACTGCTAAACTCAAACATTGCCTTATCTCGAAGACCCCAAACGGCAAATACCAACGGCTACAGTAAATCTTCTGAAGGAACGAACGGCGGCTGGCTGGAGTGCAGCCGTTAACCGCTGCCAGACACACGCTTACTAGCGTGGTTCCTGACGAAAGGCAGATCTTCGTAGCGAGACAGAGACTTTAAATTGTTCATGTTGCAGTTATTGGCGCGGTCATAAGCTTCGTTGATTGCGTCCCCTTTGTCACCGCACTACCGGGCTGTTTAGTGAATCGAACTTCAGTGCTGCCAGTAATGCGCGTCTGCGTGTTATGAAACCGACCAAACTGGAAATAAAAGTCATGTTTCTTTCAAAATGGTCGGCGAATACGTCGACTATCGTGGCTACGAAGACCACCACACGTTGAATATTGAGCGTGTGGAAAAATAGATTGACGGCGAGGAAGGAGACATATCTCCGAGCGTCACGCCCTTCTCCCTGGCGCGTCGTTCCGGTCGCATTTGCTTTCATAGTGAGGCGCGCGCTTCGCGCACTGACCTGCGAAATGTTGGCCCCATCATCGTGCGGCTGGGTTTGAGGAAGAGGGCGGCGACCGCCAGACACCGTCGCGCCGATCTACGACATAGCGTCTGAAGACAATGTCCGAGCGAGGATTCACCGAATTGATGGTGCGGCTGATGAAGACCTGCTCGCTCTCTCCCACTGGTGGCTGGAAGCGAAGACAATCCCCCGGCGTGTTGAATCGACTTAGATCCACCGGTGTTTGACTGGGCGTTATAAACTGAAAGGTGCATCGCGCCCGATGTTTTCGAACATTCATGACTGGTGCGAGACGACAGTTTTAACTCGCGTCTAACTTTTATTGACCAGCGGTAACCCAGAAAAGGCGTCCGCGCGATAACCGACATCATTATCGAAGAACTGAAGACGGCACGTGCTGGCAAGTGGGAGATGAAGCGGTGTGCTGGTTTGATGAACATAACCGGAAAAAACTGAACGATACCCTGAACGACCGGATCACTGACTCGTGAATGAAGAAACGGCTAATGCGCTGCAATGAACTGCGGAAGTTATGTTAATCATTTCAGGCGCACGACCGTCACCATTCGGACACACGCACTGGCTGAGATGGACGCATTACGAAGACCGCGCACCCACGCTTTGCGTCCTCGGCACCATTGCCGGAACAGCTGTCGGCGATCGTTGAACGTTGACTGTGCCGAACGACAAACTGTTGATCCGTCTTTCTGAACGTCGTTCGAAATCCAAACACACGCCAATGGAGGACGACAACCCTGTACGACGACGGATGCGCGACGGTGTCATTGATGGTATCAGCTACGGATGGTCGAGACTGACGATGAAAGGAAGGTGTGCGAGCGCTGAACTTTCCGAAGCGGATTTGTTGAAACGTCTCTGTCGCGCCAGCTCCCGCTTGCGTGCGCGTGCAGGTGGTCTCGCGATAGTTCGCGTCTCTCTCCTCCGGGCTGCGCACAGGCGTGAGCAGCCGGAAAGGCCGTCATCGTGCGGCTCACGCGGAAGTTCGTCGGCCGTCATCTCGGTATCGCGGCCGTTGCGCGTGTTCCCCGAGTCCCACGGCTCTCGCGCGAGCAATTTACCGACACGTAATGAATAAAACCTCACGTCAGTGGGCACCTCGCCTCGGGGAACACTCAAACACCTGCGGTCATCTCCATGCCGAGCGCTTCTTTCTCGTCTTTGAAGAATCGACGACGATCGACCGACGATCGACGGACTTTGCGAAGCGCTACTCCATTCGAGCCAGCCGCCGTGTCTTCAATCGCCGCACTGTGAAATTGACACTCAGCATTCCGCTGATTTAACTGTTGTCAGCGGAGGCCAACCGAGACTCTCTTGAACTTGTTTCCCGTCCCGGTACCTCAATATTGTTGTTCAAGGAGAATTCGCTTGTCCCGAATGGCATTCGCGATCAAAATCCATCAGACCGCTTGCCGCGGAGAGTAGGTCTTGGTGCTGAGTAGGAATGAGTGGTAAACTCCAAATCTGAGCTTCAAATATTTCACAGACCAGTTGAAAGAACTTGAGAAGAGTTCAGGTACGATAACGGTGAAGTGGCAAAGATATCGTCGGCGACGCTGACTTCGTCGACCGGTGACGACTGCTGCATGACGTCCGTCGTGTTCGACGGCGTCAAATCCCTGATAGGCACGATCGCGACCACGCTGGTGTCACGACGGGTGGGTGGGTGTCGTCGTGGCGCATCGACCCAGCCCGACCGCCCGGCGACACAGGTATCGAACACGGCGTTCTCGAACGGCGACCATCGGACCGTCTGCTAACGCCTGCGATTACGGACCTGGTGCCGCACGATTGTATTTTGGTACCATTTCACGATGATACTCATCACCTCTCCCGAGGAGCATATTACCGGTCGGCATTTTACTAACTTTCCAGGACGATCTTTGGCTGCAGTAGGGCACATGTGCGCGGTCGTGGGGATCACGTAACGGCTTCCACCTGAAACTTTTGTGGGCCCTGTTGAAGCGATAAGCTTATACCGCTCTCCCGGGGAATAAAGTTCTCGCTGACGAACGGTTCCGAAAATGATGATTATGCCTGGTTGCGAAGTCGAGAGCACAGTCTAAACGGCATTCTGTTTTGGTGCAATCAGTGTATCTCGGGCGAAGACAATCGAACCGTCTGGTGGCTGATTTCCTCATTTCCACTCGGGAGACTAACGACGCTCGAGGCGTTCCGCATAACGTATCTGTTGAAGCAATGATTGGAAGATTTGCTTGAGTTGGCACTATTATTCTCAAGCAAATGGTGAAGTCTCTGACTTTCTTATTATGAAGCCGCAGTATCTCGAGATCAGGCGTACGAAGACTGGCGCTCGACGAAGTGTGGCTTGCGGGAGATTAGGCGCTTGGCTCGACGCTCGTGGGACGGTGGCGGGACGTGATGAGTCGATCCCGCGAAGTGTGTGACAACTCACCTGTAGCTGGCACTAACACGAAAATGGTGGCTTTGAAACGTCGGTAGATCGGCATTTGAGGGCGACGATTAGCTGCGCTTTCGCGTGTTTGGGCATTTTTTTGTACAGGCGTGGGCGCGAGCCGTCGGTGCCAGATCTTGGTAGTAACAAGCTGCGAACTGGAAACGATGGAGAAAGGAACAAAGTGGGGAACGGCGCCGTTGCACGGGCGGTCGATCAAGCCCCAGGAGAAAATCTATCGAGTGTCGACTACACACGCGCAGCCTGGCTGAAGAACGGCAATACACATCAAATCGTGGCACATTTTGTGATGATGATGTTTGACACACACGCCGTCGGGCAGGTGGTCTTTCTGTATGTTTGTTCGGGGTTCCTGGTAGCACGGAGGAGACTAAGGAGTTTGAACGCGAAACGTTCATCCCCTCCCTCGGTTGCTGACGACCTGCGTATGCTGTTTTCTGCGGCAGGCTCTCCAGGCAGAGGCTACAGTCGTGAACTGGCTGGCGGCGAGGAGAATCGACTGAAAATTGGTCGCTGGCACTAGGAATGAGACGGCTCTGAGCAGTAAATTCTGGCTGACGTGCCAGGCGCGCAGGCGAATGGCACTCGTTCTGCGCCGCGATCGGATCGGCTTCGTTCCCGTATGTTTGCAGGTCTTCCTGCTGCAGGAACTCCCGTGGCGAGCCGTCGCGGTATGTCGTGCGCCATTCAACTCGGCTCAGAACTTGTGGCGCGGTTGGGAATCCGACTGTCTAGTAAAACAAGAAACGTTGCATTATTTTTTTGGTGTTAATTGGTTACTTGGGTGAGAGCAATCTCTCGATCAAGTCATTAACACTTATATTGGTCCCCGCTGGAACGCTGCATCTTTGCAGTAACCAAGTGGCGTTATGGCGAGAACATGTGCGCCCCAAGGGCTATCAGCCCATGTGCCTAGGTCTACGGTGAGCTGTGTGGGCCAAGAAGGAGGCCAGCCAGGGGGACTTTCATTGTTAATCGTCACTCTCCCCCAACACGCATTAAGTATGACAGACAGAATAATTGAGAATTACACTCCCGGGCTCTCGGATGGTTGGTACTGCCGGTGCAAGTGGAAGGGGCCGTTGTTGGCGGTTCCCGACAGGGTCATGTGGCTCGTCAGGCAAACCTGGCAGAGAAGCCATGGCTGAGAGCAGCAGCGAATACGGCTGAACACGGCAGCCAAGTGGTTGGGCTGTAAAATATGTTTCGCTGTGAACATTGTCAGGAGAGTATCGGACCAAGCGTGGCCTGGAAGGAGTTCACGTTGTTCGGGCTCACCCTTTGGTAAGCCAACAACGCTGTCGACATCCGGTACGCATCAAAGCCAGATGGCCTGCGGAGAGTCAGTCTCATGGCTCGCGCTAAGGCTGCAACCACCTCAGCCGAGGAAGTACTCTTCATGAATCAACACCTACAAGGTGCTGTCCTAATACAAGGTCTCGAAACCTGCATCAAGGGTGCGTCGACAGCAAGAGGCTTATCGCGAGATGGTTAGAGGCTTCTGCCAAAGAGATCCTGTCGCGTCGTACATGATGATCGATGAGGGCGACAGGGCTGGCGCGGCGATGATAGGAGCCGATGCCGCCCCTGCGACCATGGAGACGGGACAGGGGAGGAGAAAACGCGCATCGGCCTGCCCTGAGCGAGTTCTCAGAGGCTGGACGTCATCACGAGAACATAATTGAGCACAGTCCAGCGTCCCGTCATTGCCAGGCCGATGCTCTCGTTGCCATCGCGTGCCATCGCGAAGCTCTATCGGGGTGTGAATGTCGACGCCATCGAGAGATGGATCAGCGCGATCTTCCCGCCGACAGCGGTGCGTCCTCCGCAGCGCGCTTCGGCGAAGCAGCGCAGTCCTCCTGGAACACGCTGACAAACGTGAACCGCGAGAGAATAGGAAGCAGCGGAGGAGAAGAGAGTTTGCACATGCCAAAACTCTCTATAAGAAAGAACCTCAAAACTTTGGCATCGCATGTACTCCGGAGGCGGCTCCGTGCGCGGCGTCCGCTGTCGAATTCCCGCGACTACTGGCGTCCCATTAGCGACGCAGTGGAAAACGGATGGAATAAGCGGTACCCTGCGCGGAGTCGTATGGGGTTATCGACGCAAGTAGCAGCGATGTCACTTAGCGGAGCCGTCCACCGAGAGCAGAGGTGCTTCACATCTCGGCAGGGTTCTTCGTGCAGACTATTCCGGCGATTGGTCAAGTCTAAACCTGAGATACACATGTCCGGCCGGTTGAAAAGGGACTTCTGTGAACTTTGGCTGCGCCGAAGTGGTTTCAGATACGCCGGCGCTGTTCCACCAGACTCTTCGCGCTTTCTGTTCAATCTGCTCACGAGGACGATACACGGTCCTCACGTGCTGCTCTCGAGGAACTCTCGGCCATTGCGGGACTGGCGCGGATTCGTAAAACGGCGCATCGAGCCCCAGTCGCCCAGCCGGCATAGTCAGTACACGTTATCCGGCCGCAGCGTTGATTCTCGAGGCAACGCGTTGTACGTCGAACCGTCGCGGGCGCGCGCCCGAGACGACTCAACGGACCTGGATGCCGTCGCCGGCGTAAGTCGTGTTGGCATTCGCACGGTGCAACTTTCCGCGACATCCCCGTGTCTCGTCCCTCTCCCAGAACTGGCGACGCACGCTTTAGTACTCTGGACCCGTTTGTTACGCCACGGACCTGTCAGTGCGGTCATTGGGACTTCCGTAGCGTTATTTCCGGCGCAATGACATAGGTCGACCCTGTATGTCGACCGGGGAGGATCGCCCGCGTCTATTGTATGCCGCTCCACGCTCCAGGGCGTCTCGTTCATTGCAGAGATGAGGTGCACCCAGAGCATCGACGTTGGGACCCGATCTTGGTGAGCATACCTGTCTACGGAACAGTCAGCGAACCCCTGATGGGACTCGATGGCAGTCTGACAGTACAAAATCAAATGGACGGTGATAAGGCGAAAAGAAAAGTTGAACCATCCCCATAACGCAACTTCCCTCAGGGGCGTTTCCCTTCAGGATAGCTGGCCCCGACGTTCATTGGAACGGAATCTCCTCCTGGTAAAGCCAGGTGATTGAGGAGGGGCCGAAACGACCTCAACCTATTCTCAGGGCTTTTAAATCGTAACGAGATCTGCAAACCTTGGGCGAAGCCACGGCATCTCGGATCAAAGACCAGTGCTCCATTTTTTTGTCATCGCTGGCTTTGTGGATGAACAAACGCAGGGGATTGAGTTAACTCGTTGCTCATGGGACACCATGACTACGTTTTCCCCAGAGATGTGGCCATGAAGTCAGAACGCCGATACAGGTGTATTCAACAACTCACTCTGCCTTAAACAACTTATCCTGAAAATGGATGGCGCAAAGCGTCGGGCCTGATGATCTGCCGTCAGCAGCCGTGGGCGGCAAGTGCTGCGCGCTCGCGTGTTTGCGGCGTGGCGCGGCACTGAAAACGAGTAAAATCGCGGCGGTGCGCGCAGAAGGGTCTGGGCGCAACCGGAAACCGCAATCGGTGCGAGATCTTGTTGGTAGTAGCAAATACTCCAGCGGTTTGAGTGGAGAAAGTTTCGACCGGTTCGCCGTTGGTCGGATCGGTCCGATCTAAAGCCGGAAATCCTATGTCAATGACGGGCTCGGTGTCGTACCGGCGCAATAACGGAAAGACGACAGCAGCCGTTGTATCGTCACCAACGTTTTTGTGATGATGATGACGCCGGCACACGCCTGCGTCGGCGAATCCGGTTCTCGGAACCCAGCCGCCGCAGAAATTCAGGCCCTCGTAAGAAGTGTTCGTCGGAGGACCTAAACAACGGAAAGTGTCAGAATCCGGAAAGAGTTTTCACTGCTTTTCTGTACACGTTCAGAGTTCCCGAGCGGCCTCTAGCAGGGGAGATGGGGTTTGGAACGCCGTAATCCCGTTGCAGCGGTGTCCGGATCTTCCCCGGACAGCGAAAATCAGGAGAAGCCACCGTTCAGCCGAAGTTGATCATCACTAAATCTCGTCCAAAGGGTACTCCGCGTGAAAAATCACAGAGTGGATCCGTAACACCGGGTGGGATTGGCTCATGGCGAAGGGGCGTGTCGGGCTTGGAGGGATGGTTGGCTGACGTGCGGGCTCACGACTCGCGTTCTCGGGGACTAGTCAGGATCGAACTGGAAACCTTTAACTCCCGCAGATCTTCCGTTGCCACGAGACTCCGCCGCAGTAATGTGGTGCCGTGCAGCGGGTATGTTAAACCAGCTGTGAATGTCAGTCGCTGTTTAGCTATTGCACTCCGGTGCGGTACCACCGTGGCTGGCACTACAGCTCTGTCGGGAGGTGAACACCTACTTAGCACGCTGCTGGCGAGTGCTGCCTGGCATCGAAAACATGGCCAATGGTCGTCTAATTGGCTGACATGAAGATTAACGAGATTCCCACTGTCTATCTACTATCTGGCAGCCACACGCTGCCAGAGACGGGTTTGGAAAAATTGGCGGGAAAAGACCCTGTTGACGACTCTAGTCTGGCACTGTAAGGAGACGAGGGTGGCTTAAATTGGGAGATGCCCATCTCATCCGACCAAACTCTCACTACTTTCATCACTTTCCTTACCTCGTTGGGCGGGCCCCGTGCCCGAGGCATTTGCGTGAATCACACCAGGTGTTCGAGAACGGTGAGTGGCGGCTGGGCATGTTGATACTCTCCCGCGTGGTCGACACTGTGGGCGGGGGAGTTTGACTGGGGCGACATCTGTCGAGAACAGGTGTCCTAGGCCAGCTCGGCGAAGGACAAAAGTGAAGGGGCAAAAAGACGTTTCTCGATGTTCGGTGCACTGCCAGGCAGCCTATCGATCCCCTTTTGAGTTTTTCAACAAGGGGTGTCAGAAAAGTTGCGGGGATAACTTGTTGTGACGTGGCTGGGTCATGGCGACGTCTTTTGATCAGCCTAGATCGGCTGTTTGCTATCAGAGCAGAGCTAATTCGCCAAGCGTCAGTTGTTCACCGCCGGCGAGGGAAGGTTTAGCTGGAATGGTATTTGGAGATTGATTTTACCCTACTGATGAGCCAGTCTCATTGATAATCCTGCTTTCAGTACGAGAGGAACGCAGTTCGGACATTTGTTCGCACTCAGGGTCCGGCGGCCGGTTCATCTGAGGACTTCCACCCGATTGCTGACCGCCGGCGGCGAGAAAGCGACACGCCGCGCGCGGACTTGCTCGTTGCGTCGAGCTGCCGGCGAGAAAGCAACACGCCGCGAGACGGACTTGGCTGTTGCGACGAGAAAGCAACACGCCGCGTCCTGACTCGGAGGCGTCCTGACCGCCGGCGGCGGCGAAAGCGACACGCCGCGCGCGGACTTGGCTCGTTGCGTCGAGCCCCGGCGAGAAAGCAACACGCCGCGAGCGGACTTGGCGTTGCGCGACGAAAGCAACACGCCCGCGACTCGGAGGCGTCCTGACCGCCGGCGGCTCACGCCGCGCGCGGACTTCGGCGGCGACGAGAAAAACACAACACGCCGCGCGCGGACTTGCGCTGTTGCGACGAGAAAGCAACACGCCGCGTCCTGACTCGGAGGCGTCCTGACCGCCGGCGGCGAGAAAACAACACGCCGCGCGCGGACTTGCTCGTTGCGTCGAGCCCCGGCGAGAAAGCAACACGCCGCGAGCGGACTTGGCTGTTGCGACGAGAAAGCAACACGCCGCGTCCTGACTCGGAGGCGTCCTGACCGCCGGCGGCGAGAAAGCGACACGCCGCGCGCGGACTTGCTCGTTGCGTCGAGCCCCGGCGAGAAAGCAACACGCCGCGAGCGGACTTGGCTGTTGCGACGAGAAAGCAACACGCCGCGTCCTGACTCGGAGGCGTCCTGACCGCCGGCGGCGAGAAAAGCGACACGCCGCGCGCGCATCTGTTGCGACGAGAAAGCAACACACGGTTGACTCGTTGCGTCGAGCCCCGGCGAGAAGCGCAACACGCCGCGAGCGGACTTGGCTGTTGCGACGAGAAAGCAACACGCCGCGTCCTGACTCGGAGGCGTCCTGACCGCCGGCGGCGAGAAAGCGACACGCCGCGCGCGGACTGGCTCGTTGCGTCGAGCCCCGGCGAGAAAGCAACACGCCGCCGCGGACTTGGCTGACTCACGCCGCGTCCTGAGGCGTCCTGACCGCCGGCGGAGAAAGCGACACGCCGCGTCGCGGACTTGCTCGTTGCGTCGAGCCCCGGCGCAAGAAACAACACGCCGCGAGCGGACTTGGCTGTTGCGACGAGAAAGCAACACGCCGCGTCCTGACTCGGAGGCGTCCTGACCGCCGGCGGCGAGAAAGCGACACGCCGCGCGCGGACTTGCTCGTTGCGTCGAGCCCCGGCGAAGCAACACGCCGCGAGCGGACTTGGCTGTTGCGACGAGAAAGCAACACGCCGCGTCCTGACTCGGAGGCGTCCTGACCGCCGGCGGCGAGAAAGCGACACGCCGCGCGCGGACTTGCTCGTTGCGTCGAGCCCCGGCGCGAAAGCAACACGCCGCGAGCGGACTTGGCTGTTGCGACGAGAAAGCAACACGCCGCGTCCTGACTCGGAGGCGTCCTGACCGCCGGCGGCGAGAAAGCGACACGCCGCGCGCGGACTTGCTCGTTGCGTCGAGCCCCGGCGAGAAAGCAACACGCCGCGAGCGGACTTGGCTGTTGCGACGAGAAAGCAACACGCCGCGTCCTGACTCGGAGGCGTCCTGACCGCCGGCGGCGAGAAAGCGACACGCCGCGCGCGGACTTGCTCGTTGCGTCGAGCCCCGGCGAGAAAGCAACACGCCGCGAGCGGACTTGGCTGTTGCGACGAGAAAGCAACACGCCGCGTCCTGACTCGGAGGCGTCCTGACCGCCGGCGGCGAGAAAGCGACACGCCGCGCGCGGACTTGCTCGTTGTTGCGTTGCGAGCAACACGAGAAAGCAACACGCCGCGCCGCGAGCGGACTTGGCTGTTGCGACGAGAAAGCAACACGCCGCGTCCTGACTCGGAGGCGTCCTGACCGCCGGCGGCGAAAGCGACACGCCGCGCGCGGACTTGCTCGTTGCGTCGAGCCCCGGCGAGAAAGCAACACGCCGCGAGCGGACTTGGCTGTTGCGACGAGAAAGCAACACGCCGCGTCCTGACTCGGAGGCGTCCTGACCGCCGGCGGCGAGAAAGCGACACGCCGCGCGCGGACTTGCTCGTTGCGTCGAGCCCCGGCGAGAAAGCAACACGCCGCGAGCGGACTTGGCTGTTGCGACGAGAAAGCAACACGCCGCGTCCTGACTCGGAGGCGTCCTGACCGCCGGCGGCGGAGAAAGCGACACGCCGCGCGCGGACTTGCTCGTTGCGTCGAGCCCCGGCGAGAAAGCAACACACGCCGCGAGCGGACTTGGCTGTTGCGACGAGAAAGCAACACGCCGCGTCCTGACTCGGAGGCGTCCTGACCGCCGGCGGCGAGAAAGCGACACGCCGCGCGCGGACTTGCTCGTTGCGTCGAGCCCCGGCGAGAAAGCAACACGCCGCGAGCGGACTTGGCTGTTGCGACGAGAAAGCAACACGCCGCGTCCTGACTCGGAGGCGTCCTGACCGCCGGCGGCGAGAAAACACGCCGCGACACGCCGCGCGCGGACCCCGGCGAGAAAGCAACACGCCGCGCGCGAGCCCCGGCGAGAAAGCAACACGCCGCGAGACTCGGGGCGTCCTGGCTGTTGCGCGAGAAGCGGACAACACGCCGCGTCCTGACGCCGCGCGTCCTGACCGCCGGCGGCGAGAAAGCGACACGCCGCGCGCGGACTTGCTCGTTGCGTCGAGCCCGGCGAGAAAGCAACACGCCGCGAGCGGACTTGGCTGTTGCGACGAGAAAGCAACACGCCGCGTCCTGACTCGGAGGCGTCCTGACCGCCGGCGGCGAGAAAGCGACACGCCGCGCGCGGACTTGCTCGTTGCGTCGAGCCCCGGCGAGAAAGCAACACGCCGCGAGCGGACTTGGCTGTTGCGACGAGAAGCAACACGCCGCGTCCTGACTCGGAGGCGTCCTGACCGCCGGCGGCGAGAAAGCGACACGCCGCGCGCGGACTTGCTCGTTGCGTCGAGCCCCGGCGAGAAAGCAACACGCCGCGAGCGGACTTGGCTGTTGCGACGAGAAAGCAACACGCCGCGTCCTGACTCGGAGGTCGTCCTGACCGCCGGCGGCGAGAAAGCGACACGCCGCGCGCGGACTTGCTCGTTGCGTCGAGCCCCGGCGAGAAAGCAACACGCCGCGAGCGGACTTGGCTGTTGCGACGAGAAAGCAACACGCCGCGTCCGGCTCGGAGGCGTCGGAGGCGTCCTGACCGTTGCGGCGGCGAGAAAGCAACACGCCGCGAGCGCCGACGAGAAAGCAACACGCCGCGTCCTGCTCCGGCGTCTGAGCGCCCGGCGAGAAAGCAACACGCCGCGAGCGGCTCGTTGCGTCGAGCGACGAGAAAGCAACACGCCGCGTCCTGACTCGGCGGGCGTTGACCGGCGGCGAGAACACGCCAACACGCCGCGCGCGGACTTGTCGTTGCGTCGAGCCCCGGCGAGAAAGCAACACGCCGCGAGCGGACTTGGCTGTTGCGACGAGAAAGCAACACGCCGCGTCCTGACTCGGAGGCGTCCTGACCGCCGGCGGCGAGAAAGCGACACGCCGCGCGCGGACTTGCTCGTTGCGTCGAGCCCCGGCGAGAAAGCAACACGCCGCGAGCGGACTTGGCTGTTGCGACGAGAAAGCAACACGCCGCGTCCTGACTCGGAGGCGTCCTGACCGCCGGCGGCGAGAAAGCGACCGCGCGCGGACTTGCTCGTTGCGTCGAGCCCCGGCGGCGAAAGCAACACGCCGCGAGCGGACTTGGCTGTTGCGACGAGAAAGCAACACGCCGCCGCGTCCTGACTCGGAGGCGTCCTGACCGCCGGCGGCGAAAGCAACACGCCGCGCGGAGAACTCGTTGCGTCGAGGCCAGCGAGAAAACACGCCGCGGCGGACTTGGCTGTTGCGACCGCGTTCTCCGCGTCACCTCGGCGCGTCACCGCCGGCGGCGAGAAAGCAACACGCCGCGCTCGGGCGTCATCCTGACCGCGGTACGACCGGCGAAAAAACGGCGTCACCTCCGGACTTGGCGACCGAGCTGAAAATCTCGCCGCGTCACCTCCGGGCGTCCGACCGGCGCTGAAAATCTCGGCGCGGCGTCTCGTTGCGTCACGACCCGGCTGAATATCTCAGGCGTCACCTCCGCCGCGACCGGATATCTCGGGCGTCACCTCCCGGTGCGCCGGCTCGGCGAAATATCTCGGGCGTCACCTCGGTGGTACGACCGAGCTGAATATCTCGGGCGTCACCTCCGGTGGTACGACCGAGCTGAATATCTCAGGCGTCACCTCCGGTGAGTACGACCGCCGCTAAAAATCTCGGGCGTCACCTCCGGTGTAGTACGACCGAGCTAAAATATCTCGGGCGTCACCTCCGGGTTGCGACCGAGCTGAATATCTCAGGCGTCACCTCCGGTGGTACGACCGAGCTGAATATCTCGGCGTCACCTCCGGTGGTACGACCGCGCTGAATATCTCAGGCGTCACCTCCGGTGGTGCGACCGAGCTGAAATATCTCAGGCGTCACCTCCGGTGGAGTACGACCGAGCTGAAAATCTCAGGCGTCACCTCCGGAGGTACGGCCGACCGCGGCCTCGCTGAAATATCTCGGGCGTCACCTCCGGTGGTACGACCGCTGAAAAATCTCGGCGTCACCTCGGTGGTGCGACCGAGCTGAAAATCTCAGGCGTCACCTCCGGCGGTACGACCGAGCTGAATATCTCAGGCGTCACCTCCGACGGTACGAAACGACCGCGCTGTCCTATCTCGGGCGTCACCTCCGGTGGTACGACCGGCGCTGAAATATCGGCAACACGCCTCGGCGCGTCCGACCGAGCTGAAAATCTCACGCCGCGGCGTCACCTCCGTGCGAAAAGCAAATATCTCGGGCTGAACTAAATATCTCGCCGGCGTGACCTCCGGGAGGCGACCGAGCTGACCGCCTCGGCGTCACCTCCGGTGGTACGACCGAGCTGAAAATCTCGGGCGTCACCTCCGGTGGTACGACCGAGCTGAAAATCTCGGGCGTCACCTCCGGTGGCGACCGAGCTGAAAATCTCGGGCGTCACCTCCGGTGGTGCGACCGGAAAAAAAAAAATCTCAGGCGTCACCTCCGGGTGTACGACCGACCGCTAAATCTCGGGCGTCACCTCCGGTGGTACGACCCGGGCTAAATAGTACGACCGAGCGAAGAAATCGGGCGTTACCTCCGGCGGTGCGAGCGATCGTTGGGTCGCGGGCGTCAGCTCCGGCGTTACGACCGAGCGAAAGATCGCGGACGTCAACGTCGACGGCGCGAAGCAACACGCCGCGTCCTGACTCGGAGGCGTCTGACCGCCGGCGGCGAAAGCGACACGCCGCGCGCGGACTTGCTCGTTGCGTCGAGCCCCGGCGAGAAAGCAACACGCCGCGAACGGACTTGGCTGTTGCGACGAGAAAAGCAACACGCCGCGTCCTGACTCGGAGGCGTCCTGACCGCCGGCGGCGAGAAAGCGACACGCCGCGCGCGGACTTGCTCGTTGCGTCGAGCCCGGCGCGAAAGCAACACGCCGCGAAGCGGACTTGGCTGTTGCGACGAGAAAGCAACACGCCGCGTCCTGACTCGGAGGCGTCTGACCGCCGGCGGCGAGAAAGCGACACGCCGCGCGCGGACTTGCGCTCGTTGCGTCAGGCCCCGGCGAGAAACAACACGCCGCGAACGGACTTGGCTGTTGCGACGAGAAAACAACACGCCGCGTCCTGACTCGGAGGCGTCCTGACCGCCGGCGGCGAGAAAGCGACACGCCGCGCGCGGACTTGCTCGTTGCGTCGAGCCCCGGCGAGAAAGCAACACGCCGCAAAGCGGACTTGGCTGTTGCGACGAGAAAGCAACACGCCGCGTCCTGACTCGGAGGCGTCCTGACCGCCGGCGGCGAGAAAGCGAACGCCGCGCGGACGCTCGTTGCGTCGAGCCCCGGCGAGAAAGCAACACGCCGCGAGCGGACTTGGCTGTTGCGACGAAAACAACACGCCGCGTCTGACTCGGAGGCGTCCTGACCGCCGGCGGCGAGAAAAGCGACACGCCGCGCGCGGATCTTGCTCGTTGCGTCGAGCCCCGGCGAGAAAGCAACACGCCGCGAAACGGACTTGGCTGTTGCGACGAGAAAGCAACACGCCGCGTCCTGACTCAGGCGTCCTGACCGCCGGCGGCGAGAAACGACACGCCGCCGCGCGGACACTTGCTCGTTGCGTCGGCCCCGGCGAGAAAGCAACACGCCGCGCGGACTTGGCTGTTGCGACGAGAAAGCAACACGCCGCGTCCTGACTCGGGCGTCCTGACCGCCGGCGGCGAAAGCAATACGCCGCGTCGCGACTCTCCGAAGTTGATACCGTCGCGAAAACAGACGCTTGGGTCAGGACGCCTCTGAGGTCACGCGACGTGGACGTGTCGCCCGCCGGCGATCCACTTCTGTCGTCAGAACGCGGCGTGTTGCTTTCGCTGCAGCCAGAAGTCACGCGCGGCGTGTTGCCTTCGGCGTGCAGGCGTGTCGCCAAGTTCGGCGGGCGTCACCTCCGGCGGAACGACACGCCGCGAATATCTCGGGCGTCACCTCCGGTGGTACGACCGAGCTGAAAATCTCGGGCGTCACCTCCGGTGGTACGACCGGCGACTATCTCGGGCGTCACCTCCGGTGGTGCGACCGAGCTGAAAATCTCGGGCGTCACCTCCGGTGGTACGACCGAGCTAAAAATCTCGGGCGTCACCTCGGTGGTACGACCGGCTGAAAATATCTCGGGCGTCACCTCCGGTGGTACGACCGAGCTCCTGATATCTCGGGCGTCACCTCCGGTGGCGACCGAGCTGAATATCTCGGGCGTCACCTCCGGTGGTACGACCGAGCGAAATATCTCGGGCGTCACCTCCGGTGGTACGACCAGCTTAAATATCTCAGGCGTCACCTCCGGTGGTACGACCGAGTTAAATATCTCAGGCGTCACCTCCGGTGGTACGACCGAGCTGAATATCTCGGGCGTCACCTCCGGTGGTACGACCGAGCTGAAAATCTCAGGCACCTCCGGTGGTACGACCGAGCTGAATATCTCGGGCGTCACCTCCGGTGGTCCGACCGAGCGAAATATCTCAGGCGTCACCTCCGGTGGTACGACCGAGCTAAAAATCTCGGGCGTCACCTCCGGTGGTACGACCGAGCTGAAAATCTCGGGCGTCACCTCCGGTGGTACGACCGAGCTGAATATCTCGGGCGTCACCTCCGGTGGTACGACCGAGAAATATCTCGGGCGTCACCTCCGGTGGTGCGACCGAGCTGAATATCTCGGGCGTCACCGCCGGCGGTACGACCGAGCGAAAAATCTCGGGCGTCACCTCCGGTGGTACGACCGAGTTAAAATCTCAGGCGTCACCTCCGGTGGTGCGACCGAGCTCGTTGGGTCTCGGGCGTCACCTCCGGTGGTACGACCGAGCGAAATATCTCGGGCGTCACCTCCGGTGGTACGACCGAGCTGAATATCTCGGCGTCACCTCCGGTGGTACGAGGCGGGCGTGACCGCCGGCGGCGACCGCGCGCTGAAAATCTCGGGCGTCACCTCCCGGTGGTACGACCGAGCTCGAAAATCTCGGGCGTCACCTCGGTGGTGCGACCGAGCTAAAATATCTCGGGCGTCACCTCCGGTGGCGACCGGCTTAAATATCTCGGGCGTCACCTCCGGTGGTACGACCGAGCTGAAAATCTCGGGCGTCACCTCCGGCGGTACGACCGGCAATATCTCGGGCGTCGGCGTCATTGGGTCGGGCGTCACCTCGGTGAGGGCGACCGCCGGATCGCGGGCGTCGACGGCGGAAGCAACACCGCGCTGACTATCTCGTCGTCACCTCCGGTGGTACGCCGACCGAGTCACCTGAATATCTCTGGCGTCGGGCGTCACCTCGGTGGTACGACGTGAGCTGAAAATCTCGGGCGTCACCTCCGGTGCGCGCGACCGAGCTGGCGTGTCGCCAAGTTCTCGGGCGTCACCTCCGGCGGTACGACCGAGCTGAATATCTCGGGCGTCACCTCCGGTGGTACGACCGAGCTGAAATCTCGGGCGTCACCTCCGGTGGTACGACCGAGCTGAATATCTCGGGCGTCACCTCGGTAGTACGACCGAGCTGAATATCTCAGGCGTCACCTCCGGTGGTACGACCGAGCTGAAAATCTCGGGCGTCACCTCCGGTGGTACGACCGAGCTGTATATCTCGGGCGTCACCTCCCGGTGGTACGACCGAGCTAAATATCTCGGGCGTCACCTCCGGTGGTACGACCGAGCTGAATATCTCGGGCGTCACCTCCGGTGGTACGACCCGGCTGAATATCTCGGGCGTCACCTCCGGTACGGCCGACCGAGACTTAAATATCTCGGGCGTCACGGTCATACGACCCGGTCACCTCCGGTACGACCGCTGCTAAATATCTCAGGGGCGTCACCTCCGGTGGTACGACCGAAAATAATCTCGGGCGTCACCTCCGGTGGTACGACCGGCTGAAAATCTCGGGCGTCACCTCCGGTGGTACGACCGAGCTGAAAATCTCGGGCGTCACCTCCGGTGGTGCGACCGGGCTAAAAATCTCGGGCGTCACCTCCGGGTGTACGACCGAGCTAAATATCTCGGGCGTCACCTCCGGTGGTACGACCGGGCTAAATATCTCGGTCGTCACCTCCGGCGGTACGACCGAGCGAAGATCGCGGGCGTTACCTCCGGCGGTGCGAGCCGCGATCGTTGGGTCGCGGGCGTCAGCTCCGGCGTTACGACCGAGCGAAAGATCGCGGACGTCAACGTCGACGGCGCGAAGCAACACGCCGCGTCCTGACTCGGAGGCTGACTGACCGCCGGCGGCGCACCAACACGCCGCGGGGGCGGACTTGGCTGTTGCGATGAAAGCAACACTCCGCGAGCGGACTTGGCTGTTGCGACGTGAAAGCAACACGCCGCGTGCGGACTTAACTGTTGCGGCGAAAAGCAACACGCCGCGTCTGACTCAGAGTCGTCCCGACCGCGAGCGGTGGTAGCGACGCGCCGCAACCTGACGCACGTGACTCTTCGCTCGGACGCACCGCCGGATGTGACGCCCGCGATCATTCGCTCGGTCGTACCGCCGGTGACGGTGACCAGATTTAACCGGTCGCACCACCGGAGGTGACGCCCGGATTTTAAGCGGTCGCACCACCGGGGCTCTTGACGCCCGACGCCCGCTCGGTCGTTCTCGAATATTCAACTCGGTCGTACCACCGGAGGTGACGCCCGGATATTCAGCTCGGTCGCACCACAGATATTCGGGGTGACGCCCGGGATATATTCAGCTCGGTCGTACCACCGGAGGTGACGCCCGAATATACAGCTCGGTCGCACCACCCGCGCCCGAATATTCAGCTCGGTCGTACCACCGGACCGGTGACGCCGAATATTCAGCTCGGTCGTACCTCCGGAGGTGACGCCCGAATATTCAGCTCGGTCGCACCACCGGAGGTGACGCCCGAATATTCAGCTCGGTCGTACCACCACCGGTGACGCCCGAATATTTAAGCTCGGTCGCACCACCGGAGGTGACGCCCGAGATATTCAGCTCTCGGTCGTACCTCCGGTCGCACCGCCGAGATATTTCAGCTCGGTCGTACCACCGGAGGTGACGCCCGGATATTCAGCTCGGTCGTACCACCGGAGGTGACGCCCGAGATTTTCAGCTCAGTCGTACCTCGGAGGTGACGCCCGAGATATACCAGCTCGGTCACCGGGAGGTGACGCCCGAATATTCGCTCGGTCGTACCTCCGGAGGTGACGCCCGAGATATACAGCTCGGTCGTACCACCGGAGGTGACGCCCGAATATTCAGCTCGGTCGCACCACCGGAGGTGACGCCCGGAATATTCAGCTCGGTCGTACCTCGGAGGTGACCCGGGATATTCAGCTCGGTCGCACCGGAGGTGACGCCCGAGATATTCGCTCGGTCGTACCACCGGAGGTGACGCCGGTCGCACCACGGCGGTGACGCCCAGATTTTTTCAGCTCGGCACGTGACCTAGTCGGTCGCCACCGGAGGTGACGCCGAATATTTTCAGCTCGGTCGCACCACCGGAGGTGACGCCCGAGATATTCAGCTCGATCGCACCACCGGAGGTGACGCCCGAGATATTCAGCTCGGTCGTACCTCCGGGTGACGCCCGAATATTTCAACTCGGTCGTACCACCGGAGGTGACGCCCGAATTATCAGCGGTCGGTCACCACCGGTCGTACCTCCGCACCACCGGTGACACCTACTCGGACCCGGAAGTGACGAAAATATTCAGCTCGGTCGCCACCACCGGTGACGCCCGCGGATATACAGCTCGGTCGTACGACCGTGACGGTGACGCCCGATACTCGGTCGCGAGAAACCACCGGTGTAACGCCCGAATATTCAGCTCGACGCCCGCAATTTTTTCGCAGCGAAGGTTTTGGTGGGGGCGTCTCTCGTCGTCGACGCCCAAAACTCATTTATTCGTACGTTGTCGCTTTATGTTTTGTCGTCGCTACCCCCTGCGGGCAAAGTCCCGATGGTCTCGAAATTTCGCCGCCTCAGCCCGTACGTAGGACCGTCCATCGCCGACCGCTCGTCCCGTCCGGTTGGGTACTATAAGGCGCGGTGCGCTCGGCGAGCCGAGCGTCGCACGAACGATTACCACCCGTCCGTGCGACGCGGTACGAACTTTTCGAGACTGGAACGGAACGCACGTTACGTGATATGTTATACATATCGCCGGGTGGGATTTGGTGTCGCGGAGGACGCGACTACGCGTCGTCTCGCGGCACGTTTGTAACGATGCTTCTACCCGAATGGACTCGTTCGTTCGTCGAGACGATCGAACGTTATTTTTTGTCGTTCGCCGACGCTTGAAGCTGTCCAACAGCCGGCGCACCGTATCAACAATTTTTAATTTTACCAACACAGCATTGCCACGGGTCAGTCGAAAGGCCGAATGGCTCATGCATTGGCGCGCCAGTTGTTGGCCGCGCGGTCTTCCGTCGTTCTCAAGACGAACGCGGATGCGCCGTCGCGCCCACCAGTTTATCAACTCCACGGATATGGGTGACGGAAGGGTGTGAATCCCTTCCCGCTTACTTGTACACCGTAGCGAAATTTTACAAAACTTGATTCCTCGACGTCTCAGCATCGCATCGTCGATCTAGCGTCGGGTTGAGGCGGCGTATAACGTTCCGCTATTATGGGAGAATGAGAACAAACGTGATCTTTTAAATATATTAGAAGGACACTTTAACACGGGGTGTCGTCGACCGGCTTTGCAGGTCCGGCGGCAATAAAGAACGGGGGGGCTCTCGTAGGAGAAGTCAGTCACCCGCAAAGAGCTGTGCCCGCTCGTCTCGACGACGGGCGCGTGTCACCTTCGCGATTGAACACACGAAAAGCTCCCTGGTTGATCCTGCCAGTAGTCATATGCTTGTCTCTCGGGTGCCGGCATGTATCTGGTGCATTGAATTAAGGTGAAACCGCGAATGGCTCATTAAATCAGTTATGGTTCATTAGAGTTGTACCCACATTTGCCCGGATAACTGTGGTGTATTCTGAAACTAATACAAAGCAAGTCCCGACCAGTGATGGAAGGGACTTTTATTCGATCAAACCAATCGGTGGCGGACGGTCCATTGCGTCCACCGTTTATTTCAGTGACTCTGAATAACTTTGTTGCTGATCACTTTGGTGCTTAGCGCGGCGACGCATCTTTAAAATGTCTGCCTTATCAACTGTCGATGGTAGGTTCTGCGCCTACCACCATGGTTGTAACGGTAACTTGAGGGAATCAGGGTTTTCGGGAGCCTGAGACCCGGCTACCACATCCAAAGGAAGGCAGCAGGCGCGCAAATTACCCACTCCCCGGCACGGGAGGTAGTGACGAAAAAAATAACGATACAGGACTCATCGAGGCCCCGTAATCGGAATAGTACACTTCGTCTAACGGATCCATTGGAGGCAAGGTCTGGTACCAGCAGCCGCGGTAATTCCAGCTCAATAGCGAAGTTGTTGCGGTTAAAAGCTCGTAGTTGAATCTGTGTCGCACACCGTCGGTTCACCGCTCGCGGTGTTTAACTACTGGCGTGATGTGGGACGTCCCTACCGATGAGCTTAGCCCGTAGCGAGAAACGGCCCAACTAATATCCCCATCGCGGTGCTCTTTACTGAAGTGTCGAGTCAGGCCGGTACGTTACTTTTGAACAAATTAGAGTGCTTAAAGCAGGCTATCCTCGCCTGAATACTGCGTGCATGGAATAATGGAATAGGACCTCAGTTTCTATTTTGTTGGTTTTCAGAACCCGAAAGTAATGATTAATAAAGGGACAGATGGGGGCATTCGTATTGCGACGTTAAGGTGAAATTCTTGGATCGTCGCAAGACGGAAGAAGCAACATTTGCAAAAATGTTTTCATTAATCAGAACGAAAGTTAGAGTTCGAGGCGATCAGATACCGCCTAGTTCTAACCATAAAGCGATGCCAGCTAACGATCCGCCAGTTCCTCCGATGACTCGGCGGGCGAAAAACTTTTTTTTGGGTTCGGGGGAAATATGGTTGCAAAAAGCTGGCAAAAGGGTGACGGAAGGCACCACCAGGGGAGTGGAGCCTGCAGCAATTTGACTCAACACGGAAACCTCACAGCCCAGCACAGGAAGGATTGACGGTCAGTAGCTCTTTCTTGATTCGGTGGGTGGTGGTGCATGGCCGTTCTTAGTTGAGGGTGGAGCGATTTGTCTGGTTAATTCCGATAACAGTGAGACTCTAGCCTGCTAAATAGGCGTACCTTATGGTATCTCGAGGGCCCCGGCCTCGGCAGGCAGGTTTACAACGTACAAAACAAATCTTCTAGCAGAGGGACAGGCGGCTTCTAGTACGGGATGAACAATAACAGGTCTGTGATGCCTTGGCCGTCTGGGCCGCACGCGCTACTACATGAAGAATCAGCGTGTGGTTCCCTGGCCGAAAGGCCAACCGCTGAACCTCTCCTTCGTCTTTAGGATTAGGGGAAGCACAATTGTTCCCCATGAACGAGGAATTCCCAGTAAGCGCAGGTCATAAGCTCGCGTTGATTACATCCTGCCCGCCTTTGCACACACCGCCCGTCGCTACTACCGATTGAATGATTTGGTGGGGTCTTCCGGACTGGTGCGCAACAATGCGTCTGCATTGCCGATGTTACTCCAGGAAGATGACCAAACTTGATCATTTAGAGGAAGTAAAAAGCCTTTCTGGGTTCCGTAGGTGAACCTGCGGAAGGATCATTAACGTTCGGAGTGAGGTCCTGCTCTGCGTGTCCGTTCTCGTATGGCGCGGCTCGGCGACTGAAAGAACCAACACAGAGACCACCACACACACACGTTCGTCGAGGACAAATGTGTGAAACGTGGCAAAAATGGAAATTGACGGCAGAGGGGAGGCGCATATCTCTCCGAGCGTCACGCGCCCCTTCTGCGTGCGCCGAAGCTGCGCCGCGCGTCGTGCTGCTCAGTCGCGACGCTCACCGACGGTCGCGCGGGGAAAACGCGCGCCCGCGCGCTTCGCGCACGATTTCGACTTGCCGGCGAGGAGATCCGTTTATCGTCGACCACGCACCCGGCTGGGACAGGGGAAGGAAGAGGGAAGAACAGCAGCGACGTTGGGCCGCCGGATCGATCGCCACGATCCCCGACCGCCGTCAACAAGGCGCGTCGGGGTCGCGTCTGGGACTGTGTGTGATCGGCGGGGCCGGGGTGTGTTACGAGCAAAGACCTCTCTCCTCTCTCCCCCACCCGTCAGGTGCGAGCGAAGCGAGGCGCCACCCATCCCCGAGCGTGTCCGGATCGACGGCCGTCGGCCTCGACCGCCACCGGGGTGGTGGTGACGAAATGCCGGTGGTAACCTATGCGCGCACTCGTGCGGCTGAAAGAGGGCGCAGGGGGACCTCGCGCCGATGGTTTCAAAGACATTCCTTGGCTCTCGCGGAGGAACGCTCCAAGACGATTGAACAACTCCGCGTGTGCCTGCCCCGTAAAGGGGCGGCGGTCCGCTGTCACTCGGACGCGCCAGGCCTGATCGAAGGGCCCCCAAAGGATTGCTGTGCAAAGCGGTGAGAGTGCAAACGAGGCGTGTCTCGTTTGTCTCGCGAAACAGCGGAGAAAAACTGAACGATTACCCTGAACGGTGGATCACTTGGCTCGTGGGTCGGTGAAGAACGCAGCTAATTGCGCGTCAACTTGTGAACTGCAGGACATGAACATCGACATTTTCGAACGCATTGCGGTCCACGGATGCAATTCCCGGACCACGCGCCTGGCTGAGGGGTCGTTTTTATTACACAAAGCTTACACGCGCGCGCCCCTCGTCCGCCGCGGACGCCGCGTGATTATGACGATCGTTGAACCGCCCCCGAGGCTGTGCAGAGACGACCGACTTGTTGTTGCAAGCGGTCCAAATCTTCGCAGGCGTCGTTCGAAATCAAACCCACACACACGGAGGACGACCGAAGAGAAGCGCGTTCGCGTTGTCTTTACGACGACGAGATACCGCGCGACGAATGTCGCGTGCTGCCGCCCGGTGACATCAGCTACGGGATGGATGAGAGATTGATGGCGCAATAGAAGGAAAAGGATTATTGCGAGCGCGCCGACTTGGGGACTTTCCGAAAAAGAAGTTTGGTGGAAACGTCTCTCTGTCGCCGCTCGCGCCACTACATGCGCGCGTGTGCAAAGTGGATCTCGCGCAGAGATCAGCCGTCTCTTTCGTTCGCGTCTCTCCTCCGTGTCCTCAGGCTACGCGCGCGCTCCTGGAGTATCGCGGCGCGGGGAGAGGTGTGCCAGCCGGAAGGTCAGTCCACCGCACCGTCGCGTCGACGGTGCGGCTCTCTTTTCACGGAGATTCGTAGCCATCGCTCCTCCTGGGCGGCGTATCGCGCAGCCGACCGCGTCCCAGTCCACGAAGCCTGTTCTCTCGCGCAGCGAAAGAAAAGCGGCGGCGATTTGCCACCGCGGCATGCGGGACCAGCACGCGTCGTCATTGGCCTTTCCACGTCGCTCCTCCGAGGCACCTCGCCTCCGGTTGAAATAAAAAAAAAACGTCGAGAACCAAAACACACATTTCTGTGTGTATTGCGCACGTTCCTCCATCCTCCTCTCGGGCCTTCTTTCTCGTCGCACGAGGACGAGTCGGCCGACGATCGGATTGCTCTGACGATCGACGGACTGCGACGCGCTCTCTCTCCACATTCGAGAGGAGGCCAGAGCCGCCGTGTCCCATCTCGTCGCATCTTCGTCGCGCCGCGCGCGTGCCCAGGTGAAGATCTGCTGTGTAAAGAATAATAATTGACGACCTCAGGCAGGCAGATTACCCGCCAGATTTAACATGTGTTAAGCGGAGGAAAAAGGCTAACCAGGATTCCCTCAGTAGCGGCGGCGCAGGAAGAGCCCAGCGCGATCCCCGCCCAGTTTCCGCCGCAGGGGAAATGTGGGTTGGGAGGGTCCGCTTATCCCAGGGCGTCGCGTCGCGTCCAAGTCCATCTTAGTGGGGCCACCTGCAGGGTGCCAGGCCAGCGACCGGTTGCGCGTCTCGGAGGATCTCTCCTTAGAGTCGGGTTGCTTGAAGTGCAGCTCTAAAGTGGGTAGTAAACTCCATCTAAGGCTAAATACGACCACAGACCAGCGAACAAGTACCGTGAGGGAAAGTTGAAAAGAACTTTGAAGAGAGGGGTTCAAGAGTACATTAGAAACCGTTAGGGGGTAAACCTAAGAAACCCAAAAGATCGAAGGGGAGATTCATCGTCCAGCGACGCTGGGCTTCCGTCGGTGAGCGTGTCCCGCGCGGGCCTCGCGGCTCCGCCGCATGAACTTACTTTGCCGTGCGTCGATGACGGCCGTCGTCGTCGTGCACTTCTCCCCTAGTGGCGTCGCGACCTGGGTGAATTCTACGGCCCGGAGTGCAGTGGCTGGCGTCGTCAGTAAAACGGCACGCGTCAAACCCCGGTCGCCCGGCCGGCTGCCCGGCGGTACGCAAGGTATCAGGCGCAGCGTTGCTCTCGAGGCAACGATTTATGCGTCGAGCCGTCGCAAGCGCGCGCCACGGTACGGAGACTCAACGGACCTAGTGCGTCACCGGTCCTGTGGCCCGCTTGTTGGTCCGCACAGTTAGCCTTCGACAGGCCTACGAACGTCCCGTGTCTGTCCCTCCCCGGGGGGGGGGCAGGGGATCGATACCGGTCGGCGACGCTACTGCTGGGTACTCTTGGGACCCGTCTTGAAACACGGACAAGGAGTCTAACATGTGCGCGGTCATTGCAGGACTTCCGTAACGATACCTAAAGGCGCAATGAAAGTGAAGGTCGGCTGGTTTGTCTGACCGGGGAGGATGAAACCGCGTCGCTTCATGCCGCTCACGCACTCCGGGGCGTCTCGTTCTCATTGGAGATTGCGCACGTTAAACGCACGTTGGGACGAAGATGGTGAACTATGCCGCAGGTCAGGACAGAAAGTCAGAAACCTGATGGGGGTCCGTAGATTCTGACGTGCAAATCGTCGTGGAACTACAGGTATAGGGGCGAAAGACTAAATCGAACCATCTAGCTGGTTCCTCCAAAGAAGTTTCCCTCCAGGATAGCTGGCACTCCGGACGTTCCGCATTGGAACGCGCGAGTCTCATCTGGTAAACAGATGATGATTAGAGGCCTTGGGGAAACGACCTCAACCTATTCTCAAACTTTAAATGGGGTGAGATCTCTGGCTTTTCTTGAATTATGAAGCCACGAGCATCTCGGATCAGAAGAGTGCCAAAGTGGGCCATTTTGGTAAGCAGAACTGGCGCTGTGTGGGGATGAACCAAACGCAGAGTTAAGGCGCCCAACTCGACGCTCATGGGACACCATGAAAGGCGTTGGTGCCAAGACAGCAACAGGACGGTGGCCATGGAAGTCGGAATCCGCTAAAGGGTATTGTAACAACTCACCTGCCGAAGCAACTAGCCCTGAAAATGGATGGCGCTGAAGCGTGAGCCTATACTCTGCCGTGGCGGCAGTGGGGCGGTGGGGTAGCACGCGCGCTCCGTGTTTGCGTGGCGCGCGCGGCGCCACGAAAGCCCTGACAGTAGGAGAGGTCGCAGCGGTGCGCGCAGAAGGGTCTGGGCGCGAGCCTGCCGCGAACCGCCGTCGGTGAAGATCTTGGTGGGTAGAAATACTCCAGCAGGCCCTGGAGGACTGACGTGGAAAGGGTTTCGTGTGAACAGCCGTTGCACACACGAGTCCAGTCGATCCTAAACCCTGGAGAAATCCTATGTCAATGACGGCGTATGATACTCGGTATACACACACACGCAATAACGGAAAAGACGACGGCTTAACAATTTGTATCGTCGTAACGTTTTTGTGATAGTATTGATGACTGACGACACGCCCGTCGGGCGAAAGGAATCAGTTTATTCCGGAACCGGCAGCCGGAACCACTGCCCAATTCACCCCTCGTAAAGGTGTTCGTCGGTAGCTTAAAAATGACCTGGAGACGCCGTCGGAGATCAGGAAGAGTTTTCTTTTTCTGTATATGGTTTCGAACCACACCAGAACCTCAGCAGGAGATGGGTTTGGAACGCGAAAGAGCACCAGTTGCGGCGGTGTCGGATCTTCCTCGGACCTTGAAATCAGGAGAGGCCACGTGGAGGTGTCGCGCCGGTTCGTACCCATATCCGCAGCAGGTCTCTTCCAAGGTAAAGCCTCTAGTCGATAGACTAATGTAGGTAAGGAAGTCGGCAAATTGGATCCCGTAACTTGGAATAAGGATTGGCTCTGAGGCAGGGCGTGTCTTGGCTTGGTCGGGAAGCAGGTCTGGCTGGCGTGCCGGGCCTGGGCAGGAGTGAAGCTCGGCGTTCTCGCGCCTCAGGATCCGAGCTCCGGTCCCGTGCCTTGGCCTCCGCGGATCTTGCCTTCCTGTGGGGCTTCCGCGGCAGGCCGTCGCGGTCGTCCTCTTCGGCCGCCATTCAGCGCTTTCAGCTCAGAACTGGCACGGTGGGGGAATCGACATCTGGTAAAACAAAAGCATTGCGATGCCCCTCGCGGGTGTTTGACCTGATGTGATTTCTGCCAGTGCTCTGAATGTCAGCGTGAAAATTCAAGCAAGCGCGGGTAAAAGCAGGGTAACTGGCTCTCTTAAGGCGCTGATCCGGGTGGCGTGTTACACTGGTTCTGCCGACCCTAGAGGGTCGAGCTCTCGCAGGTCGCCTTGATTCTCATTGCGGTCTCTTTTGGACCTGGGGTTGAGTTGTGTGGTTGGGTCGAGAGAGCAATCTCGATCAGTCATTACCTCCTCGTGGTCCCGCTGGAACATATGCATCTTGCAGTAACAAGTGGCGTTATGGCGAAACATGTGCGCCCCAAGGGCTATCAGTAATGCCTAGGTCTACAGTGAGCTGTGGCAAGAAAGACCGGGCTTCAGGGGGACTTTCGGCTGTTAAAATCTGCTCCCCCAACGGTTAATTATGAATGACATAAATGATTGAGAAACTCCGGGCTCTCGGATGGCCCGTTACTGCGTCTGAAGTGCGTGGAAGGGCCGTTGTTGCGGCGGACCCGACAGGGTCGTAGCTGGCTCGTCAGAGAGCAAACCGCTGGCGAAAAACCATGGCTGAGGGCAGCAACCAAGATGCACGGCTGAACAGCTAAGTGGTTGAACAAGGGCAACCAAAACAATATGTTTCGCTGTGGGTTGTTGTCCAGGAGAGTTTCGGACCAAGCGTGGCCCTGCGGTTCACGTTGTTCAGGCTCACCCTTTAGGTGGCCAACAGCGCGCTGTCGACGTCGAGCATCATCAAAAAGCCAGATAGCCTGCGGAGGAAGTCAGTCATAGCTCGCGCTGAGGCTACAGCCACAGCCTCCTCAGGGAAGTACTCTTCACTGAATCAACACCTACAAAGGTACTTCCCTAATAGGAGTCTCGAAGCCATCAGGAGTGGCGTCGACAGAGGCTTATCTTGAGATGGTTAGAGGCCTCTGCCAAGAAGATCTGTCGCGTCGTACGACGGTGATCGATGAGGGCGACGGGGCTGGCGGCGATGATAGGAGCCGATGCCGCCCCTGCGACCATGGGACAGGACGGGAGGAAAACGCACCTCAGCCTGCCCCTGAGCAGAGTTCTCCAGAGGCTACGGACGTCATCACGGGCGCATGGTGAGCACAGTCCAGCGTCCCGTCAGTACTCTCGTTGCCATCGCGAGGAAGCTCTCTGTCGGGGGTCGTGAAGATGTCGACATAATGAGGATGGATCGGCGCGATCTTCCCATGAAACAGCGGGTGCGTCCTCCGCAGCGCCTTCGGCGAAGCAGCGCAGTCTGGAACACATGACAAACGTGAACCGCGAGAGAATGAGGAAGCGGCGGAAATTTTGAGTTTGCACATGCTCTCTACAAGAAAAACCTCAAAACTTGCTTGTCGCATGTATTGCTCAGGCGGCTCCGTGCGCGACGTCGTCCGCTAGTATCCGAATTCCGCGACTACTGGCGTCCCATTATGGCGACGCCCAGTAAAGGCTGGATGGATAGTCTCGACGGCCTTGCGCGGAGTCGTATGGGACATCGACGCAAGTAGCGGCGTGTGCTAGCCGAACCTTCCGCCGGTAAAAGGTGCCTCGAAGGTCTCGTGAGTTCCGCGGACCCAGTTCCAGCGGTTGGATGAAGTCCTCGCTCTGGGGTCCCATAACTCCAGCCGAAGTTAAAGGGACTTCTGTAAAGACTGGCACTGCGCCGGATTGGACCAGATACGCCGAGGATGTGAACGCTGTTCCGCAGATCTTCGCGCGCTTCTGTTCAATCTGCTGCTCCCTGGCGGGGACGGTCCCCTGGTCCCACAGCCACTGGGACGAAGTTTTTCCTCGAAAAGGGAGGTATATCCGAACGTGTTACTGGACCGGCGGAATACCGACCCTAAAGGTATTGAATCCGTCATTGCACGGCACCTTCGCCAAGATCTTGGCAAAACGATTAGCAGCCCTGGATGTACGCGACAATCGTCAGAGGGTTTCCAGCCGGTGGGACGTTTGCAAAAACCACGTAACCGTCCTGTCTGCCGTGCTGGACGACGCCCGAAACGCACCACCTCCATCCTTGCGTGCGTCCGATGTGTCGAAGCATTCGACACTGTGGCTCACGACGCTATCCAGCCGACTCTCAAACTGGGGAGGCTCCACGGGAGTTTTAGAAATTACGTTAGAGACTGTCTATTCAGTGCACGGACGGTGCTTCACGGCATTGGCTCGGCTTTTAACGAAGATGCAGCCCAAAAAGATCGGCCGTGGTGTGTGGGACAGGTGATCCGTTAACCCTACTGTTCAATCTGGTGTTAGATGCGAGCACTGGAATTCTCTCGGAGGATGTTGGTTACCATTATGGGTGCAAAGTTTCATCCAGCGCATTAGGCTATGCTGACGACATTGTGCTCCTGGCGTCTACAATGGTTTGCAGAAGAACGACGGGCTCGATAACGCCCAAAGTCAATGGACTGAACATTAACGCAAAGAGAAGACGGGCGTGCTTTCCCATGGTGGCGTCGGGCAGGAGACAAAAAGGTGAAGATCGACATAACACCCAACTTCACCTTGGGAGGAGCGTATTATAACGCGAGATCCCCGGTCGATGTCTGGGGCGTATCTGGGATGCATGTACCAAGGGGTGCTGAGGGAATACCGCATAAGCGATCCTCATAGCTCAGGCCATCAGAGCTATTAACGAGAGCATACTTTGACCCCAACAGCGGCTGAGGCTGTTGCAAGGACTTCTCTCCCGATATTATCATCGCTGGGTAGTGAGACAGTTTCCACCAAAACTCTCTCAAAGCATGGATATCGTTGTGCACGCACCGCAGTGAGACGGTGGCTGCGTTTTTCCCCCATGATGTCCCTGCTGGATATTTCCATGCGCCGATACAGGTGGCGGGCTTGGGCATGCCTCTCTTAAAACTCTTATCCCTATCTTGAAATTACAACCACTGCGACGGTTGTGTCTGGCTTTCCCTACACCTGCGGCCTGCGCCGCTGAACTCACACGTATGTGGCAGAGGCAGTTGGTTTGATGTGAAAACCAAATGCGGGTTCGCAGGAGACAGAGTATAACAACCATAAACTCGAGACTTTTCTGTACAGCTTGGTTGCGCGAGTCGTGCGATGGGGAACAGGCTCAGGAGGCCGGAATTCGTAAGCTATGAGTTCATGTGGTGTCGGGTGGCGCCGACTCATACCACGGAGCCTTCGTGCACTATCACCATAGAACTCAAGTGCATCCCGTCTCAGGAGAGTATCCCGAGGTCGTGAGGGGCGCAATGTTCACTGTCGCGCTTCGTTTATTCTAAGACAGGACGCCAGCGCACTGCGTTCAGCGCTGCTTCCAGACGCACGGAGATTTTGCGACATGGCACGATCTATGTCGTCAAGTTGGTAACTTCTTACAGCAAGAGAGGGATGGCAAGATCAGTGCGGGCTGGCGTATTCTGACCTCTCTGCCGGATTCAGGCGGCCCGATACTTGACCATTTGCCAAGGGTGGTGAGGCAGTGGTCGTTGACGCGCAAAGTGTTATCCAGCGAAACTGCGTTAAAATGTTTCCCATGAGCGGAAAGTCCACAAGTACCGTTCAGAGTGATGATCTGAACCTCGTGGCGAATCGCACAGGCGTGAAAATGTTCGTTTTACCGCCTTGACGTCTGGCGGCTGGAGAGTCTGGTCTCTCGGGGGAGGAGGGAGATGCAGGGGATTGGGCCTTACAGGTCGGCTCCGTGCGCTCACGACTCCTCTGGGGTTCATGGCTGAACTGGAAACGTTTAATAACAACCGTTATATGGCTGGTAGAACGCAATAGCTCCCGCCGCAAGTGGTGCATGGACAGGAAGGCACGTAGAGGTTGGGTGCCTGCCATAAATGGCGGAGTATGATTCATGTATGAATGTCAAAGGAGGAAAGCCCGCTAGTCGGCTTCGTTCATATAATACCTCAGGGGTGTTGCCTGCGAACACCGACAGCAAACAACCCTGCAATATCATTATCAGGGGGTGGACCTCTGCGCATATATATATAGCGGAGAGGTACTGCCAGCATCGAATCAGGCAAATGCCTCATCATCCTAATTGTGACGCGCATGAATGGATTAACGATTCCCACTGTCCCCTATCACTATCTATGGAAACCACTGCCAGGGAACGGGCTTGGAAAAATTAGCAGGAAAGACCCGTTGAGCTTGACTCTGATCACGGCACTAAAGGAGACATGAGAGGTGTAGCAAATTGGGAGTGCTTGGCATCGCCAGTGAAATATATTATACTTTCTGTCGTTTCCCTTGCACTCTCGGTTGGGCGGAGGCGCGTGCCCCGGGGCTTCGTGCCCGGCGGTCACGCGATGTTCTAGAGGCAAGCGTGTCGAGTGGCGGGAGGGCCTCGGCCGATCATACCGTTAATCTCCGCGTGATCCGATTCGGACACTGCAAGGCGGGGAGTTTGACTGGGGCGGTACATCATCAAAGACGCGCACCCGGTCACAAGGCCAGCTCAGCGAGGACAGAAACCTCGCGTGAAACAAAGGGCAAAAGCTGAAAGATCTCGTATTGTTGTACGCTAGAGACTGCGCAGCACAGGCTATCGATCAGTCACGGCGAAGAGTTTTCTGGCAAGAGGTGTCAGAAAGAGTTACCACAGGGGATAACTGGCTTGTGGCAAGCAGCGTTCCATAGCGACGTCGCTTTTTTCGCTGATGTCGCTCTTCCTATCATTTTGCGAAGCAGAATTCCTTAAACGTCAGTTATTCACCCGCCAACAGGGGAACGTGAGCAGGCTAGGGGTTTGCCGTCGTGAGACAGGTTGGATTTTACCCTGACCGGTCATTTGCGATATTAATCCTGCTCGGTGCAAGGAGAACCGCAGGTTCGGACATTTAGTTCACGCACTCGATTCAGGCGGTGGTGCGAAGCATTACCATCCGTGGGATTGTACTGAACAAGAAGGGCCGTATCCTCTAGTCGAAGGTGGCAATGATATCTCTAGGAGTCTCGTGGTCGAAAGAACCAAACAAAATGTGACACTACTAGGTGGCCGGTCCTTTTTGGACCAGTCGTCACCTGAAACAGTTTGCCGCGCGGCTCATCGCCGTCGTCGGGATCTCACCGCTCGACGGCACGGCGCCTAACGGTCGAACATGCGAAGAAAGCAACACGCCGCGCGCGTCCTGACTCGGAGGCGTCGACCGCCGGCGGCGGAAGCTGTTGCGACGAAAACACGCCGCGCGCGGACTTGCTCGTTGCGTCGAGCCGGCGAGAAAGCAACACGCCGCGAGCGGACGCCGGCGGCGAGAAAGCAACACGCCGCGCGGACTGGCTCGTTGCGGAGCCACGGCGACTGACCGCCCTGACCGCCGGCGGCGCTGTTGCGACACGCCGCGCGCGGACTTGCTCGACTCAGGCGTCGACCGCCGGCGGAGAAAGCAACACGCCGCGCGCGGACTTGGCTGTTGCGACGAAGCAACACGCCGCGTCCTGACGCCGCGTCCTGACCGCCGGCGGCGAGAAAGCAACACGCCGCGCGCTGACCTCGTTGCGTCGAGCCGGCGGCGAGAAAGCAACACGCCGCGAGCGGACTTGGCTGTTGCGACGAAAGCAACACGCCGCGTCCTGACTCGGAGGCGTCTGACCGCCGGCGGAAAGCAACACGCCGCGCCGCGGAACGGACTTGGCTGTTGCGACGAGAAAGCAACACGCCGCGTCCTGACTCGGGCGATCCTGACCGCCGGCGGCGAAAGCGACACGCCGCGCGCGGACTTGCTCGTTGCGTCAGGCCCCGGCGAAAACAACACGCCGCGAAACGGACGGCTGTTGCGACGAAAACAACACGCCGCGTCGCCGCGTCCTCTCGGGCGATCCTGACCGCCGGCGGCGGAAAACAACACGCCGCGCGCGGACTTGCTCGTTGCGTCAGACCCCAGAAAGGGCATCACAGACCGGACTTCAAGCTGTTGCGGCGAGAAAGCAACACGCCGCCTGATCTTTGTTTATCGATCCTGACCGCCGCCGGCCGGGAAAGGCGACACGCAAAACGGACTTGGCTCGACCGTTGCGACGAGAGAAACAAACACGCCGCCACCGCGAACGTCCTGACCAATCAGGCGGCGATCAAGCGACCAATCGCCGGCGGAACGGCTGTTGCGTGTTGAGTCAAGCATTACGCCGCGCTCCTGACTCCCTGGTCCTGACCGCCGGCGGCAGAAAAACGACACTTTGCGCGCGGACTTCCTCGTTGCGTCAAGCTTTGGTTTCCGAGAAAACTGCCCGCAATCGGACGAACTTGGCTGTTGCGTTTACGAGAAACTGGGGCGGCCGATCTGATCGCTCTCGGAAACGTCGCTGACCGACTTAATGAAAACATTTTTGGCAACGCCGCGCTGACTTGTTGCGCGATCGACCGCCCCGGCGAAAACAGATACGCCATCAAACGGACTTGGCTGTTGCGACGAGAAACCAACAAAATGAACCGCGGTCTATTCCAGGCGATCCATGCGTATTCGGCGACGATCCTGCTTTAAACGCCGCGTTCACTAAACTCGTTGCGTCTCGACCGGCCAAGCAACACCGCCGCGAAAGGATACTTGGCTGTTGCGACGGGGCTAAGCCCCAACGGTAGGATCCTGACTCACGCCGATTAAACACGCCGACTGAACTCGGACGGCGTGCGGACCGCCGGCAACATAACGCAACCCAACCGGCTGTTGCCATTGGGCTGGAATTACCGCGGCTGCTGGCACCAGACTTGCGCCTCAATGGATCCTCGTTAAAGGATTTAAGTGTACTTCATTGCGACGGGCCTCGGAAAGGTCCACCATCGTTATTTTTCGTCACTACCTCCCCGCGCGGGTAATTTGCGCCTGCTGCCTTGCTTGGATGGCCGTTTCTCAGGCTCCCTCTCCGGAATCGAACCCTGATTCCCCGTTACCCGTTACAACCGTCGAGGCCCCGGCAGAAAACAACCATCGACAGTTGATAAGCCCGGACATTTGAAAAGATGCGTCGCCGCGTCCGACTCGGGGCGATCAGCACCGCCGAGCACCCAAAATAAACGGTGGACACGCCGCGCCGCGGCTTGGTTTTGCGTCATATGCAAAAAGCGGCCCTTCCAACTGGTCGGGACTCTGTTTTTGCGCGGACTAGAATTACCACAGTTATCAAGTAAATGTGGGCAATCTAATGAACCGCTTGATTTAATAATTCGCGGTTTCACCTTAATTCGACTCGGATGCATGGCTTAATCTTTGAACAAGCATATGACTACTGGCAGGATCAACCAGGGAGCTTCGTGCGTTCGGTCGCGACAGCGAACGCGCCAAATCGCGACGAGCGGGCTGACTCGGCGGGTGACTGACTCTCTCCGCGCGCCCCCGTGTCTTTATTGCCGGACTTGCAAAAGCCGGTCGACGACACCCGTGTTAAAGTGTCCTTTCTAATATATTTAAAAAGATCACGTTTGTTCTCATTCTCCCGGCGGAACGTTATATACGCCGCTCAGCCCTGACGCTAGATCGACGATGCGATGCTGAGACGTCAGGAATCAAGTTTGTAAAATTTCGGACGGTCGCGGGAAGGGTTCTGACCTTCCGTCGCACTCATATCCAGTTGATGTTCCTGACTCCGCGACGGCGCATCGCGTTCGTCGAAAGAACGACGGAAGACCGCGCGGCCAACGACGTTGCTATCGCGCGCCACGTATGCTCCATTCGGTCTTTCGACCGCCGACTCGTGGCAATGCAATGGTAACGCCGCGAGCCGCCGGCGCCGGCTGTTGGACGAAAGCCTAAGCGTCACGAACGACAAAAATAACGTTCGGATCGTTCGAACGAACGACCGGTTCATTCGGGAAAGCACGTTACAAACGTGCCGGAACGATCGTTGCGCGTCTCAGGCGATCACCAAATCTCACCATATATGCCGCAGATATCACGTAACGTGTTCAGGACAGTCTCGAAAAAAGTTCGTACTCGTCGCGCACGGACGGACCAAGGTAACGTTCGGGCGTCACCTCGGCTCGCCGAACGACCGATGCCATGGTGCCAACCGGACGGACGCCAGCGGTCGGCGACGAAACGTCACCTCTGCTTATGGGCCGGAAATTTCGGAGCCACGACCAGGTGACGGCAAACTCGGGCGTCGAATCCCGGTGGTACGACCAGCTGAAAAATCCTTCTAGGCGTCACCTCCGGTGGTCGACCGAGTTGCATCTCGGGCGTCACCTGGGTGGTACGACCGAGCTGAAAATCTCGGGCGTCACCTCCGGTGACTACGACCGGCTGAATATCTCAGGCGTCACCTCCGGTGGTGAAGCCGAGCTGAATATCTCGGGCGTCACCTCCGGTGACACGACGAGCTGAATATCTCGGCGTCACCTCCGGGTACGACCGAGCTAAATATCTCGGGCGTCACCTCCGGTGGTACGACCGAGCTGTATATCTCGGGCGTCACCTCCGGAGGTACGACCGAGCTGAATATCTCGGGCGTCACCTCCGCTAAATATCTCGGGCGTACGACCGGCCGCAAAATATCTCGGGCGTCACCTCCCCGGTAGGCGACCGAAAATATCTCGGGCGTCACCTCCGGGAGGTACGACCGAGCTGAATATCTCGGGCGTCACCTCCGGTGGTGCGACCGAGCTAAATATCTCGGGCGTCACCTCCCGGTGGTGCGACCAAGCTTAATATCTCGGGCGTCACCTCCGGTGGTACGACCGAGCTGAATATCTCGGGCGTCACCTCCGGTGGTACGACCGAGCTGAATATCTCGGGCGTCACCTCCGGCGTCGCCGGTCGTACGACCCGAATATCTCGGGCGTCACCTCCGGTGTGCGACCGAATATCTCGGGCGTCACCTCCGGTGGTACGACCGAGCTGTATCTCTCGGGCGTCACCTCCGGGTACGACCGAGCTGTATATCTCGGGCGTCACCTCCGGAGGTACGACCGAGCTGAATATCTCGGGCGTCACCTCCGGTGGTACGACCGAATCTCTGAAATATCTCGGGCGTCACCTCCGGTGGTGCGACCGACCGATCTCGGGCGTCACCTCCGGTGAATTAAAATCTCGGGCGTCACCTCCGGTGGTACGACCGAGCTAAAAATATATCTCGGGCGTCACCTCCGGTGGTACGACCGGGCTAAAAATCTCGGGCGTCACCTCCCGTGGTGCGACCGGTGAATAGGCTCGACGGTAGCGACCGAGCTGAATATCTCGGGCGTCACCTCCGGTGGTACGACCGAGCTGGGTATATCTCAGGCGTCACCTCCGGTGGTACGACCGGGCTATCTCGGGCGTCACCTCCGGTGGTGCGACCGAGCTGAAAATCTCGGGCGTCACCTCGGGTACGACCGAGCTGAAATATCTCAGGCGTCACCTCCGGTGGTACGACCGAGCTTCTGAATCTCGGGCGTCACCTCCGGTGGTGCGACCGGGCTGAATATCTCGCGGCGTCACCTCCGGTGGTACGACCGACCTCCGGCTGTGCGAATATCTCGGGCGTCACCTCCCGCGACCGAGCTGTATATCTCAGGCGGCCCGTGGCTGACGACCGAGCGTCTGTATCTCTCGGCGTCACCTCGGGACCTCCGGACGACCGGCTGAATATCTCAGGCGTCACCTCCCGGTGGTGCGACCGGCGCTGAAATATCTCGGGCGTCACCTCCGGTGGTACGACCGGCTGTATATCTCGGGCGTCACCTCCGGAGGTACGACCGAGCTGAAATATCTCGGGCGTCAACTCCCGGTGGTGCGACCGGGCCCGCTCAGGCGTCACCTCCGGTGGTGCGCCCAGTTAAATATCTCGGTCGTCACCTCCGGCGTACGACCGAGCGAATAATCGCGGGCGTCACATCCGGCGGTGCGTCCGAGCGAAAAGTCACGTGCGTCGGTTGCGGCGCGTCGCTTTACCACCGCTCGCGGTCGGGACGGCTCTGAGGTCAGGACGCGGCGTGTTGCTTTCTCGCCGCAACAGTTACGTCCGCGATCGGCGTGTTGCTTTCACGTCGCAACAGCCGCGTCTGCTCGCGGTGGCTTTCTCACCGCCGGCGGCAGCCAAAAGTCCGCCCGCGGCGTGTTTGCTTTCTCGCCGCCGGCGGGGGGACGCCTCCGGTCAGGACGCGGCGTGTTTGCTTCGCGCCGTCGTCGGTTTTGACGTCCGCGATCTTTCGCACTCGCGGTCGTAACGCCGGGCTGACGCCCAGGACAACGATCGCTCGCACCGCCGGAGGTAACGCCCGCGATCATTCGCTCGGTCGTACCGCCGGAGGTGACGACCGAATATTGCTCTCGGTCGTACCACCGGGTGACGCCGAATATTTAGCTCCACCCGGACGCCCGAGATTTTTAGCCCGGTCGCACCACCGGGGGTGACGCCCGAATGGCTCGGTCGTACCACCGAGGTGACGACCCATTTTTCAGCTCGGTCGTACCACCAGGTGACGCCGGATTTACAGCTCGGTCGTACCACCGGAGGTGACGCCCGAATATTCAGCTCGGTCGTACCACCGGAGGTGACGCCCAGATCTTTTCAGCTCGGTCGTACCACCGGAGGTGACGCCCGAGATATTTAGCTCGGTCGCACCACCGGAGGTGACGCCCGAGATATACAGCTCGGTCGTACCGCCGGAGGTGACGATATTTACACTCGGTCGTCACCACCGGAGGTGACGCGAGATTTTCAGCTCGGTCGTACCTCCGCCAGGTGACACCCGCGACGCCCAGCTCGGTCGTACCACCGGAGGTGACGCCCGAGATTTTCAGCTCGGTCGTACCACCGGAGGTGACGCCCCAGATTTTCAGCTCGGTCGTACCACCGGAGGTGACGAGATTTTCCGCTCAGTCGTACCACCGGAGGTGACGCCCAGATTTTCAGCTCGGTGGTACCACCGCCCGAGATATTCAGCTCGGTCGTACCGCCGGGGTGACCCACCGAATGGCGCTCACGCCTGTACCACGCCGGGACACGCCGCGCGCGGACCGGCACGTTGCGCGGACGCAACACGCCGCCGCGAGGTGACTCAGAAGTGTCTGACCGCCGGCGGCGAAAGCAACACGCCGCGTCTGACTCAGAGGCGTCTGACTCAAGCGTCTGAGCGACGCTCGGTATGACTTCTCTCAGGCGGGACGCAGCTCGGTCGCCGCCGGCCGGAGGCGCCGCCGCGATAGGACGCGGCGTGTTCTTCGCACCGGAGGTGACGCCGCGATCTTTCGCTCGGTCGTAACGCCGGGCTGACGCCCGAATATACGATCGCTCAGTCGTACGCCGGAGGTGACGACCCGCGATATACAACTCGGTCGTACCACCGGAGGTGACGCCCGATATTCAGCCCGGTCGTACCACCGGAGGTGACGCCCGGAATTTAGCTCGGTCGTACCACCGGAGGTGACGGACGATTTCAGCTCGGTCGTACCACCGGAGGTGACGCCCGAATTTTCAGCTCGGTCGTACCACCGGAGGTGACGCCCGAATTTTCAGCTCGGTCGTACCACCGAATTTTCAGGTGACGCCCGAGATATTCAGCTCGGTCGTACCACCGGAGGTGACGCGAGATATTCAGCTCGGTCGTACCACCGGAGGTGACGCCCGAGATATTCAGCTCGGTCGTACCACCGGAGGTGACGCCCGAATATTCAGCTCGGTCGTACCTCCGGAGGTGACGCCCGAGATATTCAGCTCGGTCGTACCACCGGAGGTGACGCCGAGATTTTCAGCTCGGTCGTACCACCGGAGGTGACGCCCGAATATTCAGCTCGGTCGTACCACCGGAGGTGACGCCCGAGATATTACAGCTCGGTCGTACCACCGGAGGTGACGCCCGAGAATATTTCAGCTCGGTCGCACCACCGGAGGTGACGCCAGAATATTCAGCTCGGTCGTACCACCGGAGGTGACGCCCGAGATTTTCAGCTCGGTCGTACCACCGGAGGTGACGCCCGAGATTTTCAGCTCGGTCGTACCACCGGAGGTGACGCCCGAATTTTCAGCTCGGTCGTACCACCGGAGGTGACGCCCGAATTTTCAGCTCGGTCGTACCACCGGAGGTGACGCCCGGATATTCAGCTCGGTCGTACCACCGGAGGTGACGCCCCGAATATTCAGCTCGGTCGTACCACCGCGGTGACGCCCGAGATTTTCAGCTCGGTCGTACCACCGGCCCGGAATATTGCAGCAACGCCCGAATATTCAGCTCAGTCGTACCGGACCGGTGACGCCGAATCAACGCCGTACCACCGGAGGTGACGAGGCGGTCGGTCAGCGAGACGCTCCCGGTGACGGGACGCGGCGTATTGGTCGCTGCAGGTGACGCCAGCTCAGTTACCACCGGAGGTGACGCCCGCGATATTTTGCTCGGTCGCGCCGCCGACGGTGACGCGAGATATACATCTCGGTCGTACCACCGGACGCGGCGTGCCGCGAAGAATATACCTCTCATAGTCCGGTCGTACCACCGGAGGTGACGCCCGAGATATACAGCTCGGTCGCACCACCGGAGGTGACGCCCAGATATTCAGCCGGTCGTACCCACCGGAGGTGACGCCCGAGAGGACAGCTCGGTCGTACCACCGGAGGTGACGCCCGAGATATTCAGCTCGGTCGTACCTCGACGGTGACGCCCGAGATTTTCAGCTCGGTCGTACCACCGGAGGTGACGCCGAATTTTCAGCTCGGTCGTCGGTGACGCCCGGATATTCAGCTCGGTCGGCCGGAGGTGACGCCCGAGCTATTCAGCTCGGTCGTACCACCGGTGACGCCGAGATATTCAGCTCGGTCGTACCACCGGAGGTGACGCCAGATATTCAGCTCGGTCGCACCACCGGAGGTCCGGGGCGCCGAGGTGAGAGAAATCAACTCGGTCACCACCGGAGGCCTCCGGATTTTATACAGCTCGGTCGTACCTCACCGGAGGTGACGCCAGATTTTCAGCTCGGTCGTACCACCGGGTGACGCCCGGATATTCAGCTCAGTCGTTCCGGGACGCCGGCAGGCCAGATATTCCGCCTCGGATATCAGCCTCAGCGCGGACTTGACTGTGGTGCGAAGTTCTCGCCGGGCTCGACGCAACGAGCAAGTCCGCGCGCGGCGTGTTGCTTTCTCGCCGCCGGCGGTCAGGACGCCTCCGAGTCAGGACGCGGCGTGTTGCTTTCTCGTCGCAACAGCCAAGTCCGCTCGCGGCGTGTTGCTTTCTCGCCGGGGCTCGACGCAACGAGCAAGTCCGCGCGCGGCGTGTCGCTTTCTCGCCGCCGGCGGTCAGGACGCCTCGAGTCAGGACGCGGCGTGTTGCTTTCTCGTCGCAACAGCCAAGTCCGCTCGCGGCGTTTGCTTTCTCGCCGGGGCTCGACAGAGCAAGTCCGCGCGCGGCGTGTCGCTTTCTCGCCGCCGGCGGTCAGGACGCCTCCGAGTCAGGACGCGGCGTGTTGCTTTCTCGTCGCAACAGCCAAGTCCGCTCGCGGCGTGTTGCTTTCTCGCCGGGGCTCGACGCGCGGGCAAGTCCGCGCGCGGCGTGTCGCTTTCTCGCCGCCGGCGGTCAGGACGCCTCCGAGTCAGGACGCGGCGTGTTGCTTTCTCGTCGCAACAGCCAAGTCCGCTCGCGGCGTGTTGCTTTCTCGCCGGGGCTCGACGCAACGAGCAAGTCCGCGCGCGGCGCGGCGTGTCGCTTTCTCGCCGCCGGCGGTCAGGACGCCTCCGAGTCAGGACGCGGCGTGTTGCTTTCTCGTCGCAACAGCCAAGTCCGCTCGCGGCGTGTTGCTTTCTCGCCGGGGCTCGACGCAACGAGCAAGTCCGCGCGCGGCGTGTCGCTTTCTCGCCGCCGGCGGTCAGGACGCCTCCGAGTCAGGACGCGGCGTGTTGCTTTCTCGTCGCAACAGCCAAGTCCGCTCGCGGCGTGTTGCTTTCTCGCCGGGGCTCGACGCAACGAGCAAGTCCGCGCGCGGCGCCGCCGGCGGTCAGGACGCTTTCGAGTCAGGACGCGGCGTGTTGCTTTCTCGTCGCAACAGCCAAGTCCGCTCGCGGCGTGTTGCTTTCTCGCCCGGCGCGGCGTGTTGCTTTCTCGCCGCCGGCGTCAGGACGCCTCGAGTCAGGACGCGGCGTGTTGCTTTCTCGTCGCAACAGCCAAGTCCGCTCGCGGCGTGTTGCTTTCTCGCCGGGGCTCGACGCAACGAGTCAAGTCCGCGCGGCGTGTCGCTTTCTCGCCGCCGGCGGTCAGGACGCCTCCGAGTCAGGACGCGGCGTGTTGCTTTCTCGTCGCAACAGCCAAGTCCGCTCGCGGCGTGTTGCTTTCTCGCCGGGGCTCGACGCAACGAGCAAGTCCGCGCGCGGCGTGTTGCTTTCTCGCCGCCGGCGGTCAGGACGCCTCCGAGTCAGGACGCGGCGTGTTGCTTTCTCGTCGCAACAGCCAAGTCCGCTCGCGGCGTGTTGCTTTCTCGCCGGGGCTCGACGCAACGTCGCAAGTCCGCGCGCGGCGTGTCGCTTTCTCGCCGCCGGCGGTCAGGACGCCTCCGAGTCAGGACGCGGCGTGTTGCTTTCTCGTCGCAACAGCCAAGTCCGCTCGCGGCGTGTTGCTTTCTCGCCGCCGGGGTCTCGACGCCTCCGAGTCAGGACGCGGCGTGTTGCTTTCTCGTCGCAACAGCCAAGTCCGCTCGCGGCGTGTTGCTTTCTCGCCGGGGCTCGACGCAACGAGCAAGTCCGCGCGCGGCGTGTCGCTTTCTCGCCGCCGGCGGTCAGGACGCCTCCGAGTCAGGACGCGGCGTGTTGCTTTCTCGTCGCAACAGCCAAGTCCGCTCGCGGCGTGTTGCTTTCTCGCCGGGGCTCGACGCAACGAGCAAGTCCGCGCGCGGCGTGTCGCTTTCTCGCCGCCGGCGGTCAGGACGCCTCCGAGTCAGGACGCGGCGTGTTGCTTTCTCGTCGCAACAGCCAAGTCCGCTCGCGGCGTGTTGCTTTCTCGCCGGGGCTCGACGCAACGAGCAAGTCCGCGCGCGGCGTGTCGCTTTCTCGCCGCCGGCGGTCAGGACGCCTCCGAGTCAGGACGCGGCGTGTTGCTTTCTCGTCGCAACAGCCAAGTCCGCTCGCGGCGTGTTGCTTTCTCGCCGGGGCTCGACGCAACGAGCAAGTCCGCGCGCGGCGTGTCGCTTTCTCGCCGCCGGCGGTCAGGACGCCTCCGAGTCAGGACGCGGCGTGTTGCTTTCTCGTCGCAACAGCCAAGTCCGCTCGCGGCGTGTTGCTTTCTCGCCGGGGCTCGACGCAACGAGCAAGTCCGCGCGCGGCGTGTCGCTTTCTCGCCGCCGGCGGTCAGGACGCCTCCGAGTCAGGACGCGGCGTGTTGCTTTCTCGTCGCAACAGCCAAGTCCGCTCGCGGCGTGTTGCTTTCTCGCCGGGGCTCGACGCAACGAGCAAGTCCGCGCGCGGCGTGTCGCTTTCTCGCCGCCGGCGGTCAGGACGCCTCCGAGTCAGGACGCGGCGTGTTGCTTTCTCGTCGCAACAGCCAAGTCCGCTCGCGGCGTGTTGCTTTCTCGCGCCGGGGCTCGACGGGGCTCGAGCAAGTCCGCGCGCGGCGTGTTGCTTTCTCCGTCGGTCAGGACGCCTCCGACAGGACGCGGCGTGTTGCTTTCTCGTCGCAACAGCCAAGTCCGCTCGCGGCGTGTTGCTTTCTCGCCGGGGCTCGACGCAACGAGCAAGTCCGCGCGCGGCGTGTCGCTTTCTCGCCGCCGGCGGTCAGGACGCCTCCGAGTCAGGACGCGGCGTGTTGCTTTCTCGTCGCAACAGCCAAGTCCGCTCGCGGCGTGTTGCTTTCTCGCCGGGGCTCGACGCAACGAGCAAGTCCGCGCGCGGCGTGTCGCTTTCTCGCCGCCGGCGGTCAGGACGCCTCCGAGTCAGGACGCGGCGTGTTGCTTTCTCGTCGCAACAGCCAAGTCCGCTCGCGGCGTGTTGCTTTCTCGCCGGGGCTCGACGCAACGAGCAAGTCCGCGCGCGGCGTGTCGCTTTCTCGCCGCCGGCGGTCAGGACGCCTCCGAGTCAGGACGCGGCGTGTTGCTTTCTCGTCGCAACAGCCAAGTCCGCTCGCGGCGTGTTGCTTTCTCGCCGGGGCTCGACGCAACGAGCCAAGTCCGCGCGCGGCGTGTCGCTTTCTCGCCGCCGGCGGTCAGGACGCCTCCGAGTCAGGACGCGGCGTGTTGCTTTCTCGTCGCAACAGCCAAGTCCGCTCGCGGCGTGTTGCTTTCTCGCCGGGGCTCGACGCAACGAGCAAGTCCGCGCGCGGCGTGTTGCTTTCTCGCCGCCGGCGGTCAGGACGCCTCCGAGTCAGGACGCGGCGTGTTGCTTTCTCGTCGCAACAGCCAAGTCCGCTCGCGGCGTGTTGCTTTCTCGCCGGGGCTCGACGCAACGAGCAAGTCCGCGCGCGGCGTGTCGCTTTCTCGCCGCCGGCGGTCAGGACGCCTCCGAGTCAGGACGCGGCGTGTTGCTTTCTCGTCGCAACAGCCAAGTCCGCTCGCGGCGTGTTGCTTTCTCGCCGGGGCTCGACGCAACGAGCAAGTCCGCGCGCGGCGTGTCGCTTTCTCGCCGCCGGCGGTCAGGACGCCTCCGAGTCAGGACGCGGCGTGTTGCTTTCTCGTCGCAACAGCCAAGTCCGCTCGCGGCGTGTTGCTTTCTCGCCGGGGCTCGACGCAACGAGCAAGTCCGCGCGCGGCGTGTCGCTTTCTCGCCGCCGGCGGTCAGGACGCCTCCGAGTCAGGACGCGGCGTGTTGCTTTCTCGTCGCAACAGCCAAGTCCGCTCGCGGCGTGTTGCTTTCTCGCCGCCGGCGGTCAGGACGCCTCCGAGTCAGGACGCGGCGTGTTGCTTTCTCGTCGCAACAGCCAAGTCCGCTCGCGGCGTGTTGCTTTCTCGCCGGGGCTCCGAGCAAGTCCGCGCGCGGCGTGTCGCTTTCTCGCCGCCGGCGGTCAGGACGCCTCCGAGTCAGGACGCGGCGTGTTGCTTTCTCGTCGCAACAGCCAAGTCCGCTCGCGGCGTGTTGCTTTCTCGCCGGGGCTCGACGCAACGAGCAAGTCCGCGCGCGGCGTGTCGCTTTCTCGCCGCCGGCGGTCAGGACGCCTCCGAGTCAGGACGCGGCGTGTTGCTTTCTCGTCGCAACAGCCAAGTCCGCTCGCGGCGTGTTGCTTTCTCGCCGGGGCTCGACGCAACGAGCAAGTCCGCGCGCGGCGTGTTGCTTTCTCGCCGCGGCTCGAAGCAACGACCAAGTCCGCTCGCGGCGTGTTGCTTTCTCGCCGCGGCTCGAAGCAACGACCAAGTCCGCTCGCGGCGTGTTGCTTTCTCGCCGCAACAGCCAGTTTGCGCGCGGCGTGTTGCTTTCTCGCCAACGGAGCAAGTTTGCGCGCGGCATTCTGACTTCTTCCCGTTTGGGCTTGCGTGTGGGGTCTCGTCTATCCGACAAGACGAATCCCCAAGCCGAGGCTGAGTCTCAACAGATCGCAGCCTGCTCTACCGGTACCAACACCCGCCCTCCAGTCGTCTACAGACGATTCGAGTCTCGACATCGTCGCGAACGGCATGTTCGACCGCGGCGTGTTGCCGTCGTGAGCGGTGGATCCTCGACGCAACGGCAAGTCCGCGCGGCGTGTGCGACGACCGGTCCTTTCGATTTACCGCCGCCGTGACACCCAGTCAGGACAGCCTTTCGTACCACAGGACGCGGCGAATATTTGGCACCTCATCACGCCGCAGCCAAATCGTTCGCGGCGTTGGTAGCTTCTCGCCAGGGGCTCGACGCAACGAGCAAAGTCCCGCGCGTACCGGCGTGTCGCTTTATCGCCGGTCCCGGCGGTCAGGAAACTAACCTGTCAGGACGCCGGTGGTCTAAACCCCGCTCACGTTGGCTGTTGGCGGGTGAAAGGACGCTTGCGTTCTGCTTCTCGGGGGCTCGACCGCCGGCGTCGAAAAGCCAGCGTCAAAAAGCGACGTCGCTATGAACTCTGGCCGCGCGTCAGGATCCCTGTGGTCAGGACATTTGCTCTCTCGAGCTCAGGACGCGTATGTTTGCGTGCACTCTCGCGGGGTCATGATCAAGCCAGCGGGCGCGGCGTTAATCGCTTTCTCATACGCGGCGGTCGGACGCCTCCAGTCAGCGGACGCGGCGTATTTGACTTTCTGTACCGCCCCAGCCGTCGCTCGCGGCGTGTGCTTTCTCGCCGGGGCTCGACGCAACGAGCAAGTCGCGCGGCGTGTTGCTTTCTCGCCGCCGGCGGTCAGGACCTCCGAGTCAGGACGCGGCGTGTCGCTTTCTCGCCGCCGGCGGTCGCTTTCACGGTCAGAACGCCTATCCGGCGATGTTGCTCATCTCAGGGGGCAAGCTCCGCGCGCGGCGTGTTCTTTCTCGCCGCCGCTAATTCAGGTCCTTCAGGCGGCGGTTGTTTGCTTTCAACTGGGCCAGGGCTCGGCGACTTTCATGAGGGCAGGCGCAGTACCAATCCGCGCGGCGGCGTGTCGACCTTTCTCGCCGCCGGACGCGTCAGGTTGTACCTCGTCGCAACAGGACGCCGTTGGTTTGCTCTCGCCGCGTCGCAGCCCCAGTCCGCGCGCGGCGTGCGCTTTCTCGCGGTCAGGCTCGACAGCCAAGGGGGACGAAGTTTTTCTCGCCGCGGCGTGTTGCTTTCTCGCCGGCGGTCGGGACGCCTCGAACGACCGCTCTCCTGGGCAAAGTCCCTCGCGGCGTGTTGCTTTCTCGCCGGGGCTCGACGCAAGCCAAAGTCCGCTCGCGGCGTGTTGCTTTCTCGCCGCCGGCGGTCAGGACACTCTCAAGAGTCAGGACGCGGCGTGTTGCTTTCTCGTCGCGGCAGCCAAGTTCGCTCGCGGCGTGAGGGCTTTCTCGCGCCGGGGCTCGACGCGCAACAGCAAGTCCGCCGGCGCTCAGGACGCCGCCGGCGGTCGGGACGAGTCGGGACGCGTGTTGCTCTCGTCGCAGCGGCCCAAAGTCCCGCGCGGCGTGTTGCTTTCTACCGCCGGCGGTCCAGGACGCGGCGTGTCCCTCGTTCTCGTCAAGGAGTCCGTCGCGGTGTTGCTTTCTCGCCGAGGGGCCACCTCTCACGCGCGGCAAGCGAAGTAACGGCGAAGTCCACGCGGCGTGTCGCTTTCTCGCCGCCGGCGGTCAGGACGCCTCGAGTCGGACGCGGCGTGGGACTGCTCTCGTGCTTTCGGCGTCATTCGCTTTCTCAGCCAAGTCGGCTCGCTCGCGTGAGTCCTTTACTCGCCGGGGCTCCTCGCGAGCAGTCGCGCGCGCGGCGTGTCGCTTTCTCGCCGCCGCCGTGGGGCGGTCAGGACGCCTCCGAGTCAGGACGCGGCGTGTTGCTTTCTCTCGTCGCGTGCCTCAGCCAAGTCCACGCTCGCGGCGTGTTGCTTTCTCGCCGGGGCTCGAAGCAGCAACCAAGTCCGCGCGCGGCGTGTCCTTTCTCGCCGCCGGCGGTCAGGACGCGGCGTGTTCTTCTCGCCGCCGGCGGTCAGGTGTCAGGACGCGGCTTTCTCATCGCAGCTCGCCAAGTTCGCTCGCGGCGTGTTGCTTTCTCGCCGGGGCTCGACAACAAGCAAGTCCGCGCTGCGGCGTGTCGCGGCGGTCGGGACGCCGCCGGCGACGCGGCGTTGCTTTCTCGGCCAAGTCCGCGCGCGGCCTCGCTTTCTCGCCGCCGGGTCAGGCGGCGTGTCGGGACGCGGCGTTGCTTTCTCGTCACAGCAGCCAGTCCGCGCGTCGCGGCGGTCAGGCCCTCCGTGGACGCGGCGTGTTGCTTTCTCGTTCATCCATCGCCGGGGCTCGTGCAACGAGCAAGTCCGCGCGCGGCGTGTTGCTTTCTCGCCGCCGGCGGTCAGGACGCCTCCGAGTCAGGACGCGGCGTGTTGCTTTCTCGTCGCAACAGCCTCCGCTCGCGGCGTGTTGCTTTCTCGCCGGGGCTCGACGCGGCGTGTTGCTCGTCGAGCAAGTCCGCGCGGCGTGTCGCTTTCTCGCCGCCGGCGGTCAGGACGCCGGCGAGTCAGGACGCGGCGTGTTGCTTTCTCGTCGCAACAGCCAAGCCTCCGCTCGCGGCGTGCACTCTCGTTGGGCTCGACGCAACGAAATCCGTGTTTGTCGTTCGTCGCCGCCGGCTTCCAACGCCTTTCGCTCGGCGTGTTCTCTTCGCCAGGGGCTTTTTCGCGGCGTGGCTTTAGAAGTCGGGCTCGGCGGCGTGTTCGCGGCGACTTGCTATACGGCGGCTCAAACTTCCTCCAGGGAAGCTCGCGGCGTGTTGCTTTTCGCCGCAACAACAGCCAAGTTTGCACTCGGCGTGTTGCTTTCTCGCCACTCTTAGCATTTCCACGCCCACCCCATCCTTCCCGTTTTAGCTTGCGTTTTTCATCCGTCACCGGCGCTCTAACTTCCTCCCACTCGAATGATTTTGCCATTCATCACTTCATTCACGTCTTCATCTGCTCAGTCGCGCGCTTTTTGTTATTCGCTCAGCCGGAAGTCTCGATCCATCGCGCCTTCAACACTCAGGACGTTCGCGTCTCTCTGCCATTGACGGTCATCGCACTCAATCGCGCTCTGTCATACTTTCCTGTACACCGCTCGCGGACGTGTTCCCCTTTCTCGCCGGGCTCGCTGTTGAACCTTTCATTCAGATTTGCAACTCTTTCAACCTCTCGCGGCGTGTGCGGCTTTCATCGTTCAGGCATAATCCACGGATGGTCATGGGACGCCTGCCTTCCTCCACTTTCAGGACGTCGGCGGTTCACTCGTTGCCAGGATTTCTATGCAATGGGTTTTCATCAGCATCTTTTCAATCTCGCGCTCTCACGACGGTTAAACGGGCTCGACATGACGAGCACAATCCAACGGCATTTGTCGCTTTCTCGCCGCCGGCCGACACGGGAAGGATCCGTCCGGACCCGGTCTGAACGTTTGGCCGCCACAACAGCCAGTACTCTCACTCCTTTCGTTGCTCTCCTCGCCGAAAACTCGCCAAGCCAGCATTGTCGCGCCGTGCTTTCGCATTTCTCGCCGCCGGCAGGTCAGGCCGCTTTTGCCGCTTTGCTATCGGTTTCCAGCCTCATCGCTCGCTCCGATTCATCCGCTGAACGGTTATTGCTTGGTTCGTTCGCCAGTCAAACGACCGATTCTTCAAACGTTTCGGATCACGCGGTATTACGATTTTCGAGGCCTCCTCCACTCTGACCCTTGCGAACCGTGACCGCGGGGTGAAACCCTCATTTTGCATCATAACCTATCAGTGCGTGCCAGTCCTCTCACGCGGCGTGTTGTACGCCAGGTACGGCTCCAGATTTTCACCGAACCGACGGTCAAAGCTCGCGGCGTTCCCCACTATTTTTTCAAGCCCGTTCCGGTGGGACGAACACCTCGTTGTGCATTCTCGCACATCACCCTCGTTAATTCAGGATTAGATCTGGCCTGCTGTTCACATTCTCTCTCATTCGGGGCAATACATACGCAGGGGCAGACCCCACCATATCGCCCATTCCTGTTTACGGTTCTTGCAGGCAGTGCCACACCTCACACGGCGCTCAGGAGCCCCACAGTGGGACATCACCGCATACGCTCTCACGCAGGTTCCGTCCACCACATTCATACGAGATATTCTGGGTCCAACCGGGGTTAGCGGTTTTTAATCTCCGTTGTGAATTTCCACCTGCCTCCAGATTCTGCACTTCTTGCTGCGCAGGTCGTGGTGCACCTCCTTCTGGTTTGCACGCACCAGTTGGCACAGATGGGGTTGTTCCTGTGCTCACATTTTTTTTCTCTATCGTGGCCCGATCTGCATGGGGCTCGATCAACCGTTGAACAGTTACACAGCTTTTGGCCGTGTTGCTTTTACATAGCACTTATAGCATCGTGTGACGTCACGTAGTTTGCACCTTGGGCCCCTCCACTGTGGCAAGACCCTTCAGTGCTCACAAAATGCTTGTGTTATGTATGGGGGGGCCTGCATGATCCAATTGGATCAGCCTCCCCCAGATCTAAATTTACGTCTGCACCTTAACGTATTTTTGCACTTGTTGTAATCGTCTGTGTGCCATTTTTCCCAATTCCTTTCAACCAGATCTTCTAAGATCTTCCTCCTTATAACTGTCTCAACGTCGTAAAGTATGAAGCATGGGTCCATACCTCCAGGGGTTTATCTTTGAGACCCGCCACACTCAGCGGGGCATCTCCGGCCTCCACGTCTTTCCCACTTTCCACTGTTGGCACCAGACCCCTGCCTCGCAGTGGGTCTGCAGCTCGGCACCTTGAGCTTACTCTTTCTCCCGCCGAACCCGCATTTGGCTCTTTCAGTCTCTTCTCGACCTCTTCGCGGGTTGTCTGTCGGTTTATGAAGATAACTTCTGCTTTTGTCGCCGGCGTGGGCACTTTCAGTCGCCGGGGCTCAAAGTAGGGACCTAAGAGTTTACTCCTGCGGCTACCGCCAGTAAGATCGCTCTGGAAATATCCAGCTTTCATGGGAAAACTCAGAGGTCGGACTGCGTGCGGCTCGTTCTCCATACCCTTCCTGTTTGGCGGAAACTGTTTAAAACGGCCATTTGATAAATCGTGGGAGCTCGTTTTATTTATTTTAACAGCCTCATTGAACTGTTGGCCTCCAATTGGCTCTCTCGTTCTTAACTCGATGGCCTGAGCTAGGCAGGGTCGCCGGCTCCTCTCTAGCACCATGGTACCAAAATTTGCTTTCGACCGGGGATCTTCGGAAATCCGACCCCCAAAGGTGACCATCACCTTGGGTGTTGTACCGTGCGATCTTCACCTTCGGGTCGCCACCGGAAAGGGGTGTCTTTCTTTCGTTATGCCGACCCCCTTCTTTAAAAGCGTTCTCGAGCCTCGTCAAGTTCTCGTGCAAACCATTTCTGGTAGGCATGGGGCCAATTGTTCTTCAGCATTTAAATTTTCTCCATTTTGGCCCCACGGGTGTAACCAACATCCCTCCGGAGAATTTCAGTGCTCGGATCGGCGACCAGATCCGAACAGTAGGGGACGTGGCGTGTTCCTGCCTCACACCACAGGGATCGTTCGCGACCGGGGTTGTTTTGCGTTTCCCAGGCCATGCCGTGAAGCACCGTCCGCCTCCACGAATGGCTTCTAACGTTTACTCTCGGAAACTCCCATTGGCAAACCCCAGTTCTTGGAGAGTCGCATGGATAGCGTACTTCGTGAACTCCACGGTGGTTGAATCGCTTTCGATCCGCAGTTACCAGCAAAGATGGAGGTGGCAATGTCTTCGAACTCAGCGATGGCTCGGTACGTTTTCGCATCGCCGTCCTTGACGGAAACCCCTCGTTGCCCTATCAGGGCTGCTAATCGTTTTGCCAAGTTCTTATGAAGGTGCCGTAAGGACGGATGGCTCAGGCCCGCCCTTCCGCCATCGGTACGTTAAAATATAAGATGTCACCGGGGGAAAAGGTTAGAAAATGGGGACCAGGGGGTTGAAGTCAAAATATAAAATAAAATAAAAATAAAACGAAACAAACAACGTTCCAAATAAAAATAATCAAAATAAAATAAAAATAAAGTAAATAAGTCTTTACATAAATCCCTTAAACTTCGGCTGGAGTTATGGGACCAAAGAGCGGATACTTAAATGCCGGGTGTTGGTTTTATGAGCACCCCACCAGGTCCCACGCGGCGTGTGTTGCTGGAAGGCTCCCGGCCTTTTTTCACGCCGCTACGCCCCTTTTAAGATTTATCTACTCGTGTTGCTTTTATTCTCCATCCGCTGCGGGGCGTTGCTTTTGGGTCTTGGGCAGCAACGTCCCCTCGGAAATTCGACACAATTGTCGGGGACGCATTTTGCTTTATGCCGCAGCTTTGTGGACGTCAGACACAGTTTGAGGTTTTCTTGGCAGTTGGTTTTACATTGCTCGGAGAGGAGCCTCCCGGACCATCCCATTCTTTCGCGGTTCACTTTTTGCCAAAGGCTCCAGGGGGACTGCGTCGCTTCGCCTTTTAAAGATAAGGAGGCGTGTTGGCCGCTGCAAAATATAAAAATCGAAATAAAAATCTCTCGATGGCGTAAAGTTGGACGGCGACAGGAGAGCTTCTCTATAAAGGCTAGAGAGTTCGGAAAGCATCGACGGTTGCTTTCTGGACTGTGCTCAATAATGAGCCATGGCGTGTTTAGCTCTGATTACTCTGCTCAGGGCGGAGCCAGCGTGCCCCTTTCCATCTCTATGGTCGCCGGGGCGGTGTTGGCTTTATAAACCGCAATACGGCGTGTTGGCTGTCGCAACCGACGCGACGGGATCTCTTGGCAAACCTCTAACCATCTCGCCGATAAACCTCTTTGCAACGCTTACCCTTGTTACCTTCATGGGATGTATGGTTCAGCCAGACGACGTGTTGGTGTTGATTCATGAAGAGGTTTCGCCCTTTCATATATCTGGTTCTCATGCCTCAGCGTTAAACCATGAGGCTGACTTCCTATGTCACTACCATCTGGCCTTGTCGGGCTCGACGTCGACAGCGTTGGCCGGGGTGGGGTGAGCCCGAACAACTTGCAACTCCTGGGCCACCGGGCCGAACAACTCCTGGACAATCGTTCTTAGACCAGAAACCTCCGCACTTGTTTTTGGTTGCCCCGGGCCTGCCACTTTTGCCGTGTTCATCTCCGAGTGAGGCAATCCAGTCGGCCCTCAGCCAGCCATCGCTACCTACCATTGGGGTTTGCCGGACAGGTGAGTGCGCGCCACAGGGGTCCGCACCAAAAAGCCTGAGGGCGTTCAAGCGAGCAACCGAGCTCAAACTTAGAGGCCCGGGGTTTCATCATTGACCTGTTCCATTCATAATTAACTGCGTGTTGGGGGCCTCAGCCGAAAAGTTGCCCCAGGTCAGTTCTTGGCCAGCTCACCGTAGACCCACCTCGGGCTGATAGCCCTTTGGGGCGCATGTTCATAACGTCATAAATAAATAAATAAATGCAATTAAAATGACTTATTTACTTTCGTCCAAAATAGAACTTTAACTTCCTCCAGATTGAGACTCGCAATGCGACCACTCCCGGGAGTAAGGGGACGGTGGGAATCTGGGTAATCCATTCATGCGCGTCACTACGCCACCCGGAGGCATTTTGGCGCCTTAAGAGAGTCGTCATAGTTACTCCCGCCGTTTGCCCGCGCTTCTTGAATTTCTTCGTTGACATTCAGGCACTGGGCGAAATCATTGCGTCACCGCGAGGGGCCATCGCAATGCTGTTTAATTAACAGTCCGGTTCCCCCTAGTCCGTGCCAGTTCTGAGCTGAGCGTTGAATGGCGGCCAGAAGGGACGACCGCGACGGCTCTTGCGCCGCCGGAAACCTCGCAGCAAGGAAGATCGCGGGAGGCCGGAGCACGGGACCGAGCTCGGATCCCGGACTGCAACACCGGAACGCCGTTCGTTCATGGCCAGCCCGGCACGTCAGCCAGACCCGCTTCCCGACCAAGCCCGACACGCCCCGCTCCTCAGGCCAATCCTTATTCAGTTACGGATGTTGTTGCCGACTTCCCACCCACCTACATTGGTCTATCGACTGAGGCTCTTTACCTTGGAGACCCTGCGGATATGGGTACGAACCGGCGCGGCCTCGTGGCCCTCTCCTGGTTTCAGGTCAGGGTCAGTCGGACACCGCCAACTGCGGTGCTCTTCGCGTTCCAAACCCTATCTCCCTGGGGTTTCCAGGAACTCGGGCGCTTATACAGAAGAAAACTCTTCCCGGATCTCCCATTGGCGTCTCCAGGTCATTTTAAGGTTACCTGACGAACACTCTTTACGAGGGCCCGGGGTATGCGGTTTCGCTGCCGGGTTCAGGCCAGGAACTTGTTCCCCTTTCGCCCGACGGGCGTGTGTCAGTCATCATCATCATCATCGCAAGAAACGTTACGACGATACAACGGTTGTGTCGTCTTTTCCGTTATTGCGTATTATTGTATATCGACACTCAGGTATCATACCGTCATTGACAGCAGGATTTCTCCTGGGGCAGGATCGACGACTCGTGTGCAACGGCTGTTCACACGAAACCCTTCTCCACGTCAGTCCTCAGGGCCTCGCTGGAGTATTTGCTACTACTACCAAGATCTGCACCGACGGCTCCAGGCAGGCTCGCGTGAGACCTTCTGCGCGCACCGCCGCGACCTCCGTCGGGGCTTCGTGGCGGCGCGTGCCGCGCGCCACCTGCAAACACGCATGACGCGCAAGCACCCGCCGCCCACTTGCCGCCCGACGGCAGGTATGGCTCGACGCTTCAGCGCCATCATTTCAGGGCTAGTTGGCTTCGGCGGGTGGTTGTTTACACTCCTTAGCAGTTCCGACTTCCATGGCCGCCGTCATGCTGTCTTAAGCAACCAACGCCTTTCATGGTGTCCCATGAGCGTCGAGGTTGGGCGCCTTAACTCTGCGTTTGGTTCATCCACAGCGCCAAGTTCTGCTTACCAAAATGGCCCACTTGGCACCTGATGAGATGCTCGTGGCTTCATAATTCAAGAAAGCCAGAGATCTCACCATTTAAAGTTTGAGAATAGGTTGAGGTCATTTTCGGCCCCAAGGCCTCCTAATCATTCCTTTACCAGATGAACTCGCGCGCGTTCCAATGCGGAACGTCGAGTGCCAGCTATCCTGAGGGGAAACTCGGAGGGGAACCAGCTACTAGATGGTTCCGATTGGTCTTTTCGCCCTATACCCAGTTCCGACGATCGTTTGCGTCAGAATCGCTGCGGACCTCCATCAGGGGTTTTCCCCTGACTTCGTCCCTGATGAGGCAGATTTCACCATCTTTCGGGTCCCAACATTGTACGCTCTGGGTGCGCCTCATCTCAATAATGAGAACAGAGACGCCCCGGGGTGCAGGCAGCATACAAGCGACGCAGCTCATCCTCCCTCGGTGACAACCCGGGCCCGACCTTCACTTTCATTGCCTTTTTTATCTTTGAAGTCCCAATGACTCGCGTACATGTTAGACTCCTTGGTCCGTGTTTCAAGGTGGGTCTAAGGTACCAAAAAGCAGTAGCGTCTAGACGACCGGTATCGATCCCCCCTTGAGGAGGACGGACACGGGGACGTTCGTGAAACCTGTCGAAGGTTAAACGATGCGACCAACAACCGGGCGAGGACCGGTGAGCACTAGGTCCGTTGAGCCTCCGTGTACCGTGGCGCGCTTGCGACGGCTCCGACGCATAACGTTGCCTCGAGAGCAACGCTGCGGCCTGACCTTGCGTGTACCGCCGGGCAGCGGCCGGGCGGGGGTTTGACGCGTGCCGTTTACCGACGACGCCAGTCACCACACCCGGCCGTAGATAGACCGGCACCCAGCGGGTCGCGACGTTCTGGGGAGAAGTGCACGACGACGACGCCGGTCATCATCGCGCACGGCAGCGTGTCCCGCGCGGCGAGCCGCAGCGAGGCCCACGCAGGACATCGCCCACCGACGCAGAAGCCAGCGTCGCTGACGATGAATCTCCCGTTCGATCTTTTTTGGGTTTCTTAGGTTTACCCCTGAACGGTTTTCACGTACTCTTGAACTCTCTCTTCAAAGTTCTTTCAACTTTCCCTCACGGTACTTGTTCGCTATGGTCTCGTGGTCGTATTTCAGCAGCCAGATGGGTTTACCACCCACTTAGAGCTGCACTCTCTCAAACAACCCGACTCTAAGGAGATCCTCCCGAGACGCGCACCGGTCGCTACAGGCCTGGCACCCTCTGCGGGTAGTGGCCCCATTCAAGATGGACTTGGACACTGACGACGCCTCGGGATAAGCGGACCCTCCCAAACACCACATTTCCCTGCGGCGGAACCGCCTTCGGTGCTGGGCTCTTTCCTGTTCGCTCGCCTTTACTGAGAGGAAATCCTGGTTAGTTTCTTTTCTCGCTTAATAATATGCTTAAATTCAGCGGGTAATCTCGCCTGCTCTGGGGTCGTCATTATTATTCTTTACACAAGCGCATCTCGCCTCGCGCACGCCGCCACTGCGCGAAACGCGACGAGACAGGACACGGCAGCTCTGGCTCCTCTCGAATGGAGAAGCGCGCTCGCAAAGTCCGTCGATCGTCGGCGTCGATCGTCGGCCGATCGTCCTCGATGCGACGAAAGAAGGCCCGAGAGTGGAGGATGGAGGAACGCGCACACACACGAAATGTGTGTTTTGGCGTTCCTCGACGTTTGTCAACCAGGCAAAGGTGCCTCGAGAACGACTCGACGGTGTTACGACGACGACGTGCCGGTCCCATGCCGCGGTCTCGCCGCCGCTTTTCTTTCGCTCGCGAGAACGAACTATGGACTCGAGGGGACGCGCGGTCGGCTCGCGCGATACGCCCAGGAGGAGCGATGCCGAAGATCTCGTGAAAAGAGAGCCGCACTCGTCGACGCGACGGTGCTGGACTGCCTCCTCTTCCGGCTGGCACACCTCTCCCTGCCCGCGACAGTTCGCGGGCGCGCGCTGGCTCAGTGACACGGGAGGGAGACGATGACGAAAGAGCGGCTGGATCTCTGCCCGAGATCCACTTTGCACCTGCCGCCCGCGCACATCAGCGGCGCGGGAGCAGCGCGACAGAGACAGTTTCCGCAAACTTTCGTTTTCGGAAGGTCTCACAAGTCGGCGCGCTCTCGCAATAATCCTTTTCCTTTCATTGCGCCATCAATCTCATCCATCCGTAGCTGATGTCACCGGGCGGCGGCAGCGCGCACGCACGCGACACCTCGTCGCGCGTATCTCGTCGTCGTCGTAAGACAGCGCGAACGCGCTTCTCTTCGGTCGTCCCCTCTGGTGTGTGTGGGTTTGATTTCGAACGACGCCCGGGAGAACGGACCGCTTGCAACAACAAGTCAGTCGTCTCGCAGCTCGGGGGCGAACGTTCAGCGTCGCTCATACACCCGGGTACGCGCGCGGCTGGGGACGCGTGACGCGAGCGTATCTTTGTAATAATAAACGACCTCAACCGGAAGGGCGTGGTCGGGGTATCCGTGGACCGCAATGTGCGTTTCGATATCGTGTTCATGTGTCGCAAGTTCACAGGTTGACGCTGGCTGCGTTCTTCATCGACCGAGCCGTGATCCACCGTTCAGGTAATCGTTCAGTTTTTCTCCGCTGGCGTTCGCGAACACAAACGAGACACGCCTCGTTTGCACTCTCACTACTTTTGTGTAATCCCTCTTTGGGGCTTCGATCAACCTGGCCGCGCGTCGAGCACGCGGACCGCCGCCCGCACCAGGGCTACGGCACACAGTTAGACGCGGGAGCGTTCAATCGTCTTGGAGCGTCTCTCCCGAGAGCCGGGGCGGAATGTCTTTGAAAAACCATCGGGCGCGATGGACGGGTGTCCCCCGCGGCCCTTCAGCACGCACGAGTGCGCGCATAGGTTACCACCGGCACGCGCCACCAACACCCCCGGCGGGGAAAGTCGAAGGCCGGACGGCCGTCGATCGGTTTGCACGCTTCGGGATGGTGGCGCCTCGCTCCTTGCTCGCACCCGACGGTGGGGGAGAGAGGGAGAGGTCTTCACGTTCGCAACACACCTCGGCCCGCCGAGATCACACACAGTCAGACGCGACCTGACGCCTTGTTGACGGCGGTCGGGGATCGTGGCGTGATCGTCGGGCGGGCGGCCCCGGGTGTCGCTGCTGTTCTTCCCTCTTCTCTTCCCCGTCCCAGCCGGTGCGTGGTCGACGATAAACGGATCTCCTCGCCGCGTCGAAATCGTGTGCGCGAAGCGCGCGCGCGCGTTTCCCCGCGCGACTGCTCGGTGTAATGACGTCGCGACTGGGCGTTAACGACGCGCGGCGCGGCTTTCGGCGCACGGAGAGAAGGGCGCGACGCTCGGAAGATATGCGCCTCCCTCTCGCCATCAATTCCATTTTTGCCACGTTCACATTTGTCTCTCGACGAACGTGTGTGTGGTGTGGTCTCTGTGTTGGTTCTTTCTTTCGGTCGCCTGCTGCGCTGGCGCGCCACGAGAACAGACACGCACACCAGGCAAACCTCCGGAACGTTAATGATCCTTCACGGGTTCTACCACGGAACCTTGTTACGACACACTTCCTCTAAATGATCAAGTTTGGTCATCTTCCCGGCAACATCAGCCAATGCAGACATTGCCGCGATCCGAAGACCTCACTAAATCATTCAATCGGTAGTAGCGACGGGCGGTATTGTACAAAGGGCAGGGGACGTAATCAGCACGACTTGTATGACTCGCGCTGCTTGAAATTCCTCGTTCATGGGGAACAATTGCAAGCCCCAATCCCTAGCACGAAGGAGGTTCAGCGGGTTACCAGACCTTTTCGGCCAGAGGCACACGCTGATTCCTTCAGTGTAGCGCGCGTGCGGCCCAGAACATCTAAGGGCATCAGACCTGTTATTGCTCAATCTCGACTAAAGCCGCCTGTCCCTCAGAAATTTGTTTGTACGTTGGTGGTAAAAACCCGCCGGCCGAGGCCGGGGGGCCTTCAGACTCACCATAAGGTACGCCTATTTAGCAGGCTAGAGTCTCGTTCGTTATCGGAATTAACCAGACAATCGCTCCACCAACTAAGAACGCCATGCACCACCACCTGAATCAAGAAAAGCTATCAGTCTGTCGATCTTCCGGTGTCTGGGCCTGGTGAGGTTTCCGTGTTGAGTCAAATTAAGCCACGAGGCTCCACTCCTAATTGGTGCCTTCCGTCGAAAATCCTTTAAGTTTCAGCTTTGCAACCGCTTCCCCCGGAACCCAAAAGCTTTGGTTTCCGGAAGCTGCCCGCCGAGTCATCGGAAGAACTTCGGCCAGATCGCTGGCATCGTTTTATGGTTAGAACTGGGCGGTATCTGATCGCCTTCGAACCTCTAACTTTCGTTCTTGATTAATGAAAACATTTTTGGCAAATGCTTTCGCTTCTGTCCGTCTTGCGACGATCAAAATTTAACACCACCAATACGAATGCCCCATCTGTCCCTATTAATCATTACCTCGGGGTTCGAAAACCAACAAAATAGAACCGAATTCCATTATTCCATGCATTATTCAGGCGAGGATAGCCTGCTTTAAGCACTCTAATTTGTTCAAAGTAAACGTACCGGCCCGACTCGACACTCAGTAAAGAGCACCGCGACGGGATATTAGTTAGGCCGCCCCTCACGGGGCTAAGCCCACCAGTGGGGACGTCCCACATCGCCAGTTAAACACCGCGAGCGGTGAACCGACAGCAGTGTGCGACACAGATTCAACTACGAGTTTTTAACCGCAGCAACTTTAATATACGCTATTGGGCTGGAATTACCGCGGCTGCTGGCACCAGACTTGCCCTCAATGGATCCTCGTTAAAGGATTTAAAGTGTACTCATTCTGATTACGGGGCCTCGGATGAGTCCCGTATCGTTATTTTAAATCACTACCTCCCGTGCCGGAGGTGGGTAATTTGCGCCTGCTGCCTTCCTTGGATGTGGTAGCCGTTTTCTCAGGCTCCTCTCGGAATCGAACCCTGATTCCCGTTACCCGTTACAACCATGGTAGCGCAGAACCACCATCGACAGTTGATAAGGCTTGAACATTTGAAGATGCGTCGCCGGTGCTAAGACCGTGCGATCAGCACAAGATTATTCAGAGTCACCAAAATAAACGGTGGACACGCACGGAGACCGTCCGCTCCCGGTTGGTTTTGATCTAATAAAAGCGTCCCTCCATCATGGTCGGGACTCTGTTTTGCATGTATTAGCTCTAGAATTACCACAGTTATCAGTAAATGTGGGTGAAATCTAATGAACCATAGCTGTTTTGAGGCCATTCGCGGTTTCACCTTAATTCGGCATGCGCAGAGACATGCATGGCTTAATCTTTGAGACAAGCATATGACTACTGGCAGGATCAACCAGGAGCTTCGTGCGTTCGGTGCAGCGACGCGCCCAAATCATCAACGAGCGGGCTGGCTCTTGTGCGGGTGACTGCTCTCTCACGAGCGCCCCGATGTCTTTGTGCCGCCGGACTTGCAAAGCCGGTCGACGACACCGTGTTAAAGTGTCCCTTTTCTAATATATTTAAAAGATCACGTTTGTTCTCATTCTCCCCATATTAGCGGAACGTTACCGCCGCCGCTCCCCTGACCTTCGTCGACGATGCGATGCTGAGACGTCCAGAGAATCAGTTTGTAAAATTTCCTTTACGGTGTACAGTAAGCGGAAGGATTCACACCTTCGTCGCACTCTTATCCGTGGGTTGATGTTCGGTAGCGCGACGGCGCATCCGCGTTCGTCTCTGAGAACGACGGAGGACCGCGCGGCCAACAACTATGTGCGCGCTCCACGTGCCATTCGGTCTTTCGACGCCGACTCGTGGCAAATGCTGTGTTGGTAAATTAAAAATTGTTGATACGGTGCGCCGGCTGTTGGACAAGCCTAAGCGTCGGCGAACGACAAAATAACGTTCGGATCGTTCGAACGAACGACCGGGATTCATTCGGGTAAAAGCACGTTACAAACGTGCCGCGAAGACGACGCGTGATCGCGTCTCTCCCGCGACACAAAATCTCACCATATATATACATATATGTCACGCGTAACGCGTTCGAGACAGTCTCGAAAAGTTCGTACTCGTCGCATCGGACGGGTAGGTAACGTTCGTGCGACGCTCGGCTCGCCGAGCGCAGCGTCACCTCGGTGGTGCGACCGAGCTGAATATCTCGGGCGTCACCTCCGGTGGTACGACCGAGCTGAATATCTCGGCGTCACCTCCGGTATCTCGGGCGTCACCTCCCGGTGGTACGACCGAGCTGAATATCTCAGGCGTCACCTCGGTAGTACGACCGAGCTGAAAATCTCGCCGGTGAGCGACCGAGCTGTATATCTCGGGCGTCACCTCCGGTGGTACGACCGAGCTGAATATCTCGGGCGTCACCTCCGGTGGTACGACCGAGCTGAATATCTCGGGCGTCACCTCCGGGTACGACCGACCGCTAAAATCTCGGGCGTCACCTCCGGTGGTACGACCGAGCTGAATATCTCGGGCGTCACCTCCGGTGGGTGCGACCGAGCTGAATATCTCAGGCGTCACCTCCGGAGGTACGACCGAGCTGAATATCTCGGGCGTCACCTCGGTGGTACGACCGAGCTGAATATCTCAGGCGTCACCTCCGGTGGTACGACCGAGCTAAATATCTCGGGCGTCACCTCCGGTAGTACGACCGAGCTGAATATCTCGGGCGTCACCTCCGGTGGTACGACCGAGCTAAAATATCTCGGGCGTCACCTCCGGTGGTACGACCGAGCTGAATATCTCGGGCGTCACCTCCGGTGGTACGACCGAGCTAAATGGTACGACCGAGCTGAATATCTCGGGCGTCACCTCCGGTGGTGCGACCGAGCTAAATATCTCGGGCGTCACCTCCGGTGGTACGACCGAGCTGAATATCTCGGGCGTCGTCACCTCCGGTGGTACGACCGAGCTGTATATCTCAGGCGTCACCTCCTCGACCGAGCTAAAAATCTCGGGCGTCACCTCCGTACGACCGAAAAATATCTCGGGCGTCACCTCCCGGTAGTACGACCGGCTTATATCTCGGGCGTCACCTCACCTCGGGCGTCACCTCCGGTGAGTACGACCGAGCTGAATATCTCGGGCGTCACCTCCGGAGGGTACGACCGAGCTGAAAATCTCGGGCGTCACCTCCGGGCGTCACCTCCGACCGAGCTGAATATCTCGGGCGTCACCTCCGGTGGTGCGACCGAGCTGAAATATCTCGGGCGTCACCTCCGGTGGTGTACGACCGAGCTGAATATCTCGGGCGTCACCTCCGGTGGTGCGACCGATTGAATATCTCGGGCGTCACCTCGGGCGGTCCGGGTGCGACCGAGCTGAATATCTCGGGCGTCACCTCCGGTGGTGGACCGACGGGCGTGCTATCTCGGGCGTCACCTCCGGTAGTGCGACCGAGCTTAAATCTCTCGGCGTCACCTCCGGCGGTACGACCGAGCTGAATATCTCGGGCGTCACCTCCCGGAGGTACGACCGAGCTGAATATCTCGGGCGTCTCCGGTGGTGCGACCGGCTAAAATATCTCGGGCGTCACCTCCGGTGGTGCGCCCGCAGTTAATATCTCGGGCGTCACCTCCGGTGGTACGACCGAGCAAATATCTCGGGCGTCACCTCCGGTGGTGCGACCGGGCGTGTGAATATCTCGGGCGTCACCTCCGGTAGGATCCGTTATCTCAGGCGTGCGCCGGCGTATACGACGTTGACGTCCGCGATCTTTCGGGCGTCGCCTCCGGCGGTACGCCCGCGGTCAACGCGGCTCGCTTTCCGCCGGCAACCGCGTCGGCGTGTTGCTCCGGTCGTACCGCCGCGATCGTTTTACCACCGTCGCGGTCGGGACGCCAAAGTCGGGACGCGGCGTGTTGCCGCTCGCCGTCAACACCGGAATCCACGCGGCGTGTTTGCTTTCGGTCGTACCTCCAGCGTCCGCTCGCGGCGTGTTTTTTCTCGGTCGCAACAGCCAGGTCCCGCGCGGCGTGTTCGCTTTCTCGCCGCCGGCAGTCAGGACGCGGCGTGTTGCTCCGGAGGTCCGACGCGGCGTGTTTCGGCTCGTCGTCGGCGGTGACGCCGCGATCCGCGCTCGTCGCGTGTCGCTTTCGGGGCTGACGTCGAATTTTCTCGTCGCGCGCCGGTGTCGGGACGTTACAGCTCGGTCGTACCGCCGGAGGCGACGCGTGTTTGCAGCTCGGTCGTAACCACCGGGACGGCGTGCGCTCCCGAATTTTCTTTCTCGCCGGGGCTCGACGCAGCGGTCGCACCACCGCGCGCGGCGATTTCGCTCGGTCTCACCGGCCGACGCCAGGACGGCTCGGTCGTACCACCGCGGCGTTTCAGCTCGGTCGTGGCCGCACCGCCTCCGGTCGACGCGGAATGTTCTTTCGTCGCACCACCGGTGACGCCGAATATTCAGCGCAAGGCCACCGCGCGCGGTGGCGCTTTCTCGAATATACAGCTCGGTCGTACCACCTCCCGGTGACGGACGATTTTTCACCTCCGGTCGTACCCGCTCAGTCGGCGGTTGCGAGTCAGGACGTGTTCGTCGCCTCGACCAGATATTTCGCCGGTCGTCGCACCCGCCACCGCCGACGCCCGAGATCTTCGCTCGGTCGTACCACCGGAGGTGACGCCGAAGATTTTCAGCTCGGTCGTACCACCGGAGGTGACGCCCGAGATATTCAGCTCGGTCGTACCACCCCGGGTGACGCCCCGAGATATTCTCGCTCGGTCGTACCACCGGAGGTGTCTCGCCGAATTTTCAGCTCAGTCGTACCACCGGGTGACGCCCGATTTTCAGCTCGGTCGTACCACCGGAGGCGGTGACGCCGCGCGGCGGACGTTGATATTTCAGCTCGTACCACCGGAGGTGACGCCCGAGATATTCAGCTCGGTCGTACCGCGGCGTACCACCGGTGACGCCCGAGATTTACAGCTCGGTCGTACCACCGGAGGTGACGCCCGAATTTTCAACTCGGTCGTACCACCGGAGGTGACGCCCGAATTTTCAGCTCGGTCGTACCACCGGAGGTGACGCCCGAGATTTTCGCTCGGTCGTACCGCCGGAGTGACGCCCGTACCACCCAACGCCCGATATTCAGCTCGGTCGTACCACCGGAGGTGACGCCCGCGATATTCAGCTCGGTCGTACCGCCGGAGGTGACGCCCGAGATATTCAGCTCGGTCGTACCACCGGAGGTGACGCCCGAGATTTTCAGCCGGAGGTGACGCCCGAATTTTCAGCTCGGTCGTACCACCGGAGGTGACGCCCGAGATTTTCAGCTCGGTCGTACCACCGGAGGTGACGCCCGGATATTCAGCTCGGTCGTACCACCGGAGGTGACGCCCGAGATTTACAGCTCGGTCGTACCACCGGTGACGCCCGAGATATTCAGCTCGGTCGTACCACCGGAGGTGACGCCCGAGATATATTTTCAGCTCAGTCGTACCACCGGAGGTGACGCCCAGATATTTCAGCTCGGTCGTACCACCGGGAGACGCCCCAGATATTCAGCTCGGTCGTACCACCGGAGGTGACGCCAGGAATATTCAGCTCGGTCGTACCGGAGGTGACGCCCGAGATATTCAGCTCGGTCGTACCACCGGAGGTGACGCCCGAGCGGGCAGCTCGGTCGTACCACCGGGTGACGCAAGATATTCAGCTCGGTCGTACCACCGGAGGTGACCAGGACGCCCGAGATTTTCAGTCTCGTCGTACCACCGGGGTGACGCCCGAATTTTCAGCTCGGTCGTACCGGAGGTGACGCCCGAGATTTTCAGCTCAGTCGTACCACCGGACGCCCGGATATTCAGCTCAGTCGTTCCGCCGCGAGGTGACGCCCGCTCAACGCCGACACGCCGTCAGGACGCCTCGTGGCCCAGCAACACGCCGCGCGCGTGGCTTGGCGGTTCAAAGTCTGACGCCGCGTTCTGACGCCCGAAAAGTCCGTCTGACCGCCGGCGGCGAAACGCCAACACGCCGCGTCTTTGGGCCGCCGGCTCAGGGCGTCCTGACTCAAGCGTCTGTAGCGACGCGACGGTATCCGATTTCTCTGGGTCGGGACGCGGCGTCCGCGCGCGGTTTTCTCGCCGCCGGCGGTCAGGACGCCTCGAGTCAGGACGCGGCGTGTTGCTTTCTCGTCGCAACAGCCAAGTCCGCTCGCGGCGTGTTGCTTTCTCGCCGGGGCTCGACGCAACGAGCAGTCCGCGCGCGGCGTGTCGCTTTCTCGCCGCCGGCGGTCAGGACGCCTCCGAGTCAGGACGCGGCGTGTTGCTTTCTCGTCGCAACAGCCAAGTCCGCTCGCGGCGTGTTGCTTTCTCGCCGGGGCTCGACGCAACGAGCAAGTCCGCGCGCGGCGTGTCGCTTTCTCGCCGCCGGCGGTCAGGACGCCTCCGAGTCAGGACGCGGCGTGTTGCTTTCTCGTCGCAACAGCCAAGTCCGCTCGCGGCGTGTTGCTTTCTCGCCGGGGCTCGACGCAGCGAGCAAGTCCGCGCGCGGCGTGTCGCTTTCTCGCCGCCGGCGGTCAGGACGCCTCCGAGTCAGGACGCGGCGTGTTGCTTTCTCGTCGCAACAGCCAAGTCCGCTCGCGGCGTGTTGCTTTCTCGCCGGGGCTCGACGCAACGAGCAAGTCCGCGCGCGGCGTGTCGCTTTCTCGCCGCCGGCGGTCAGGACGCCTCCGAGTCAGGACGCGGCGTGTTGCTTTCTCGTCGCAACAGCCAAGTCCGCTCGCGGCGTGTTGCTTTCTCGCCGGGGCTCGACGCAACGAGCAAGTCCGCGCGCGGCGTGTCGCTTTCTCGCCGCCGGCGGTCAGGACGCCTCCGAGTCAGGACGCGGCGTGTTGCTTTCTCGTCGCAACAGCCAAGTCCGCTCGCGGCGTGTTGCTTTCTCGCCGGGGCTCGACGCAACGAGCAAGTCCGCGCGCGGCGTGTCGCTTTCTCGCCGCCGGCGGTCAGGACGCCTCCGAGTCAGGACGCGGCGTGTTGCTTTCTCGTCGCAACAGCCAAGTCCGCTCGCGGCGTGTTGCTTTCTCGCCGGGGCTCGACGCAACGAGCAAGTCGCGCGCGGCGTGTCGCTTTCTCGCCGCCGGCCGGCGGTCAGGACGCCTCCGAGTCAGGACGCGGCGTGTTGCTTTCTCGTCGCAACAGCCAAGTCCGCTCGCGGCGTGTTGCTTTCTCGCCGGGGCTCGACGCAACGAGCAAGTCCGCGCGCGGCGTGTCGCTTTCTCGCCGCCGGCGGTCAGGACGCGAGTCAGGACGCGGCGTGTTGCTTTCTCGTCGCAACAGCCAAGTCCGCTCGCGGCGTGTTGCTTTCTCGCCGGGCTCGACGCAACGAGCAAGTCCGCGCGCGGCGTGTCGCTTTCTCGCCGCCGGCGGTCAGGACGCGGTCAGGACGCGGCTCCGTCGCAACAGTCAGGACGCGGCGTGTTGCTTTCTCGTCGCTTTCTCGCCGCCGGCGGTCAGGACGCGAGTCAGGACGCGGCGTGTTGCTTTCTGTCCGCTGCTTTTCTCGGGGCTCGACGCAACGAGCAAGTCCGCGCGCGGCGTGTCGCTTTCTCGCCGCCGGCGGTCAGGACGCCTCCGAGTCAGGACGCGGCGTGTTGCTTTCTCGTCGCAACAGCCAAGTCCGCTCGCGGCGTGTTGCTTTCTCGCCGGGGCTCGACGCAACGAGCAAGTCCGCGCGCGGCGTGTCGCTTTCTCGCCGCCGGCGGTCAGGACGCCTCGAGTCAGGACGCGGCGTGTTGCTTTCTCGTCGCAACAGCCAAGTCCGCTCGCGGCGTGTTGCTTTCTCGCCGGGGCTCGACGCAACGAGCAAGTCCGCGCGCGGCGTGTTGCTTTCTCGCCGCCGGCGGTCAGGACGCCTCCGAGTCAGGACGCGGCGTGTTGCTTTCTCGTCGCCAAGTCCGCTCGCGGCGTGTTGCTTTCTCGCCGGGGCTCCGTCCGCGCGGCGTGTCGCTTTCTCGCCGCCGGCGGTCAGGACGCCTCGAGTCAGGACGCGGCGTGTTGCTTTCTCGTCGCAACAGCCAAGTCCGCTCGCGGCGTGTTGCTTTCTCGCCGGGGCTCGACGCAACGAGCAAGTCCGCGCGCGGCGTGTCGCTTTCTCGCCGCCGGCGGTCAGGACGCCTCCGAGTCAGGACGCGGCGTGTTGCTTTCTCGTCGCAACAGCCAAGTCCGCTCGCGGCGTGTTGCTTTCTCGCCGGGGCTCGACGCAACGAGCAAGTCCGCGCGCGGCGTGTCGCTTTCTCGCCGCCGGCGGTCAGGACGCCTCGAGTCAGGACGCGGCGTGTTGCTTTCTCGTCGCAACAGCCAAGTCCGCTCGCGGCGTGTCGCTTTCTCGCCGCGGGACGCGACGCGCACGCAGCCAAGTCCGCGCGCGGCGTGTTGCTTTCTCGCCGCCGGCGGTCGGGGGCTCAGTCAGGACGCGGCGTGTTGCTCTCGTCGCAACAGCCAAGTCCGCGCGCGGCGTGTTGCTTTCTCGCCGCCGGCGGTCAGGACGCCGCCGGCGGTCAGGACGCGGCGTGTTGCTTTCTCGTCGCAACAGCCAAGTCCGCTCGCGGCGTGTTGCTTTCTCGCCGGGGCTCGACGCAGCGAGCAAGTCCGCGCGCGGCGTGTTGCTTTCTCGCCGCCGGCGGTCAGGACGCCTCCGAGTCAGGACGCGGCGTGTTGCTTTCTCGTCGCAACAGCCAAGTCCGCTCGCGGCGTGTTGCTTTCTCGCCGGGGCTCGACGCAGCGAGCAAGTCCGCGCGCGGCGTGTCGCTTTCTCGCCGCCGGCGGTCAGGACGCCTCGAGTCAGGACGCGGCGTGTTGCTTTCTCGTCGCAACAGCCAAGTCCGCTCGCGGCGTGTTGCTTTCTCGCCGGGGCTCGACCGCGCGGCGTGCGCCTCCAAGTCGCGCGCGGCGTGTTGCTTTCTCGCCGGGGCTCAACGCAAGTCCGCTCGCGGCGTGTTGCTTTCTCGCCGCGGCTCGAAGCAACGACCAAGTCCGCTCGCGGCGTGTTGCTTTCTCGCCGCAACAGCCAAGTTTGCGCGCGGCGTGTTGCTTTCTCGCCGCAACGAGCAAGTTTGCGCGCGGCATTCTGACTTCTTCCCGTTTAGGCTTGCGTGTGGGGTCTCGTCTATCCGACAAGACAGATCCCCAAGCCGGGCTGAGTCTCAACAGATCGCAGCGTGGTAACTGCTCTACCGGTACAACACCCGCCAGGTACCTAAGTCGTCTACAGACGATTCCAGTCTCGACATCGAACTCGCGAAACTCATGTTCGACCGTTAGGCGCCGTGCCGTCGTGAGCGGTGAGATCCCGACGACGGGCGATGGCGCCGCGCGGCAAACCGGGCTCGTGCGACGACCGGTCCGTGCGGACCGGCCGCCTAGTAAGTGTCACATTGTTTTGAGCCTTTCGACTCACGAGACTCTAGAGATATCATTGCCACCTTCGACTAGAGGATACGGCCTTAGGGCGTTCAGGCATAATCCCACGGATGGTAGCTTCGCACCACCGGCCGCTCGACCAGTGCGTGAACCAATGTCGAACCTGCGGTTCTCTCGTACTGAGCAGGATTTACTATCGCAATGACTGAACAATGGTGGGGCTGTAACCTGTCTCACGACGGTCTAAGCCAACTCACGTTCCCTGTTGGCGGGTGAACAATCCGACGCGGCGAATTCTGCTTCAATGATAGGAAGACATCGAAAGGATCAAAAAGCGTCACTTATGGCAAGCCGCCACAAGTCAGTTATCCCTGTGGTAACTTTTCTGACACCTCTTGCTGAAAACTCTTAAACCAAAGGATCAAATGAAGCCGTGCTTTTTCGCAGTCTCTCGTACTGAAGACATCGAGAGATCAAGCCAGCTTTTGCCCTTTTTGCTCTACGCGGTTTCTGTCCTCGCTATGAGCCTGACCTTAGGACATCACCTGCGTTATTCTTTGACAGATGTACCGCCCGGAACTCCCATGGCGGTGTCTCAGATCGGATATCACCTTGCAGGGAGTATTAACAGCGATCGACCGAGGCACTCACGCCACTTTCTGACTTGCTGGCTCTGGGAACACCGTGACCGCCGGGGCTGAAGCCTCGGGGCACGCGCTTCCTTAATACCGAGTAAGTGGAAACGATGAAAGTAGTGGTGGTATTTCACCACCGACGTCTTGCCATCTCCCTTACACCTCTCATGTCTCCTTACAGTGCCAGACTAAGTCAAGCTCAACAGGGTGCTTCTTTTTCCCCGCTAATTTTTCAAGCCCGTTCCTTGGCAGTGGAACTTTCGCTGGAGTAGATAGGACGGTGGAATCTCGTTAATCCATTCATGCGCGTCACTAATTAGATGACGGGCATTTGTGGCTATGTTTCGATGCCAGGCAGTACCTCCCTTTATGTGGGGGTCCACCTCCCCGATATCGATATTGCGGGGCTGTTTGCTGTGTCCGGTGTGCAGGCAGCACACCTGGAGGTAAATATGAACAGAAGCGACAGCGGCTTTCCTCCCTTGACATTCATATGAATCACTCCGCTGTCACGGCACCCAACTCTACGTGCCTTCCGTCCATCACCACTTGCGGCGGGAGTATGCTCCCTACAACCAGCCATATAACGGGTTGTTATTCCGTTAAAAGCGTTTCCAGTTCAGCCATGGTCCCCAGAGGACTGAGTCGTGAGCGTGGAGCTGACCCGTGGTAAGGCCTGAATCCCCGCATCTCCCTCTCGCTCCCGAGCACCAGACTCGCCATGGGATTGTCAAGGCGGTAAAACAGTGCCATTTTCACCCATCCTGTGCGATTCATACAGGTTCGCTAGATCATCACTTGAACGGTACTTATTGGACTTTCCGCTCAGGAAGCTTGTTAACACCTGGTTCGCTGGGATACCGCGCGCGTCAACGACCACTGCCTCACCGCACGCCCGGCAATGTGAATGGGTCGGGCCTTACTCAATCCCGGCAGAGAGATTAGACCACGCCAGCTCCGCATCACGACTTGCCATCCCTTCTGTTGTAAGTTACCAACTTGACGACATAGATCGTTGTGTCGCAAATTCTCCTCCGTGCGTTGAGCTGGCCTTTACCGCGGGCGCTAGCGTCTCAATCTCGAGACAACCAGCGCGACGGTGAACGTGCGCCCTGCCGACCTCCGGGATACTCTCGCTCGAGACCGGGATGCACTGAGCCCGTATGTGGTAGGTGCGCGTAGTCGGCTCCGGGTATGGAGTCAGCGCCACCCGACACCAATATGAACTCAGCTTGGCGGAATTTACCGGCCTCCTGAACCGTTCCCCATCGCACGACTCCTTTTGCAACAAGCTGGCGCAGTGCTGTCACAGGCTCGGCGGTTGTTGTCACTCTGCTCCCGCGAACTACCCGCATTTGGTTTTCACCAAACCAATTCTGCCTCACTTTTGCCACATTGGTTTCGGCGGCGGCGCTTGAGGTACACGCGGGTGAAATTAACTTCGACACAGCAACCGTGCCGGTCGGTTTGTCTACTTCAAAGATAGGGATAAGAGTTTTTATGGGGAGACTTCACCAAAAGCCCGCCACTCTGTAATGTCGCATGGAAGTAATATCCAGCAGGGTTTATCATGGGAAAACGCAGCCACCCAAAATACCACTTGCGGTGCGTACAACATTATCCCACATACCCTTGAGGTTTTGGCGGGAAGCTGATTTCCACCTGCTGCCAGCGATGATAGCCAGCCATTGGAGACAGTCCGGCGTAACAGCCTTCAACCGCATTTGGGGGCTTCCAAAATGGACGCTCTCGTTAATAACTCGATGGCCCTGAGCAGGAGGGATCGTTTGCGTAATTCCTAACACCTGGTACGGCATGCATCTAGATACGCCCAGACGCGTAAAGCCGGGGATATCTCTTGCGTTATCACGCGCTCCCCAAATTGAGATTGTTATGGCCGTCTTCACTTTTTGTCTCTCGCCAAACGCCACCATGGAAAGCACGCCTGTCTTCTTTGCGTTAATGTTCAGTCCATTGACTTTAAGGCGTTATCGAGCCTCGTCAAGTTCTCCACCTGAAAAACCATTCCTGGTGGAGCGCCAGAACACAATGTCGTCAACGCATAGCCTAATGCGCTGATGAGCCTTACGCCAGCCACATTATTAACATCCTCCAGCCCCTTCCCCGGTACTCTATCTGCGACCAGATTGAACAGTAGGGGCGATAACGGATCACCCTGCCTCACACCACGACTGATCTTTCTTATGGCCGCACCTTCGTTCAGTGCCGGAGCCAATGCGTGAAGCACCGTCCGTGCACTCAGATAGACAGCCTAACGTACTCTCTAAACTCCGTAGGAGCCCCAGTTCTTGAAGTCACGCCAAGGATAGCGTCGTGGCCACAGTGTCGAACTCGACACATCGACGCATATGCAAGATGGAGTGTGCGGCAATGTCTTCCCGGGCGTCGTCCAGCACGGCAGCAGGACGTTACGTTTTCGCAAACGCCGTCCACCGGCCGAAACCTCGGCGATTGTCAAAAATATCAGGCTGCTAATCGTTTTGCCAAAGATCTTATGAAGGTGCCGTGCAGTTGACGGATCCAATACTCGGGGTCGGTATTCGGTTGATACGTTCGGATAACTACCTCCTTTTCGGAAAACAGTCTAGTGGCTGTGAGGACCGAAGTGCGTCCTGCCAGGAGCAGCAGGTGAACGAAGATCTGGTGGAACAGCGTTCCCATCCTCATCTGGTCAATCCTGGCGCAGTGCCAGTCTTTACAGAGATCGCACAACTTCGGCTGGGTTATGGGACCCCAGAGCGAGACTTAAAGAGAGTCATAGTTACTCCGCCGTTTGCCGCGCGCGAATTTCTTCACGTTGACATTCAGAGCACTGGGCAGAAATCACGGCGTCAACACCCGCGGGAGCCATCCCGCAGAAAATACTTTGTTTTAATTGAACAGTCCAGTTCCCCCTAGTCCGTGCCAGTTCTGAGCTGAGCGTTGAATGGCCGAGAGGGACGACCGCGACGACTCGCGCCGCCTGCGGAAGCCTCGCAGCAGGAAGATCCGCGGGAAGGAGGTGTGGGCAGGGACCGACTCGGATCCCGGCTGCGGCGACGAGCCACCTCATGGGCCAACGTCAGCCAGACCCGCTTCCCCGACCAAGCCCGACACGCCCCGCTCCTCAGAGCCAGATCTTATTCGAAGTTACGGATCCAATTTGCCGACACCTGCATTGGTCTGTCGACTAGGGCTCTTACCTTGGAGACCTGCTGCGGATATGGAGTGCGAACCGGCGCGACACCTCCCGTGGCCCTCTCACAGTTTTCAAGGTCCGAGGGGAAGATGGACACCGCCGCAACTGCGGTGCTCTTCGCGTTCAAACCTATCTCCCTATAGAGGTTTCAGGGAACTCGAACGCTTATGGCACCCCCGGATCTCCGACGGCGTCTCCAGGTCATTTTGGGTTACTGACGAACACTCTTTGAGGGCCCGGGTATGCGGTTGCTGAGGGTTGGAGCCAAGGGCAGATTCCCTTTCGCCCGACGGGCGTGTGTCTTTGATCATCATCATCATCACAAAACGTTACGACGATACAGTCGGTTAAGCTGTCGTCTTTTTCGGTGCGTGTGTGTGTGTATGTCGACATCAGCAGTATCATCAATACGCCGTCATTGTTGACATAGAAGTTTCTCCTGGGGCTTAGGATCAGTGACTCGTGTGCAACGGCTGTTCTGAAACCCTTCTCCCACGTCAAGTCCTCGGGGCCTCCTTTGGGTATTTGCTACTACCACCAAGATCTGCACCGACGGCGGCTCCCGAGGCGAATGCTTGAACCCTTCTGCGCGCACCTTGACCCTCACTCGTCGTCAGGAGCTTCATTGGCGGCGCGTGCCGCGCGCTTCACCACGCAAACACGCGAGCGCGCTTTAAAACGCACTTGCCATACTTGCCATGACGGCAGGTGACTCGACGCTTCAGCGCCATCCATTTTTCAGGGAGGCTGGGTGCTTCGACGGGTGGTTGTTACACACTCCTTGGCAAAGTTCGACTTCCATGGCCACCGTCCTGCTGTCCTTAACGCCATGGTGTCCATGAGCGTCGAGTTGGGCACCTTAACTCTGCCGTTTGGTTCATCCCACAGCGCCAGTTCTGCTTACCAAAAACAGCCCCCTTGGCACTCTGATCGAGATGCTCGTGGCCATAATTCAAAGCCAGAGATCTCCGCCATTTTAAGGATTTGAGAATAGGTTGAGGTCGTTTTCGGCTGGGCCTGTCATTCGCTTTACCAGATGTAACGCGTTCCAATGCAGGAACGTCCGGTGCCAGCTATCCT
>CABEGB010001104.1:0-72802 GCA_901521435.1 Crematogaster levior
ACTATTTCCGCGACAGGGAACTCCTGTATACCGACAAACAGGAGCTTGGCACCTGTAGGCCGATATATCGCGGGGTTCCACAGGGGTCGGTTCTAGGACCCCTACTTTGGGACCTCGCGTACGATAGGGTGCTCCGCACGGTGCTCCCCTGGGGCAATCGTCTGCTTTGTTATGCAGACGACACCCTTGTAGTGTCCCGGGGGAGCACCTGGGAAGAGGCGCGTGACGGCGCGAATGACGCCGTCCGCGCCGTCGTGCGTTCAATCGCCCGGATGGGATTAGAGGTTGCCCCTGCGAAAACGGAGGCGGTTTTCTTTTATGGTAAGGAAAAGGGGCAACCTCCCCCCCTCCAAATTTGGGTGGGGGAGGCCCGCGTTCAGGTGGGGCCCACTATGAAATACCTGGGCCTCACCTTGGATGGACTTTGGGGGTTTGTTCAACATTTTGATAAAGTAACCCCCAAAGCCGACAGGATGGCGATGAGCTTGGGCCGCCTCCTGTCGAACCTCGGTGGTCCTAGTGGCCGCGTACGCAGACTCTACGCCAACGTGGTGCAATCGGTGCTTCTTTATGGGGCACCGGTTTGGGCCGAGGCCGCGGCGGCCAGCCGCAAAATTTGCGCTAACCTGCAACGGGTTCAGCGGCAGCTGGCCACTCGCGCGGCTCGGGCCTATCGCACCACGTCGTACGCGGCAGCCACGGTCCTGGTGGGGCTCGTCCCAGTCGTTTTCGCGGCCAAATCGTACGCCGAGCTCTACCGGTGTACGAGGAGGCCGGGCGGCGTGGGGCGGGCTAAGCTAACGCCAGGGGCCGTGGCCAGGTTGAAACAAGATACCCGTCGAGACGCAGTGGAGGCTTGGGAAGCCTCCCTGTGGAGCGCCTCGGCGGGTAAATGGACCATCGAGGCCATCCGGCCCTATCTACCCGGGTGGGTAGATAGGCGCGGACGCGGGCTTACCTATCATGCGACGCAGATTCTAACGGACCATGGATGTTTCGGGTCCTATCTGCGCCGCATCGGGCGTGAACGCACGACGCGGTGTCATCACTGCGCGGCCGGCAGGGACTCGGCGCTCCACACCTTACGGGATTGCCCCGCTTGGGACACGGAGCGTCGGGCCCTGACCGAGGTGATTGGCACCGCCGACCTCTCCCTCCAGGGTATCGTTCCTAAAATCCTGGAGGGGGAGGACAAATGGCAGGCGTTCATCTCCTTCTGCGGCAAGGTCATGTCGCAGAAGGAGATGGCTGAACGCGTTAGGAGGAGGGAGGTGGAGGTTGTACCTCCTCCCTCCCCCTCTGAAGGGGATGATAGTGACTGGAATCCGCCCCCTCCTACTTATAGGAGGATCAGGCGGATCCCACGCAACAGGCTGGCACACTTGCGTCCGTGACGGTAAGAGGGTTCCCCGCCGATATATATGGGGGACCCTCTTAATCTCACCACCACGGAGGTTGTGTTGATTCTTCCGCATTCTTCGGCGGAGGGGAGGTCCCCCCTGTGCTTTGCACAAACTGGGGTCCTCCCCACATTTCCGGGTTAATCCGCGTGTGGACTTAGGTCTACGCGCGGTGCTGAAAGGCGCGGGGGAGCTCCCGAGGGGCACCCTTTTCGGGTGCTCCAAGTAAAAATAGGGAGCTCCCCGGGGAGAGGGACTCGTCGTTCCCTCTCCCCAACAGGTAAAGCGTACTGGGAGGGAGAACTCTCTTTCATCTCCCTCCCGGTGGGGTGGTCGTCCCAGGGGCTGGGGCTCCTGGGGCACCACGGCCCCCCAACAACATCATCCAGGCGGGGCGGGGGAAGGTCTCGGGGTGCCGGGCCTTCCCCATATAAGTTAGACAACGGGGGAGGGGAAGTTCTGTCTTCCTCTCCCCCCAAGGTGAGGTCGGCAATGCCGACCAGCCCGAGGGGTGGGTGGAAGAATACCACTGGTGATGCCCACCCACCCCTCAGTTGGGCTAAGGATTGGCACCCCGGGGAGGTTTTAGTGGGTAGGCCCAGGGGACACGTCGTCCCCTGGGAGAGTCCCACATAACCCTAGAGGTCCCCCAGCACCTCTAGGGTACCTATAAAAGGTTTCCTCCTCGACAAAAAAAAAGGGTTAGTTTAAATGTTTTATATTTTTAATTTTAATTTTATTTACTTGTAAATTTTGTTGTGTAAGTAACAAATTTATTATGCAGGTATTTCATAAACGTCATAAAAATGATGCTAGGATGACAATGAGAATGAAAACGAGAAACCTGTACAGATAATAAGTTTACGTGGTCATGGTTCGTACAACGGCAAGATAACGTCAAGAATATTCGGAACAAATTGGATAATAGTCATACAGACTATTACAAAATCGATGAATACTGTAAGTAAAAAATATACTTGTAAATACGCAAATAAAAATATGTTAATTTCCTATTACAATATATCTTTTTTCTAGGAAAGATAAGTACAGAAGTACAAATGAAATGTTGAACGACAAGTCTGAAATTAAAAAATCGTGGAATATTTATGAGAAGTACAGCCTTGTCGTTGATGAATACGATGACGAATATGACGACACACATAAAATTATCGGATATGTTAGAGATGAGAAAAAAGTAAGTGAATTGAATTTGTGCAAAATTCATAAATTTTAACATTCCTGTTACAATATATCTTTTTTCTAGGAAAGATAAGTACAGAAGTGCAAATGAAATGTTAAACGACAAGTTTGAAATTAAAAAATCATGGAATCTTTATGAGAAGTACAGCCTTGTCGTTGATGAATACGATGACGAATATGAAGACACACATGATAATCATGACATTCGTGGTAGCGCACCAGACGATTCCACAGAAATAGATTCTAGGCCTTTCACCACTCCGAGGGTTAGTTTAAATATTTTATATTTTTAATTTTAATTTTATTTACTTGTAAATTTTGTTGTCTAAGTAACAAATTTATTATGCAGGTATTTCATAAACGCCATAAAAATGATGCTAGGATGACAATGAGAATGAAAACGAGAAACCTGTACAGATAATAAGTTTACGTGGTCATGGTTCGTACAACGGCAAGATAACGTCAAGAATATTCGGAACAAATTGGATAATGATTGCTTACTGCATTCTATCTTGTCTCACAGCATTTTCATCCTTTATGTATTACATTTCATTTTGTTTAATAATAGTACTTTATATTATAATTATGTGCACTTTGGTTTGAAATCGCTGAAAGAAGATAACACAGAAAAGATTCAAGATGGTGTATCATCCTAAAAAACCAAACTTGCATTTGTAATGGGCCATCTTTGAGAAACATCAGGATAACTTTGAGAAAGCTGCCACCATATATATATATATTAGAGAATATTGATAACATACTACATATGATATATACATAATAACAAGAAATAATGCGGTAAGTAATGTTGATTGTTTACTGCATTTTATCTTGTCTCTCAGCATTTTCACCCTTTATGCATTATATTTCATTTTGATTTTAAAATATTTAATAATAGTATTTTATATTATTAAAATTGTGCTATATGATAAGAATGATTTTTATTTTTTGTAGTTTGGAATTGCTGAAAGGAAATGATACAGACAAGATTCGAGATGTATATTCGAGATGGTGTATCATCCTATAAATACTATATAGGATATGAAAATGGTTGTGTAGCAAGAAACAATGCGATAAGTAATGATGATTGCTTACTGCATTCTATCTTGTCTCTCAGCATCTTCATCCCTTATGCATTACATTTCATTTTAAAATATTTAATAATAGTATTTTATAATTCAAAAAGTATAATTAAAATTGTGAGGTAAGCAAAGAAGTATTCAATTTTATAATTTATTATTTTATTATTTTAATATCTTCTTTTATTTACAGGACATAAAAATGGTTTATTTTATATACAAGATATGAAAATAGTTGTGTAGCAAGAAATAATGCAGTAAGTAATGTTGATTGCTTACTGCATGCTATCTTGTCTCTCAGCATTTTCATCCTGTATGTATTACATTTTATTTTGTTTAATAATAGTACTTTATGTTATAGTTATGTGTACTATTTGGTTTGGAATCGCTGAAAGAAGATAACACAGAAAAGATTCGAGATGTTGTATCATCCTAAAAAACCAAACTTGCATTTGCAATGGACCATCTTTGAGAAAGATGATACACCATCTCGAATATTTTCTGTGTTATCTTTTTTCAGCGATTCCAAACCAAATAGTGCACATAATTATAACATAAAGTACTATAATTAAAGGAAATGAAATGTAATACATACATGAAAATGCTGAGAGACAAGATAGAATGCAGTAAGCAATCAACATTACTTACCGCATTGTTTTTTGCTACGCAACTATTTTTATATCTTGTATATAAAAGAAACCATTTTTAAGTCCTGTAAATAAAAGAAGATATTAAAATAATAAAATAATAAACTATAAAATTGAATACTTCTTTGCTTACCTCACAATTTTAATTATACTTTTCGAATTATAAAATACTATTATTAAATATTTTAAAATGAAATGTAATGCATACGGGATAAAGATACTGAGAGACAAGATAGAATGCAGTAAGCAATCAACATTACTTATCGCATTGTTTCTTGCTACGCAACCATTTTCATATTTTATATAGTATTTATAGGATGATACACCATCTCGAATATACATCTCAAATCTTTTCTGTATTATTTCCTTTCAGCAATTACAAACTACAAAAAATAAAAATCATTCTTATTATATAGCACAATTTTAATAATATAAAATACTATTATTAAATATTTTAAAATCAAAATGAAATATAATGCATACAGGGTGAAAATGCTGAGAGACAAGATAGAATGCAGGAAACAATCAACATTACTTTTTGCATTGTTTCTTGTTATTATGTATATATCATATGTGGTAGTACGTTATCAATATTCTCTAATATATATATAGTGGCAGCTTTCTCAAAGTTATCCTGATCTTTTTCAAAGATGGCCCATTGCAAATACAAGTTTGGTTTTTGAGGATGATACATCTCGAATCTTTTCTATGTTATCTTCTTTCAGCAATTCCAATCAAAATAGTGCACATAACTATAACATAAGTACTATTATTAAACGAAATAAAATGTAATACATACAGGATGAAAATGCTGAGAGATAAGATAGGATACAGTAAGCAATCAACATTACTTACTGCATTATTTCTTGCTACGCAACTATTTTCATATCGTGCATATAAAAGAAACCATTTTTATATCCTGTACATAAAAGAAGATATTAAAATAATAAAATAATAAACTATAAAATTGAATACTTCTTTGCTTACCTCATTTCTTAAATCGCTATTTATCACTATCGTCGCCGCTAATAACTTAACTTGATAAAACGGAAAAACTTAAGAAGAGTAATGTCATTTACAAAAAAGAGTGATATCTCTAAAAAAATTACCTTTTTAAAAAAAGGTAAAAAAAAGGTGCTAAGTCCGCGTCAAAAGTATCTTTGCAAAATAGTATAGTATTATTAACTCTAAAAAACTATTTAAAAACCTATTTCCAAAAGAGTGTGATATTAATCTACACACATAAGTTATTTTAATCTAAACAAAATGGTTTATTTTAAACCATAAAAAAACTATAAGTTATTTAATTATACATTCTACAAAAATAATGATATCAACAAATTGTGCTAAGTAAAAATAAAAATTTAAAAAAATATTTTAATAAAAAATGATACAAAATAATGTAAAAAATAATTTTAATTTTTTAAATTATATCCTACTAAAATACTGATATCGAGAAATTATGCTATTTAAAAATAAAAATTTAATATTTTAACAAAAAATTATACATAATTGTTTTAATTTAAAAAAAATTATGGTATTACAATTATGGTATTGCCCCAACTTAATAAAACTTTTTGAAATAAAATATATAAAAAAAAATATAATATAATATAGTATAGTTTGAAAGTTTAATTTAAAAAAGAAAAACAAATAATGTAAAAATATAAAATTAAAAATTATTTACAAAAAATTAAAAATTAAAAATTAATGGAAAAATATAAAAATGTATATAAAAATTAAAAATTAATATAAAAATAAAAAATTTAATTAAAAGACTTAGCTCTGCTACAAAATATGCTATTTTAAAAATTAGCAGCGCTAAGTTTTTTAATTAAATTTTTTATTTTTATATTAATTTTTAATTTTTATATACATTTTTATATTTTTCCATTAATTTTTAATTTTTAATTTTTTGTAAATAATTTTTAATTTTATATTTTTACATTATTTGTTTTTCTTTTTTAAATTAAACTTTCAAACTATACTATATTATATTATATTTTTTTTTATATATTTTATTTCAAAAAGTTTTATTAAGTTGGGGCAATACCATAATTTTTTTTTAATTAATTTTTTTTAAAACAATTATGTATAATCTTTTGTTAAAATATTAAATTTTTATACCATTGGTTTGACCTTGAAGAATTATTTGAAAGTTACATGAAAGTCACCTCAATTTTTTTAAATGGCATCCCCTATTTTTTATTACATATTCTTGTAGCTGACCTCGAGAGCTTTCCAAAACACTATAATAAAGTATTTTTTCATGAAGTATTTTCCGAGTTATAAAGCTTGAAATAATTTCTTAATTTTACATAAACTGTAAAATATCTCGTAAAATATTTACTTTTCGATGACCTTATCTCAATACTTTTATGCACAGAATAATGAGAGGAATCAATTGGTGTAAAGAAAACACATAGTTGTTTTTAAGAAAAAATATGTAATTGTTAGTTACAAATTGCATATTTTTTCTTAAAAACAACTATGTGTTTTCTTGACACCAATTGGTTCCTCTCATTATTCTGTGCATAAAAGTATTGAGGTAAGGTCATCGAAAAGTAAATATTTTACGAGATATTTTACAGTTTATGTAAAATTATGAAATTATTTCAAGCTTTATAACTCGGAAAATACTTAATAAAAAAATACTTTATTATAGTGTTTTGGAAAGCTCTTGAAGTCAGCTACAAGAATATGTAATAAAAAATAGGGGATGCCATTTAAAAAAATTGAGGTGACTTTCATGTAACTTTCAAATAATTCTTCAAGGTCAAACCAATGGTATCATCTTATGGGCCCCTCGAAACCAAATAACTTTTGTCTGAAAAATTTTTCTCTCCCGGGCTTGGTTTTCGAAATATTCGACTGGATGTTTTATAATGGACACCCTGTATATATATATAATACGATTATTGAATTAATATTGTAACGATGCACCCCGAAAAGCACAGCATCGTTCCGCCGGACGAACACCGTCAAAACCGGCAATTGGGGCGCGGTGCGCCCCACATTATTTTAATCGAATCTCAAAGCGAATCGCTAGAGGCACACAGCCTCGCGATGTTCGACGACGAGCAGACACGGGAAAACCCGACCGCCGCCGAACACCGACCCGAGCGCTTTCCCTACTCCGGGCCGGCACGCGTGCGCCGGGTGGGAGAATTTCCTTTCCCCAACTCCTCACCATTTTTCCGTATAAAAAGGGACCCAAAAAGATTCCGATACCGATTCCGGATCCTGACAGCAGACGCTACCAGCCGACGTTAGAAGGATAATCCCGAACCTGTTCCTAAAAGCCGCAAAACCAGGGAGTCGAGCGTACTCGGTTTCCGTCGAGCGTTCTCGACAGCTGCTTCCTAGAGCACCGAATTCTTCGGGTAAAAGCAGTGCCCGGGGGTGGAGAGTACTCCGTCTCCGCCGAGCGTTCTCGGCCGCTGCCCGAACCGGAGATCCTGATACATACGGGACGTGGGGTAGAGCGTACTCTGTCTCCGCCGAGAGTTCTCGGCTCCCGTATCAGCACCGACCATCCGTGCCTATCCACCAAGACGCCGAATAAGAGTGCAACAGAGCGTTCTCTGTTACCGCCGAGTGTTCTCGGTCCGGTCGTCTCATCCCGATACCCTTCGCGGATTTTCCGATCTCAAGCCGCGCCAGAACACCGCGTCTTCGCCATTAATACGGCGATTGACAAGGCATCGCGCCGCGCTACGAACCGCGAGTATTTAAACCAATACGCGCTACAGCGAGATCACGTCACCGCGCCGCGCCGGAGCACGTGCTCACCGCGTGCGCTCTCCGCGCTCATCGAAACCGCGTACCGTTACCGCGCGGACCACGCGACATCGGCGTTACAGCGCGCTCCACACGCGCTATATCCACTCCCCGCGCGGGTTGTAAATAATTGTACATAGTAGATAATAAACTAAGTTATTTGTCACCAACATAAGCGTATTCACTCCAACCCTATCGAACCCCGGTTTCCGACGAGCTACGCCCGAGCGTTCGAGGCAACGGGTTGTTTTAAGAGTATATATATATATGTATATATATATATATATATATATATATATATAATATATATACGTACTTCTAAACAGATTTCTGTTTTCATCAAATATTAATTCAGAAGAATTTCCGAAGCAGCGGTGTGATAATTGTCCGTGTTTATCAAATCAAACGAACCAGCCACAATAGCCACATTTGAATTTTTCCTAATCAATCAAATTAGTATGAAATAATTACATTTATGTAAAAATAGATACACATATGTAAGATAGCATTTCACATATAACATACCGATGACATTGCAATCGAGTAGGCCAAAACTCTGACAATATCAAGAATAACAACGATTTTTCCAATGCAAATCGTTTTTTAATTTTAACTGAAAAAAAACCACAGATATACTTCACTAATTTTCGATGACGAAAAGCTAGGTTATATATTTTCCGTTTCTGTTCGGTTCCGTAACAATTCCGTCCATTGAGAACCCACTCATTGAAAAACGGAACGGAACTGAAACGGAATTGCTCTGATTGGTTAGCCTTCTGTCTAGTTCCTTCTCCGTTACTGTTCCGTTCCGCTATTTATTTCTCCATCAGGATGCACCCTTACTTATATACACCTTATGTATGTATGACATACATAAGGACCAATAGGCGTTCTGGTGTAAGTGGCGCTCAGGGCCGGCGCGCGCGCTTCGCTCACTTGTATCAAATTCTTGACTAGTATATTAGTTACAAATATGCAATTTGTAACTAACAATTACATACATTTTGTTAAAAACAACTATGTGTTTTCTTTACACTAATTGATTCCTCTCATTATTCTGTGCATAAAAGTATTGAGGTAAGGTCATCGAAAAGTGAATATTTTACGAGATATTTTATAGTTCATGTAAAATTAAGAAATTATTTCAACCCTTATAACTCGAAAAATACTTAACGAAAAAACATTTATTTATAGTGTTTTGGAAAGGTCTCGAGATAAGCTACAAGAATATATAATAAAAAGTAGGCAGTTCCATTTAAAAAATTTAAGGTGACCTTCACGTGACCTTCAAGCAAATAGTTTTGGAAATTTGCAACCTCCGAGGGAACTCACGCGCTATCTCGGCGACAACGTCGATATAGCGTACAATCGTCGCTCGGTACAGACGTTCGATCAGACTATTTGCGGTCAACTCTGTCTGCGCTTTCTCCGAGAGCTCGATTGGAAGCGTTTTCGATTACCTCGCACTTTCGCGCGAAACGATCTCAATCGATAGGGCGACGCTCGCGATGTCGCTAACGCTCACATTGACCGGAACTAGCAGCGTTCTCTCCGGCAACTATTTTCCCGCTCTCAATCTGAACGATGGCGAGTACGAGCTAGGTTTAGCAACGTTCGAAACCTACAACACGATTCCGAACGTTTATTCAAAAAACAATATATTCTACTTCGACGACAATGACGAGATGATCGTTATTCCCGAGCGATCGTATACGCCTTGGACAGATATCTCAGAGCAACCATTTGTCGCAAGCGTTCCATCGTTGAGGTGAAGAGTCCAGAGATCGCGAACGCGTCGAGGGACACTGAGGACGACGATTATTACGTGTATCACGTGAATGACAAAGACGACGACGATGGCGAGGAGAACGAGCGAGCCAAGCGAGCGATTATTCTTCGTGCTAACGAGAACACCATGCGGACCGAGATAAAGTGCGCCTACAAAATAAATTTTACCAAACCGAACAATATCGGATCTCTGTTGTGTTTTTTCAATAAATCATGTATTGAAACCGAACAAATTGCACGCGTCCGACAAACCCGCGAATATCTTGAGCGTGAACATCATACGTGTGGAATGCAACATTATCACTGGAGCTTACAGCAACGACAAATCGGTGCACACGCTACACGAGTTCTCGCCGAACGTACTACCGGAATATAAATTGTCGGAAACGCCCACGAAGATCATTTACCTTCCAGTTATCGCGCGAAGCGTCAACCGAACGTTGCGTGTGGTAGATCAAAATAGACGTTTGATCGACTTTCGCGAAGAGAAGATAACGATTCGACTGCACCTGCGACGCAGAAAGTAAATGTGCGTAGAGTAGAACCTACTCTACAATGACCGTAACATAATATCGTAAAGCTGTAAACGCAGTTGTATACATAAGGTGCATGCGTATAACATAAGATCTTTGGACCAATGAGCACCCAGAATAAATCGCCATATTGATTTACATTACAAGCTCATTGGTTCAATCTTAATTGGTTCGATCTTATTGTTACGTCCAAGATGGCGCTGAGAACCGCGGGATAATTGACCTAAAACTCGATCAATCGGACTACTATCATCCGAATCATTGATTTGCAAAGGGGAGCAAAACCAGTAACCGAGCGGAAATTACGGCGTTCACTCCACGTATTAGAATCCAGAAATTATGTGATTTTATAATATTATAATCGATGGTACTAACCATGAGCCGGCGGTCGTGAGGTATAAACGTGCGAGGAAAGGAAATATATGTATACATTTATAATAATGATAATAATGATTCAATTTAGTTTACAAGAATAGTAACCATTAAAAGGGAATTACGTACCGAATTTCGATAGAGGTGGCAAAATAAAATAAGGTAATTAAATGGCAGTGACAGAGAGAATCCCTGGTAAGAAAAGCTACGATGAATTATTATATGGAAACGGGGGGGGGGGATAATACAATAAACATATAGCATGAATAACTTGGTTGTTATTAATAATGGTTAACGACATCCGTGAATGAGTATAACGTATAAGTGTGATTAAACAACAATACAATGTATATGAAGCGTAATATATGGATAAACTAAACGGTATACGAATGGGGGTTAATATATGAAAGATATAATATAATACGAAAGAATGAAGATAACCGAATAATGACCAATAGTAATACTCTAATATAAAGATAAACCAGAGTGTAATCAGATTTATAATTATCATATAATAGAATTAGTGATATGAAATTACTAGTGTCGTGTTAGTTAAGTGAGTACAGCTAAGATTTACCTTAAGCTTGTGGGATTATTACAATTTGTTTGAAATTTTATTCGGAATCAACACAAGCTTCCGTTCAGATACAATTTTCTATGTAGAATACAATAGTTTCCTTTATCGTCGCTTCCAAGTAATTTAGGGCGTTCACAAGATACAGCGATACAGTGTTTGGATATTGGAAAAAGCCCTTTCCTTTTTGTGAACTGAACTTGACGGGGATCTAATTAAGACTACTTCTATTCGCTTTGTGACACTCTTTCGAGACAAAGCGGAGGGAGACATCAGAGTGGGGGGTATCTAAGTGTACGCTTAATATTGGGGTGTTAAGAGCAATTCCGTATCCTTTTTCCAAAGGATACGAAATTAGTTATAATATTATCATTTATATGAATTGTCTTGGGAGGAAAAGGTTTTTCGTTAAAATGTTTACTCACTCGCCCGAACGTTTGATGTATTACACTGTATCTTATTTCTAAAATTTTGTTGTTAAGCGCACCTTACAATTAAGTTACTACTATCTAAAATGGGTTACGGTAATAAATTGAATATTATAAGTTTTTGTCCCACACGTTTGGAATCCCTAAGCAAAGTTTTCAAGAGGCCGTAGTTTATTGTTATACATTCCTCTACCTCCCCTTGGAGATAAGCAGTTTCTGAGCTCCTTTGTCTCTTCTACTCGTTTGAAGAGAAGAAGGAGTTCGAAAAGAATAATTATTTTATGCCGTTAATATTCCCGTTATTTGTTTATTAATAGTCTCAGTGGAACATATATATATATGTATATTATGAGTTCCCAAATGTGTGGGATTTTAGGTTTAGTATCTACTTATAGCTATGTTATTTAGTCACGAGGTTACATAAGGTTTTGTAATGTAGATATTTATACCTGCATGGATTGTGTATTTTCCTCATGTTTTGTCCGTATAAAATTGTTATATATAAAAAAAAAGGAAAAATCATTAGTTTTGTGTTTGCGAGTAAAGATTACGTCAAGGACACGTGTTATCAATTAAAGGTGTCGTTGTGAATATATAGTAACATTATCAATTTCCGTCCATGCAAATATAAATTTTAAGTAATTTTACATTTTAACTTATATTATCCGTTTGAATTGGTGCGACTTATATCCAACGCACCCGATCACTCGAAAATGGAACAAGAAGAAGAGGAAATGGACGAATACGAAGATAAAGATGAGTTGGATGATAAAGAGCTCATTACAATAGTTAAAGCCAATTCTTTTTTATACAATTTTTTACAAAACAGAAAAGCTATATAGCAACATTGAAATTAAGAGGTTAAGCTTGGACTGCTGTTGGAGAAGGATTATCCAAAACAAAGACTGGTAAGTATTTGCACGATTTATTTATCTGAAATCTGGAAAATATTTAGAAATTTTCGCTAAAAAAATCGATATAGATTTATATAATGAATGCAATTATATTTATGGGCAGGTACCGAGGCCGAACATAGATTTTGGCAATTGCGACAACGATTTGGAAGAGAAAGGAAAAAAGTGATTCAATCTCAAGGTCGATCAGGCGCTGGAATTACCCATCTGATATATACACCTCAATGGAATCTTTATAATGAGTTCATGTTCTTGACTGATGTGATAAAACATCGAAAGTAAGTATCAATTTTTTCTTTTTGTGCTGAATTATATAAATCATAAATTTATTTATTTGTATTTTGTTTTGTTTAGAACTACGTCCAATTATAAAAGAATATGTCCAACATATGAAGCTGAATTACAAGTGAAGATTCCCTCAACTTCTACATCAAGTTCTTCATCAACACCGAGCATGTGGAGTGAAGAATTGCCACTTATTTCATCTAAATGTTAGTTTCTAAATTTTTTACTTTTATTTGTAATACAAGAGACTTAGATAGAATAGAAAAATTCGACACTTTTGTTTTTTAACTGTATTAATTTTGGTATTTCAGCTAATATAAGCAAATCTTCAGATGAGATCTGCAACTCTTTTTCGCAAAATATATTACGTAGGAAACTTTGTCGTTTTCTTTTATTGATTGGTCTGACCCACCAACGTCTCACTTTTCTTTCTTGTACTCGCAGAGCAGCGAATTGAAGAATAATACTTTCATTTATTAATGAAATAAAAAGGGTTATAAGACCTAATTTCTTCAAGTCCATTTTGAATAACCAAAGATTAAACTCGATAAACAAACAAATCAGCCATTTCTTTCAACATCGAATAATGTTCTTTTCGGATTGGTCTGTGATTGTGATTGGCTGATTCACTTACTGCTTATGTATTACAGCTTATGTTTTATAACCGCGCGTTACAAGCTTATGATCTTAAGTTACGTTTATTGTAGAATAGCTCGTTCTAAACGACTCGCGAGTGAAAGACGGAGAAAACGCCGTCGAATCGCAAACGTCTTGCGATTCGAAGAAGAGGAACGAGAGAATAGGAGGAATAAGAAGAAGACTGAGCGCCGCGAACGTGGTTTCTGCGATCCTTGAGTTTTGTCGTGAAGAATATCGGTCATGGTCGATATCCTGAACATCGTGGGTGAGCCGATCTTTGACGAACGAATTGTCAAGATCGAGACTCACACGTACAATCCCTACGTTAATACAACATTTGGATATAACGATGAGATACGGATACCTATACAGCAGCAGGATTTGTACACGCTACCGTGCGAGAGTTTTCTCTACGTGGAGGGAAGACTCTCTGACGACGCTGCCACGACGTCGCCGTCGTCGAGACTCGCGAGCAATTGCGTCACGTTTATGTTCGATGAGATTTGATACGAACTCAACGGTGTGGAGATCGACAGAAACAGAAACGTCGGAATAACCAGCACGATTAAAAACTACGTGTCGCTGACCTTGGAGGAAAGCGTGATATTGCACAACACCGGATAGGACACGATCGTTCTTTCCACAGATGGTACTTTCAACTTTTGTGTTCCCCTGAAGATGATTTTAGGGTTTTGCGAGGATTACAAACGAATCGTGATAAACGCGCGACACGAACTCATCCTGATACGCGCGCGCAATGACAACAACTGCATTGTGGCGCAAGAGCAAGCCAAAGATCCTAAAGTTACTTTGCTAAAAGTAACAATGGCGAATACCGCATGTGGTGTTGAATGATGTTAATAAACTGTCACTTCTACGAACATTGGAAAGCGGTCACTCTCTGAGCGTAGGATTTTGCTCGTGGGATCTGTAAAGCCTACTCTATAATGAACGTAACTTAAAATCATAAGATTGTAACGCGCGGTTGTAAAACATAAGCTGTAATACATAAGCAGTAAGTGAATCAGCCAATCACAATCACAGACCAATCCGAAAAGAACATTATTTGATGTTGAAAGAAATGGCTGATTTGTTTGTTTATCGAGTTTAATCTTTGGTTATTCAAAATAGACTTGAAGAAATGAGGTCTTATAACCCTTTATTTCATTAATAAATGAAAGTATTATTCTTCAATTCGCTGCTCTGCGAGTACAAGAAAGAAAAGTGAGACGTTGGTGGGTCAGACCAATCAATAAAAGAAAACGACAAAGTTCCTACGTAATATATTTTGCGAAATTAGATTAACTAACCATGAAAAATTTTTTGTTTACACTCGACTTTGGCCTGAACAATATAAAATGCTACTAGAATTAGTGACTCCATATTTGAGAAAACGTAGCAATCGAAAATCTTTCTCGCCTCATGCGCGATTAGCCATAACTTTGACGTAAGTAATTTTAAATTACAATTATTAAGGCCCGGTTTCCCCCCCGAACGGGTCTCCACCTTGACGTGGTGGAGGGGCTTAAGGTCGCAGTCGGGTTCACCCGCTCAGGGGTGACACCGAGTGCGACCGACGAAGAGGGACCCCCCAAGTCAAGGTGTTAGCGACCGTGCCGAGGACTGCGTGGCGCAGGGGGCGCTGCGTCTCGAACGGTGCCTCCCGGATACCGGGCGAACTCCGGGAGTAATATGCCAAGCCCCGGCATCGCGGCTCTGACCGGGTGAGACCGCTCTTCCGCACTACTCGTGGGACTAAAATGAATAACGAGTCAAAAAACAATAATAATAATGTTCAGGCAATCCTCCAGGGAGTGGCTTCATTAGGAAGCGAACTACTGGAGGATTCGCATTCCACGGGGACGGGAGCTTCGAGCGACCGTATCAAACCCCGAGTTAAATATAGCGGCGCAGCTAGGCGACGCTTTAGAAAGGAGAAGCAGAGACGGCTCCTCGAGGAGGAGAGGGCTAAAGAGGCCCAATCGACTCCTCGAGGGGTCGCCACTGCTTCAGGGAAGGGAGTGGGGCCGCCGATGCCTGGGACGTCTAAGCGACCCAGGTCGGAAGCGATCTCCACCCCCAGCCCTACAGACCATCGCCTGGGCAAGAAACCCAAGATCGACGATCAAGGGTCGTATGCCCAGGCGACAAAAGGACTTGTCCGGTTGGCCCTCGTACTGGAGGGCTATCCGGACAAAAGAATCGGATCTCGGGAAGCCGCGAACATTAGTAAGTCGATCAGGGGGCGCATCCTCGGATTACCCGAGGGAACTAGAGCTCCCGTTTTCACGGGTTCGTGGGAAAGGGATGGCGCGCTGTTCTTTTCATGCGCCGACGAGACAACGGCAGAGTGGCTAAAAAGCCTATCTGCCGAGTTGAAAGTGGAGGGGGTCCCTCTGCGTGTGCTGTCGCCCGGGGAGCTACCTAAGCGCCACAGGGTGGTGGTACATGTTGAGGAACCCGACATGACTGTCGAGGAGTCTCTGAGGCTCCTCGACAGACAAAATACGGGCCTGGGATCCAGGGAGTGGATCGTTACCAGGGGCAGTGAGAGGAGAGATGCTTCGAGCACTCACTTCTCCTGCCTTGTCGGCGATTCCTCGCTGGAGCGCCTCGGGGCCTGTAATTATAGGCCCTTCTGCGGGCTGGGTCGGGCAACCGTAAGGTTGCTCGACAAGGAACGCAAGGAGGTGCCTGCGGTGGTCACAGAGGTGGACGGGGGGGATTAGTCGTTCAAATGGCTAATTCCGGAGTCCAGGTGACGCAGATAAACCTGCACCATAGCAAAAGCGCCTCGGCAATTTTAGCCAGGAGCATGGCTATGGTGCATACAGGCATTGCACTTGTTCAGGAGCCTTGGCTCCTAAACGGCGCAATTAAAGGCCTGGGGGGACGCGGTACCTTTTGTTACACCCCCCCGGGCCGCAAGCCCAGGACCTGCATTGTAACCAAAGGTTGTAATGCAGTGTTCATGTTTCAGCTCAGCTGCGAGGACCTCGCAGTCATCCAGACGAGATTGCAGCTCGCGGATGGTAGAAGCCTAGATCTTTTGATCGGGTCGGCATATATGCCCTACGATTCAGAGGAACCACCCCCTCAGGAGGAAATCTTAAAGTTGCTGGCCTACGCCAAGGACAAAGGTCTCGAACTCTTACTGGGCTGTGATGCTAACTCCCACCACGTAGGATGGGGAAGCACCAATATAAACCAGAGAGGTGAGCACCTACACAACTTTATTATGAACACTGGCCTAATGATTTTAAATCGAGGGTCGGAACCCACCTTCCTGGACTCGAGAAGACAGGAGGTTATAGACATAACGTTAGGCACGGAGAAGGTGGCGAGCCTGGTGGGGAACTGGAGGGTCTCGAATGAGCCCTCCGGGTCAGACCACAGGCAAATACGCTTCAATCTTCAGCACACCCCAGAAATAATTTGGGTACGCAACCCTAGGAACACGAACTGGAAGGGCTACACGGAGGATCTAGCAATAAAGATCTCCAAGGCCCCAAACAGGTTTCACACTAGGGATGACCTCGAACGAGCGGCACACTTTCTTAGCAATGCCGTCACAGATGCGTTCGAGTCAAACTGCCCGTTGAAGCAAAAGCGTCTTGCGACCAATATTCCCTGGTGGAGTAAAGAGCTGGCTAAGCTCAGGTCGCAAACGAGACGGCTCTTCAACAGGGCAAAGAGGGTGAAATCGCCCATAGCGTGGGAAATGTTTAGAAGTTCCCAGCGACAATATAGCAAGGCTATAGTAGAGGCAAAGCGGAAAAGCTGGAGGGAATTCTGTGAAAGTGTCGAGAGTGCTCCTGAAGCATCTAGACTCAGCAGAATTCTATGCCAGAACTCCAACTCTCGTCTGGGATGCTTAAAACGCCCGGATGGAAGCTTTACTGAAAGTATATCTGAAACACTGGAACACCTGATGGAAACACATTTCCCGGGGTTCGAGATGATGCCCCATCTTTCAGCCGGAAGGAACGTCGCAATTTCCAGGGCAGCCTATCTGCCCAGGGAATGGTCCCTGGCGGCGAAAGTGGTTGAACCCAAAAAAGTAGAATGGGCGATCCGCTCATTCGAACCATACAAAGCCTCGGGACCGGATGGGATCTGCCCCGCTCTTTTACAGAGAGGGCTGGAACACCTACTGGGCCCTCTGACTAGGATATTCAGAGCAAGTTTAGCCCTGAGATGCGTTCCCCAAGCCTGGAGAGGCACCAGAGTGTGCTTTATACCAAAGCCGGGCAGGAATGGACATATCCTGGCTAAGGACTTTAGACCCATTAGCCTTACTTCCTTTGTCCTCAAGACACTGGAGAGGTTGGTGGATGTCTACCTTAAAGCAGGACCACTTTCTCTTAGGCCCCTAGCTTCCCCTCAGTATGCCTTCAGGGCGGGCAGATCCACGGATACTGCCCTGCACCACCTGGTAGGCAAGATAGAGGCTCAGCTGGAGGCCAAGGGATATGCGCTGGGCGTCTTCATGGACATTGAGGGAGCTTTCGACAGCACCTCGTACAAGGCCATCACAGACGCTATGCAAAGGAAAGCCATACCATCTGCCCTCATTGATTGGGTGCAGAACATGCTGACGGGCAGATCACTGTCAGTTGGGTATGGGGACATATCACTATGTGGTAAACCAACCAAGGGATGTCCGCAGGGAGGGGTTCTCTCCCCACTACTGTGGTGCCTAGTGGTAGATGAACTCTTGGAGAAACTACAAGAGGCGAACTTCCACACTGCTGGCTACGCTGATGACGTGGCCATAGTGGTTAGAGGAAGTTTTTTAACTACACTCAAAGAGCGGATGGACGTAGCGCTCAAGATTGTACAAAACTGGTGCACGGCCAAAGGCTTGAAGATTAACCCCTCAAAGACCGAGGCCATGATTTTCACCAGGAAATATAAACCAGACACCATTGAGCCGCTAAGGCTCTGGGGCAGTAATATCCGGTATGCTTCAGCAGTAAAATACTTGGGTGTCTACTTAGACCCGAAGCTACACTGGAAACAACACCTTGAAAGTAAAAGGAATAAGTTCTACACTACCTTTTGGGCGTGTAGGAAAGCCATGGGCAAAACATGGGGTATTACCCCGGGAGTTGCCCTATGGATTTATAAAGCCATCCTGATACCGAGACTCACTTATGCCTCGGTAGTCTGGTGGCCCAGAGTGGAGAAAGCAGAAGCAAGGAACCTACTAAAATGCATTCAAGGAAACTACCTGAGGGCAGTAGTAGGGGCCATGAAAACAACACCCACGGAGGCGCTGGAGGTAGCACTCCATATACCTCCACTCCATCTGAAGATTATCAGTACAGCTAGGCTTATTGCCTATAGATTGAGTTGTCAGGGCGAGTGGAGGGACGGACCTGGTCATACCAGGTTGAAGTTCCTACACAGAAGCCCTTTCACTCTAAAACAGGATAGAATTTCCAGGCAATACCACTGGGATAGGGCGTTTAAGATCGCCATACCCAGCAGGGAAGACTGGAAAGAACCGAAGTTCCGGAGCAGTTTAGGACCAGATACATGGTACACGGACGGCTCGGGGGCAAATGACAACTATGGAGCAGGAATCTTCAATAGGAAGTATGACTGCAAAATCAGTATTCCAATAGGTGGACTAGCCACGGTCTTTCAAGCCGAGGTATTAGCCATCTTGGAATGTGCTAGGATCATACTAGCTAACAACTTTCATAATAAGAACATTTTCATCTGCACCGATAGCAGAGCAGCCTTGGGAGCCCTAGCGAAGCCCACCACAGAGTCATCTCTGGTTAGGGAGTGCATGGACTCACTCGATAAACTTGGGAAAGGTAACCAGATTACCTTGCTCTGGACCCCTGGCCATCAAGGGATTGATGGAAACGAAAGAGCAGACGAACTGGCAAAGTTGGGAACCGTAGAGAGACCAGCTAACCAGGTAGTAGGTATTCCATTCGCCCTGGGCAAGAGCCTCATCAGGGGACGCCTGGAACAGGAGCACCGGACTTCCTGGAGGGAATGTCGGGGGTGCCGCCAGGCGAAGAGTCTGATGGGAGAGCTCGGAAAGAACAGGGCGAAAGAATTGCTAACAATGAATAAAAGAAGGCTGAAATTATCCATCGGCCTTCTCACAGGGCATGCGCCCTTGAGGGCGCATCTGTATAACCTGGGTCTGGCGGAGCATAGAAGCTGCAGACTCTGTGGAGAAGACAGGGAGGACAGCATACATATTCTGTGTGATTGTCCAGCCCTGGCGATAAAAAGGTACAGATTCCTGGGCACAGCGTTTGTGCAGCACAGGGATCTCCCTACATTAGCAGTCAGCAGGCTATGCAGCCTGGCGGAAAACGCCGGGCTAGGCCTGAGAAGCTAACTGCTACGCAACCTGCGGGAAGCACAGAGGATCTCTAGATCTAGGTGCATCTTAGGGTCCCTTGTGGACCTACCCGCACTGTATTACCATTACCATTACCAAGACCCGGTTTCACAATTTACGGTTATCTTTTAATCTCGGTTCAATTTACTCTTCATCTTTTCCTAGTCCTAAAAATTACTAGAAGATAAAGAGTATATTAAACCGAGATTAAAAGTTAAACATGAATTGTGAAACCGGGTCTAAGTGTTTTATTGCCTTGATGCATAATTTATTTATTTAATAATTAATGTAATAAATTATTTAATAAATAATTCATTAATTGCTTTCTTCTTTTTGCAGGTATCTTGCTCAAGGCGATTCTGTGCATAGCAAACATTTGGAATTTCGTATGGGAAAATCGACTGTATATAAAATTATATCCGAAGTATGCCGAAGTAAGCGATATGGCTTGCTCTTCAACCTATCGTTTTGCCAACATTAAATTCTGAAGAATGGAAAAAGATAAGCGAAGATTTCTTTCTTAAATGACAGTTTCCAAATAGCATTGGGGCACTTGATGGTTGTCATATGGAAATACAAGCACCACCATATCAGGGTCTCAATTTTATAATTATAAAGGATATTTCAGTATTGTTCTGTGTGATGCTAATCACAAATTTACATGGGTCGACATTGGTCAATTTGGTAAGTAAATTTAAGTAAGTATTCTTAATGATGGTGCCAATCGTTATATCATATATTATTATTTAAAAATAAACATGATTCCTTTGCAGGCTCATTAAGTGACGGTGGCGTATGGAATCGGACAGACTTGGCTAATGATTTAGAATATGATAAAGAAAGTTTACCAGAATCTACACCTTTACCAAAAAGAAATATTCCTTTCCCTTATGTTGCTGTAGCTGACGAAGCATTCCCTTTGAAACCATATTTAATGCGTCCTTTTCCAAGAAGAATGGATAGAATGATAGATGGAGAGCAAGTATTTAATTATCGTCTAAGTCGAGCAAGGTTGACTATAGAAAATACCTTTGGTATTCTTGTTTCTCGATGGAGGATCCTGCATAAAAGACTGTATTGCTCAATAGAGAATGCACAAAGAATTTGTAAAGCACTTGTTTGTTTACACAATTTTGCTATGATTGATAATAATCGTGGTCAATATTGCCTACCTGATTGGCTGGACGTAGAAGATGAAGGAATGCTTATAGAAGGTCGATGGCATGATATAGGAGCTGGACAATACTTTAAGGAATTATCAAGAGTAGGATCTAACAGAACTGGTGCTATTTCCATAGGCTCACGCAATTACTTAAAAGATTATTTTATGTCATCCATTGGCAATGCTCAAGTACCGTGGCAACTTCAAAAAGCATTTAAGGGATTCAATATTAATTTACCTGCTTAATATAAAATGTGTGTGTGCGCGCGCACGTGCGTATGTAAAGTAAAATTATGTCAGATATAAAATAATATTATATCGTACGATCATTTTCTTTGCCAGTAGAAATTAAAACTCAAATGAAAGGAGACTAGTTGACGTCAAGCTGGCATATGTAATTGGTGAGCTACGAGCCGACTTGGTTTGTCAGACTTACACCGCAGTGATTCACCAATTTTTTGAAATCTAAATTCGATTTCCATTTAGGGATAAATAGATCTAAACTTATAAGATGAAGAATTTATTGCGAAAAATATTACCTCAGCCAGGATTCGAACCTGGAACTCCCTCATTCCGTGCGGGTGTCATACCAATTCGACCACCGAGGCATGTGATAATATTTATCGCAATAATAAGTATACTAAGAGAGAGACGCTTTCTCAGGCAGCGCCTCTAGTGAGGTTACATATGCCAGCTTGACGTCAACTAGTCTCCTTTCATTTGAGTTTTAATTTCTACTGGCAAAGAAAATGATCGTACGATATAGTTATATCTCACCAATGACTTAAAAATTTGGTGTCCCTCACTAGAGGCCAAGTCAGCTCGTAGCTCACCAATTCCGTGCGGGTGTCATACCAATTCGACCACCGAGGCATGTGATAATATTTATCGCAATAATAAGTATACTAAGAGAGAGACGCTTTCTCAGGCAGCGCCTCTAGTGAGGGACACCAAATTTTTAAGTCATTGGTGAGATATAACTATATCGTACGATCATTTTCTTTGCCAGTAGAAATGAGGGAGTTCCAGGTTCGAATCCTGGCTGAGGTAATATTTTTCGCAATAAATTCTTCATCTTATAAGTTTAGATCTATTTATCCCTAAATGGAAATCGAATTTAGATTTCAAAAAATTGGTGAATCACTGCGGTGTAAGTCTGACAAACCAAGTCGGCTCGTAGCTCACCAATTATATATGCCAGCTTGACGTCAACTAGTCTCCTTTCATTTGAGATAAAATAATATTTATTACTTGCAAATAAACTTTTTATATTAATATCAAATTGTTATATTTGTTAAACTAAGACAATATAAACTTATAAGACTATTATGCTTATGTTAAATAATATATTAAAAACAATATTTCTTTTTTGCAAACATATAACATAAAAATAGTTTTGGAAATTTATAATATGCATGTACGCATAACATAAATAAACACTTTGTTAGAAACATGAGTTACTTTATCACAATGCTTAATACGTACATTTAGTTTTTAAATAAGAGAATAAGAGTATTTCAAAAATAACGCAAAAAATATGATTATAATGCTATTATCTTATATTAAAAACAATATTTTCTTTTCGCAAACATATAAGAAAAATATTTTTGGAAATATAATACGCATAACATAAGTAAACGTTTTTTTAAGAAACACTAGTTACTTTATCACATGTTTAACTTTGAGAAAAAGACAGTAATTGTATTAAAACGAAATTTTATTTTAACTAAAAACATTTATCAGCTAACAATGCTTAATACGAACATTTAGTTTTTAAATATGAGAAATATATACAGGGTGTCCCAGACTTCGCGCACCATAGGTAAATGGTGAGATTCCTGAGATCATTTCGAGACGAAAATTCTAATACCAAAATATCGAGGGTGCTACAGTTTTTAAATGAGAAGGGTTTATAGTTGACTAATCAAGTCGTCCGAAATTCGCGCGCTCAGGCATGGCACACTGTACAGTAGTGAAGGTTTTCAAGCCCCAATTCTATTCTTGAAATTGATAATTTTGCATACGTTGTTGTTATAATTGTTTCTTATTTTATTGTATTTTATTGTATTTATGTTATAATTATGATAATTAATTAATAGTAAAATATGTCAGTATTGACTTTGGAATACGAACTGTCAAAGCTGTAACATGAAGTGTATCGTAAATAAGTGACAATTTCACATGACAAAATGTATAAAATTAATATCAATGAATAATTTTTTATTTACGGCTGCTACGGCTATAAAGTTCTCATTTGTAAAATAATCTCTTAAAAAATTTATGTAAATATTCCCTGTTAGCCTTATAAGCATTTCAAAAGGACCAATCTGAAATTTAATATCACTATTGTACATACGCATCGAACTGTCAAAGCTGTCACATGAAGTGTATCGCAAATAAGTGACAATTTCACATGACAAAAATGTAAAATTAATATCAATGAATAATTTTTTATTTACGGCTGCTACGACTATAAAATTCTCATTTGTAAAATGATCTCTTAAAAAATTTATGTAAATATTCCCTATTAGTCTTATAAACATCAAAAGGACCAATCTAAAATTTAATATTAATAAATAATAATTCATTGATATTAATTTTACATTTTTGTCATGTGAAATTGTCACTTATTTGCGATACACTTCATGTGACAGCTTTGACAGTTCGATGCGTATGTACAATAGTGATATTAAATTTCAGATTGGTCCTTTTGAAATGCTTATAAGGCTAACAGGGAATATTTACATAAATTTTTTAAGAGATCATTTTACAAATGAGAACTTTATAGCCGTAGCAGCCGTAAATAAAAAATTATTCATTGATATTAATTTTATACATTTTGTCATGTGAAATTGTCACTTATTTGCGATACACTTCATGTGACAGCTTTGACAGTTCGTGTTCCAAAGTCAATACTGACATATTTTACTATTAATTAATTATCATAATTATAACATGAATTATCATAATTATAACATAAATACAATAAAATACAATAAAATAAGAAACAATTATAACAACAACGTATGCAAAATTATCAATTTCGAGAATAGAATTGGGGCTTGAAAACACCTTCACTACTGTACAGTGTGCCATGCCTGAGCGCGCGAATTTCGGACGACTTGATTAGTCAACTATAAACCCTTCTCATTTAAAAACTATAGCACCCTCGATATTTTAGTATTAGAATTTTCGTCTCGAAATGATCTTAGGAATCTCACCATTTACCTATGGGGCGCGAAGTCTGGGACACCCTGTATATATAGAAAGACAAATGCTAAAATTAAGTTTCTTGAAAAAAAAACTGATTTGTCAACTGGTTTTTTAAGAAAAACATTTCTCGTTAAAAGAAGTTTTTGTTTAAACAACTTATACAGAATCTCTCAGTTATTACTTACTTTTCAATATATTGTTTTAATAATTGCATGATAGCAATCAAGGAATCTACTTGCGGTAAATATTTCGTTTAACGGACCACCCTTCAATGACCTTGACCTTGACATATGTTGTCAAGGTCATCCTCCTGAGTGACCTTCTGAAGGTTTTAGCCGTCGCTCGTTTTTTATTAAAAAGTTATTAACAAAAAAAGATTTGAAAAATTTGGCACTTATTTTGAATACACATATACACATTTACCGCCAATGATCAATGAACAAAAGAACTTTCACCACATTGTGTGTGTATATGGCATTCCTACTATTGTTAATATTTCTATGACTTTGAAACGGAATCCGAAAGTAAACTAATATACGATAGATTTTCGTACAGATAACATTCTGATAATCTGTCTTAAAATGAAACCTCATTTCGCATTGAAAAGTATACGCGTGGAGGCAGTGTGTTCCGCCCCCCTACGGGGGGGCTCCACTATCGAAAAACTACACACATAGGTGTGGGTGGAACTTGCTTCGCGTGGAAAGTTTCCGCGTGGAGGCAGTGTGTTCCGCCCCCCCTACGGGGGGGCTCCACTACCGAAAAACTACACACATAGGTGTGGGTGGAACTTGCTTTGCGTGGAAACTTTCTACACGAAGCAAGTTCCACCCACACTTATGTGTGTAGTTTTTCGGTAGTGGAGCCCCCCCGTAGGGGGGGCGGAACACACTGCCTCCACGCGGAAACTTTCCACGCGAAGCAAGTTCCACCCACACTTATGTGTGTAGTTTTTCGGTAGTGGAGCCCCCCCGTAGGGGGGGCGGAACACACTGCCTCCACGTGGAAACTTTCCACGCGAAGCAAGTTCCACCCACACCTATGTGTGTAGTTTTTCGATAGTGGAGGGGGGGCGGAACACACTGCCTCCACGCGTATACTTTTCAATGCGAAATGAGGTTTCATTTTAAGACAGATTATCAGAATGTTATCTGTACGAAAATCTATCGTATATTAGTTTACTTTCGGATTCCGTTTCAAAGTCATAGAAATATTAACAATAGTAGGAATGCCATATACACACACAATGTGGTGAAAGTTTTTTGTTCATTGATCATTGGCGGTAAATGTGTAAATGTGTATTCAAAATAAGTGCCAAATTTTTCAAACTTCTTTTGTTCATAACTTTTTAACGAGCAGTGACCGAAGACTAAAACCTTCCGAAAGTCATCAAATGATACGCGTGTACGTGTACGACACGATTGATATAATGAACAAGGAGAAGCGTCATTGGTGGAAGTACGCGAAACTGCGAACGCAGTTTTTGAGTTCCGACGAAGACGGATAGCACGAAGCAGTTGTTGAATCAGTTGTTCGAGATTGTGGCGTGGTGATTAGCGAAAATTTCCGGAGCCGTGAAGGAGACGATGAACATCGCGGACGATAGCGTTTCGCGGCAACGTCGCAGCGTCAAGAGAAAACGGAGCGACGACGACGACAGTCCTGAGTCTGTTTAGTGAGAACAATGCGTTACGTGACATAAAATAAAAATGTATTAATGATTTAAAAAAAAATGTATTGTATTTTTTTTTAATAACACCGGCACACACAAAAAAAAGTGGTCTGTACTTTTGACCAAACCCACCTATCTATATGTATTTTGGCTCGCTGAAACCGAATCTGGAGGTCGTTTAGCCCGTCTACCTCTTGGTTTTGAGTAAATCGCAAAAAATAGCGAAAAATCGCATTAGTAAGTGCGACAAAATTAGGAAAAAATTTTTTTGACTTTCAACAAGTAAATTTCTTATGTAGTTTGATGTGCTTCACCCAAATTTGAAGTTTATTGAGCTTTATCATCCATAGTATTGCCGAAAATCGCGAAAAATAGCTCAAATAGTAAAAAAAAACGATTAAAATCGCAACAAATCGCGTTTATGAGCGTAAAGCAATTCGGGAAAAAATTTTCTGACCTTAATGAGGTATATTTATTATGTATTTTGATGCCCTGAACCCGTTTTTCAACTTTGTTGAGCTCTGTTACCCACAGGTTTTAGCGAAAATCGCAAAAAACCGCGTTAGCGAGCGTAAAAATCGTTGTTTTCTTATGCTTTTTTTTCTTGTAACGAACTCTTTTATCTTCGAATGAGCTATGTAGCGGGTTTCTTTTCCTCTTCACTCCGGTCTGAATCGTTTCCCTTTTTAACGTCCAACAGAAATCTGCCATCATATTAATATCCCACCTTCCTTGGTACCGCTGCTCCATTTCACTTATGTCTTGATGGAATCGTTCTCCTTGTTCTTCGCTGTAGTCTCCGAGATTTTGAGGAAAGTAGTCAAGATGCGAGTGTAGGAAGTGCACTTTTAGACTCATCAAGCAACCTAACTTTTTGAATTTTCGCATTAGCATCGTATAACACGAACCACAAATTGTACGTGGCATCCAGTTATCATTCTGGTCAGTAATTTCTAAACCAAAACACAGAGTGTAAAGAGATTTCACTTTAGGAGATAAAGATCTTCGGTTTTTAGAAGTTTCAAATTCACCACAAATAAAACAAAATGAATCGTGACTTTTATCACACAAATGTGAGTTACTTCTTGTAGCATTATACTCTACAGAACCCACCAATATACAGATGAAATTACTTGTTGACAACGCCTGTGACACGCTTTTTTAACCTGGTCGCGTCCCACATCGTAAAGCACTGATTTGTGCCTGTAACCAGGGCACCTCCTCGTGGTGACGGTGGGCAACAGATCCGTCTGGCCAAGTCCCTGGGTTAACGGCATTTTTGCCGTCATGCCAGGCACAAATCAGTGTTTTACGATGCAGGGTGTCGGAAGCCCAGTATCGGCGGCTGGTCAGGGTGAGCAAGCGGGCTCGCAGGCGTCGTCATCAAGCGACCGCAGCTCTACATTGGTGGGTGACTTGGCCTCTGTAGAGTATAATGCTACAAGAAGTAACTCACATTTATGTGATAAAAGTCACGATTCATTTTGTTTTATTTGTGGTGAATTTGAAACTTCTAAAAACCGAAGATCTTTATCTCCTAAAGTGAAATCTCTTTACACTCTGTGTTTTGGTTTAGAAATTACTGACCAGAATGATAACTGGATGCCACGTACAATTTGTGGTTCGTGTTATACGATGCTAATGCGAAAATTCAAAAAGTTAGGTTGCTTGATGAGTCTAAAAGTGCACTTTCTACACTCGCATCTTGACTACTTTCCTCAAAATCTCGGAGACTACAGCGAAGAATAAGGAGAACGATTCCATCAAGACATAAGTGAAATGGAGCAGCGGTACCAAGGAAGGTGGGATATTAATGATGGCAGATTTCTGTTGGACGTTAAAAAGGGAAACGATTCAGACCGGAGTGAAGAGGAAAAGAAACCCGCTACATAGATCATTCGAAGATAAAAGAGTTCGTTACAAGAGAAAAAAAGCATAAGAAAACAACGATTTTTACGCTCGCTAACGCGGTTTTTTGCGATTTTCGCTAAAACCTGTGGGTAACAGAGCTCAACAAAGTTGAAAAACGGGTTCAGGGCATCAAAATACATAATAAATATACCTCATTAAGGTCAGAAAATTTTTTCCCGAATTGCTTTACGCTCATAAACGCGATTTGTTGCGATTTTAATCGTTTTTTTTAACTATTTGAGCTATTTTTCGCGATTTTCGGCAATACTATGTGACGCCTTTCCGCACGCTGGGATCGGTGGGATTAGCTCGCCGGGGCTAGGGTGAGAAAGGGTGAAACACTGCTCTTAATATGTGGTAACAAAACAGATATTTATTCAAATAAAGAAAGGTTGGTATATTGTGTACAGTATTTACAATGTGTGTGTGTGGAGTGTGTGTGTGTGTGTGTGTGAGAGCGCACAGGTCGCGCTGGCTCACACGCTTACAATTAGAGTCGGACTTATTACTACTGCGGACTTATTATTAACGCGGACGCTTACACTAGACGCAGACTTATTACTAGACATGGACTTACTACTAGGCGCGGACGGACACGGCTTACTACTAGGTATCCGACGGACACGGCGGATTCGGTGCGGTCGCGGACTCCCGGCGCGGCGCGTAATCGCGAAGAGCGGTAGTCGGCGTGGTGTTCGGTAACACCCGGTCTGGGGATCGGTCAGGTAATAGATCCCTCGGTAGCTCCCGAGGGGGGAAACTTGCACACCGGTAGCTCCCGGCTGTGACGGTAGCACCCGTTCACTGTGCGGAAGAGTCGGTAGCTCCCGACTCGGGTAGGAGGTGACAGGGTATAATACCTTCGGTAGCTCCCGAAGGGGGAAAGCCTACACACCGGTAGCTCCCGGCTGTGACGGTAGCACCCGTTCACTGTGTAGTGGGAAGCGGCCGGTAGCTCCCGGCCGCAGGGACTGGTCCCGACTCGACGCGGCGGCCGCCTTATATACCCGGCCGGCAGGTGCCGAGTAGTGGCGGGGGAAGTCGCGCGTCGGAGCCGACAGGTGCGGCGCGGGCCGCGGGCGGCGTTCTGAGGTACTTTTGGCGCCGAAGCGCACGTGTTGGGCGGCTGGTCGGCCCGTGACGAGGAGGGGAGAGGCGTATCGTCACAACTATGGATGATAAAGCTCAATAAACTTCAAATTTGGGTGAAGCACATCAAACTACATAAGAAATTTACTTGTTGAAAGTCAAAAAAATTTTTTCCTAATTTTGTCGCACTTACTAATGCGATTTTTCGCTATTTTTTGCGATTTACTCAAAACCAAGAGGTAGACGGGCTAAACGACCTCCAGATTCGGTTTCAGCGAGCCAAAATACATATAGATAAATGGGTTTGGTCAAAAGTACAGACCACTTTTTTTTTGTGTGCCGGTGTAATTATATCTTATTTTTTCGCTACACCTCCTGAGCCAGAAACGCTATAGGTATGTTACTACTAGTGATATTGATTATAATGAAAATGTATATTGATTATCGTTGAGATGGGAGAAGGAATGTTTAATAAAAAGAGAATGGTATACAGAATGAGTTTTTTTTTAAATTTAACATCGATACAACGCTTTACACTCTAAAACAGAGAATCGCTAGTTCGCAATCGACGATGTTGTCGCGGTTGAAATTCTCGCTGTCCCGTATCGCTCGCGGAACGTTTTCGCAATTCGTCGCGTTGTTCGCGATCTCGAGGAAGCGCGAGAACGTCGCGTCGACGTTTTTCGTCCGCGTTCAAAGAAGCTACGATGCGCTCGACGCAGCAATCGTGGTCGAATAGAACGCGTACAGTGGAGAGCGATAAGACCAGACGAGTCGTGAGTATTTCCAGACGCAAGACCGAAAGATTGTTGATCTTTCCAAATCGTAGCGTTACATTTCCAACATTGATCGGGGTCGCGTCGGACTGCAGATTCGACAGCACGACATTTTTCTGTTCGACGAGCCTTCGCCACGTCTCGGGCGAGAACGAGATCTCCTTGCTGTGGCAGTCTCCCAGAACGATGTTCACGTAGGAGGGCGAATCGACGATGATACCGATGTTTAAGAACTTATAATCTGTTTTAGTCAACGTGTATCTTCTCGACAGAATTCGAATTCGGTGCGTCGTGTCGGTATCGTTGACACCTGAAAGAAGTAAAAAAAAATGTAGAAAAAAGTTTAATAAAAAAAGGAGTTGGACTCACGCATCTTTTTCCTGTCATCCGGTTCATCGTTCGACGCGTCTCTCTTCCTCGCTTCTCCACCGTTGCGGAAGATCGTTGTTCAACGAGCGCCGAATACATCTCTCTTTCTCTCACTCTTCTTACGTTGCGGTCGACGGATCGCGTGAGATTAGTCGGTCGAATGCCAGTTTAAAATTATTTTTTAATACTTTTTTTCCACTTTGCGATAGAACATTATCTACGCGTCGCGTTTCTCCTCGTTATCGCTAGTGAATACGCTCTTGATTCGAACGACTCGATCCAACAGGTCTCGCAATTGCCGCAACAGTCCGTCTCGCGGACAAGTGACGTCGACGATCCGCAGATCGAATTCCGGCCGACGTCACGGTTCGCGTGAATTCCTTGAATTTGTAGAACTGTCGTTTGGAGGTTAGGTGAAATATAGATTTCCATCGATATATCGGAAAGCTGACGTAACGCTGGGTGGTATGCCCGGAAAGATCGTTTGAATGGGGAAACGACTTTCATGGTGCAGTCGTCTATTTCGCCCACGGCGTAGTCGTTGTACAGTACGTAGGATTGTCTCGTATTGGTGTTTACAGCAGCGATTTTTGCATCCGTCGGAAGTCCAAAGTCGCTGAGCGTTCTCGGCCAGGTTGTTCTCAATGAAAAATCTGGGTAATCGATCGCGTAGATCAGATTATCTACGAATAGTACAAGCTGACTCGCAGGAGTCTGATAGGCGGCCGAGATGCGCGTGAAGTTCGAGGGAAGGAACTTCATGTATGTCGACAGCGATATCGGCTCGCCGTAAGTTTTTCCGTTCAAATCGATTGTACATTTGCGAATCCAACAGCAATATCGCGTCGACGTGTCGCAGAGCGCACAGATCCGTAGGAGTGTTTCTCGGCGTCGTTTTCGGCGTGGGCGTTGTGGTGGTGGTGGTGGTGGTGGTGGTTGGTGGATCATCTTGCTGCTTAGCGCCGTAGAGATTTTGAATGTTGAAAACGTCCTCGCGACGTTAACGCAACTGGAGCGCAACTGGATAAGCTTCGTCCGACACGTACGCGTACATCACCGAATCTTTACGTTGACTGTGAGATAATCCTAGGGAATGTTCGATTTCGTGCGTCAACGTTTGAAGAAGATAAAATTTGTCTCGCGGATTTTTATCTACGAGAATATGCCAGGGTTCTGTTTGATCGATGTGCACCTCCGACGTGAAATCCGTGCGTCCCGTGGGAAGGACCGCGTGAGCGAGCACGCCGGACCGTCCAACGCGGAGATGTACGATTCGCCGTTTCGAGGATCGACGTTCATGTGACGCTTCGCCACGATATCAGAATATTCGGATTTATCGGATCGTGCTCGAACGACAACGATGAATTAGCCTGCCACAAAGCGAAGGCGGCTCGAGCCGTGTCCAACGCTGCTTTGGTAGTTAAATGAAAATTCCACGTGAGACGTTTCTTCGGCCACTTCATTACATTCGCACCTGTTCCGAAACCCGATAAATCTCGCAAACCGCACCGTGGTTTTCGCATTCGTTTTAGAGTTTCGACAGTTAATGTTCCATTTCCAGGTAATTTGTAGTATTCTTGAAACAAAGCGAGAGCATGATGAAACGCTCGCTGATCCATAATGGATGAGAACGTTTGCATCGTTTCGTTCAAGTAGTCGTATCTTTGCAGATAACGTATCACCGTTTCGGTATTCTCGTCGTTCACGAATTCACTCCTGATCGCGATGACGCAGGTCGCGATGACACAGATCGCGACCGCGACGAAAACGCGCGCGAATGACATTCTTGAGCGGAAGCGGGAAGCGATAAGCGTCGCGGCTCGAACTCGAGTGACGAGACTCGTCCCTCGACACGATCTTTTTATCAATCGATCGATCGCCAAAACACGTGTTTTCACAGCTATGTATTGAAAAGGTGTTGGGTATTGAGAAAGATGTTAGAAAGGTACGTAAATCCATATTTTTTTCTTCCCCAGAAAATATGGGTCGACATACGCGAACGTTCTTCGGGAATATGTGTCAACGTACGCGGATATTTATTTCCGGGAAAAAAATTTTTTCTAGGAATTCTTCCGGGAAAAAATTTTTTTCCGGAAAAGAATATGGGTCGACATACGCGAACGTTTTTCCGCAGATAAGTGTCCATCGGATGCAAATATCCCGGATAAGTCCTTATACGGTAAAAAAAAGTTTTGTTTGATAAAGTGTTAAAAAGATTAACGCGTTTTCTCAACACAATTTTCCTTGATGAGTAGAAATATAAAGCGCGTTTGCGAGCGCATCGGTGCATTGTGCGTTCGTTTGTTTTGTTGCAAGTGTTTTTACGAGTATTTAAAAAATGTCAAACATACAAAAGATTCAGGACCTCGTCGTGGCAACAGACATGTTGCACTCCCAGGTGGCGGATCTGACGACTGATACGGGATGTGACCAGGGTCGATAATTTTCGAGACCAAAAAAATTTAGAACAGGATGGAACCCATTGGAAAAGGAAGAAAATATAGCAAAAATAAAAGGAAAAATAATTTACGGGCGATCTGAGGTTGGGAAGTGGGAGGGGGTGAGTTTTTAAGGGTAAAAAACGATTTATCGCGATTTCCGGCAAAACTACAAGTCCTATGGAAAAAAATTAAATGGCAAAGTTGTAGGTAATAAAAAGATCTACAACTTTTGTATTTACACTTTTTTCACATAACCTCAAGATTAATGCGAAAAATTCAATTTGTAACTAACAATTACATATTTTTTCTTAAAAACAACTATGTGTTTTCTTTACACCAATTGATTCCTCTCATTATTCTGTGCATAAAAGTATTGAGATAAGGTCATCGAAAAGTAAATATTTTACGAGATATTTTACAGTTTATGTAAAATTAAGAAATTATTTCAAGCTTTATAACTCGGAAAATACTTAATAAAAAAATACTTTATTATAGTGTTTTGGAAAGCTCTTGAAGTCAGCTACAAGAATATGTAATAAAAAATAGTGGTTCCCATTTAAAAAAATTAACTTGACCTTTAAATGACCTTCACATTCACAATCGAGGTCAAATTCAATATCGCCATTCAATAGCCAGGGAAAAATACTAAAACTTATATCTGAAACTTTTTTTCAGAAAGTGCATTCCTTTCAAGATAATCCGGTGGGGAAGTTAAAATGGGTCACCCTGTATATACTATATAAAACTTGTAGGATCTTCTTTGAATTATATGCGTCGGTACCTATTTATTGCTCTTGTAAGGTAACTTATATACCTGAATGGCCTACGGAAAATTGTAGTCCATCAGAAGGTATTTCATAGAGAAGTGGGGAAGGGGCTAGGAGGGTCTGGGCGTTACTACCTGATGATCATTTCGTAGCAGCTGCAAAAACCGTTAGCCAGTACTCGAGATACAGAGCAGTGAACGACATCGTTCGTAAGAATACACGTGCAGGCTGAGTTATTTGAAGATAATCGCGACAAAGTTACTTCCTTAAAAGAAACTTTTGGAATCTACATAGCTAGGTAAATACTACCTATATTTTAATCTGAATCAATCAGCTCTAAACAAGCATATTATATTTTATTCTTCAACATAAATGTAGCATTTTATAATCATAATATTTTTATTTTAGAGCTGATTGATTCAGATTAAAATATAGGTAGTATTTACCTAGCTATGTAGATTCCAAAAGTTTCTTTTAAGGAAGTAACTTTGTCGCGATTATCTTCAAATAACTCAGCCTGCACGTGTATTCTTACGAACGATGTCGTTCACTGCTCTGTATCTCGAGTACTGGCTAACGGTTTTTGCAGCTGCTACGAAATGATCATCAGGTAGTAACGCCCAGACCCTCCTAGCCCCTTCCCCACTTCTCTATGAAATACCTTCTGATGGACTACAATTTTCCGTAGGCCATTCAGGTATATAAGTTACCTTACAAGAGCAATAAATAGGTACCGACGCATATAATTCAAAGAAGATCCTACAAGTTTCTCAAAATATTGTACACGTCTTATAAAGTATTAACTTTATTAACTTATTTCGTTGATAATTATAATAGTATATTTCGATTTGCAATTTTTTAGTTTATCAATGTAGCATCGAATCTTACGTTTTTCGAGTAATTAAAGTGTAAATTTCAATAAATAGCTCAAAATTTTACATAATGATAAAAAACAATTTTTCGAATTCGAGTTTTTTCGGTTTTTTGCATTTTCTGCGAAAATTTGCCACAGTAATGTATATTTTTTTTTACACCATCAGAAAGTAGAGATTTTAACGAACAAAAAGCACACTGACTTTTTTAAAAAAGCAGATATTTTGACGTCAGAATTTTCGATTGAAAATTAGGGTGCTTTTTCGATATTAAATAAAAATAAGGGGAAAAATTAAATATTTTTAATCAAAAAAAGGTAACCATTGTTAAGTAGTAATTCTATGCACAATTTTATGTTTTTTTCGTGAAATTTTGGGTGGGAAAGAAATATGGCTCGGTCTATCAGGTTATTTATAATACTACTTTTTTGGCTGTATGGATGTTCAGAATAATAAGATAAGAATCTTCCTGAGAAGGTCTCTTTTTGAAACCAATCCAGATAAATCGTGTTTTCCAATAAAATAATTTTGGTATCTAGAAAGCTTTCATTGTTCGTGCTATGTTCAATGGTGAATTTTAGTCTCTCGTGATATTTATTAAATTCTTCATAAATAAGTTTAACTTTATTAGAGGGTGCCGATATGATAATGTCGTCAACGTATCTAAAATAAAAATTTATCTGAAATTCAAAGGTGTTTAAAATTGTCTGTTCTAAGTCCTCCATCACCATATCAGCTAATATCGGTGACAGTGGTGATCCCATCGGAGTGCCAAAACTTTGTTTGTATATGTTATTATTGTAAGAAAAATATGTGGATTCTATAATAAACTTAACCATTTCCATGAATTCGGGTTTTGGAATTATAGTATGTTTTTCAATATGACACCATCTTTTTGACAGGCTTTCTAATGCAAGATCTAATGGTATATTCGTAAACAGTGACACAACGTCTAGTGAGAATATAGTATCTGAGCTCCCCAATATTGTTCCTGATAGTTTTTTGTATAGTTCTTTGCCATTATCTGAGCTTGCCCAAAAAAACATCTAGAGATGAGGAATGAGATAATTTTTATATTTTTATTATTGTTACAAGTTCATCTCAGTTAACAGACCAATAGCAATAACAGATTTGTGTTAGCCCTCTAGTGTCATGATTCAAAAATGTAAGTGTAGCGATGACTTGCGTTATTCTGTATTCTCACATTCGTTGTCACCACATAGACTAAACAAGACGTTCCTTTTTAAAAATTAACTGATTTTAACTCAAGACTACACTAATTGACAAGACCAATAGAGGTATGGATCCAAGTTTCATTTTTGTAAAAAATTTGTTCCAAAAAACTTAAAAAATAAAAGTACATTAATTTGACATTAAATAGATTAGAGTGCTAACTAAAAGATATACAAGAACTTTGCTTTACAACACAGAGAATACATTTGACAGTCATCGCTCCACCGAATCTACCAATACGGAGGACTTTGTTACATCTAATGATTTTTGACATAATATGACTATGGTATCCTTGTGGCGAAGAGGATGCTGTTCAACATATCTATTACACAGACCACATTATTACGTCACTGAAGAGGACTCTGTGAGTTCGAAACGCGTATGACGACTTTTTAATATTCATGTAAATTTTCAATATATAGACAAAGATTTTATCTTATTCCATATAGTAATTTTTAATAAAATTGAATTATATTATTTAATCATTGTTCAATAGTTCTTATTATCACAATTCGATTTTCATGTGTTAAAAATAAGGTCAGGCTCTTAAAAGGCTTATTTGTATATTTGTATATTTACATTGAGGAGTCACTATCTACTTAATTAATTCTATTAAAATTAATAACGAGTAATCCACGAGTTTCTGTCATGCGGATTATATCCACACCTCTCTTTTCGACGGCTTGTTTGTCGGCCCGAGCACGAAAATCGCACGCCGGAATTTGCATGAAACGTAACAATTTTCGAAAATGCGAGAACGAGCTTGCAGTTCGTGGATAGATTATCCGACGCCGACGTGCGCGTTACAACGTGCGAGGGCAACACGATTCGTTTATTGCATGGAATATAACATGGCGTCTAGATGGGAATTAATAATGAATTTGTCGACACACGTGAGTGCACGACGATTATCGCGTTTTACAATGGAAATCATTCCCGGGACGTTAGCATAATCGCAAACATCATAATGGATTTAGTAAAGTATCGATGACGAAAAAGAGAGTAATGGTCAAGAGTTTATACGAAAACAAGGATACGTTTGGCTTGATTAGTATTTCACTACATTTACGAAATAGCTCGATCCCTGATGATCTGAAGCTTTTTCAAAACATTATAGCAATTATAGATTACAGAACACTTACCACTCCATTCAATAGAGTTTATATGCACAATCGCTATTTCATTTATCAATTATTCAGCTGCTTTATCATTAATTTATTACGCAATTTCATAATCCTTCCTACAAATAAATAAACGTGTCTATATTTATATTTATATATATATATTGTATACATATATATATATATATATATATATATATATATCCCAAAAAATATCATAAATAAAAAGGTCAAGCCATGTTCAAAAATAAACCCTCAAGAATTTGAATTTTTACAAATTTAAATGATTATCTAATAATATATCACCATGAAAAGTAACTGATATATTTACAAGGTGCCAGTTCAAAGTGAACATATATAAAGTGTATATTAATAAATAAATTAATAAAATAAATAATATAATAAATTTAATAATATATTACCACGAAAAATAACTGATATGTTATTCAAGGTGCAAATTCAAAATGAACATACATACATAAGGTGTATATAAGTAAAATTGATTAAAATTTGACTCTAAGTGAAAGTACATAAGTGATATGTTATTCTTAGTGCACAAAATATAAAAGCCGTTTATTGAAGTTTGATTTGAAATTTATACAAGCCTGGACAATGAAAAATAGTTGCTTGTAATTCCAGAGTACTAATTTGTTAATGACTCGGAAAAAGAACATGGCGGCCTGCTCTCAAAAAACTTTCGATGGATGGAATAAATAATTAAAATGAAAGAGTTATGAAAATGGTTTAGATTTAAAAAAGTTATGCTATTTGCAATATGCAATTGCGTATTTTTCTTTAAGGATAACTATAAATCTACCCCATAAGAAACCTTAATTAACGACACAGGTCCCGTATTTTTGCGATGCACCGTTTCCAAGACGTTAAATTTCACCCTCAAGGGGTGGTTTTTGAAAATTTTTAATAAATGATAAATTGACCCCATAAAAAATCTTAATTAACGGCACAAGTCTCATATTTTTGCAACGCACTGTTTCCGAGACATTAAATTTCACCCCCAAGGGGTGGTTTTTGAAAATTTTTTATGAATGGTAAATTAACCCCAGAAGAAACCTTAATTAATAACACAGATCCCGTATTTTTGCGATGCACTGTTTCCAAAATATTAAATTTCACGCCCAAGGGGTAATTTTTGAAAATTTTTAATGGTAAATTGACCCCATAAGAAACCTAAATTAACGACACATGTCTCATATTTTTGCAATGCACCATTTTCGAGATATTAAATTTTACCCCCAAGGGGTGGTTTTTGAAAATTTTTATTGAACAGTAAATTAACCCCATAAGAAATGTTAATTAACGACACAGGTCCTGTATTTTTGCGATGTACCGTTTTTGAGATATTAAATTTCACCCCTAAGGAGTGGTTTTTGAAAATTCCTAATAAATGGTAAATTGACCCTATAAGAAACCTCAATTAACGGCACATGTCTCATATTTTCGCGATGCACCTTTTCCCAGATATTAAATTTTACCCCCAAGAGGTGGTTTTTGAAAATTTTTATTGAGCAGTAAATTAACCCCATAAGAAATGTTAATTAACGACACAGGTCCCGTATTTTTTCAATGTACCGTTTTTGAGATATTAAATTTCACCCTCAAGGGGTGGTTTTTGAAAATTTTTAATAAATGGTAAATTTAGAAATTTAGAAATTTTCAAAAACCACTCCTTAGGGGTGAAATTTAATATCTTAAAAACGGTACATTGTAAAAATATAAGACATGTGCCGTTAATTAAGGTTTCTTATGGAGTCAATTTACCATTTATTAGAAATTTTCAAAAACCACCCCTTAGGGGTGAAATTTAATATCTCAAAAACGGTACATCGCAAAAATACGGGATCTGTGTCGTTAATTACCATTACTTATGGGGTTAATTTACTGTTCAATAAAAATTTTCAAAAACCACCCTTTGGGAGTAAAATTTAATATCTGGGAAACAGTGCATTGCAAAAATATGAGACATGTGCCGTTAATTTAGGTTTCTTATGGGGTCAATTTAACATTTATTAAAAATTTTCAAAAACCACCCCTTGGGCGTGAAATTTAATTCTGGATTTTCACAGAAATTCAGCAGATCAGTCAACAACGTGATCAACATTATAATTTCCAGTTTAACGGAAAAAAATATTGCCAGCACAGACGCACGCAAGCAATCCAGCAGATAAAATAGCATCGTGTGCCGCTGGCTTAATATATTATACACATGTAACACGCGCGAAGGTCCAAAGAGAAATACAATCATAATCTGTCACATGTGTCACGCTTAACCATGACAAACTTTTATCGATTTTTAAGTAACTTTTAAGTAACGCGCACAGCACAGAGTATTGAGATAATCAATCAGCATCGCCGAAAAGCGACAACTATACTTGCGAGAATCGATATAACATGGACTTTTTAAGAGTGGATACTTACATTAGAACGAAAGATCAAACGATAAATTCAGTTAGCTTAAACTTTATTATTATACATATTATTATACAAACAAAATACACCAGAGAAGTATTTATATTCATGTATTTGACACGGAAAAATATATTTAAATTCAAATTACATATTTACAATTTCTTTAAAACAATATATAATTTTATTAATTTATTCTTGATCATTAATTAAAATTTTAATTAATTTAAGTTTATTTTATTAAAATAATAATTAAAAATTTAAGTAGTTTAAATAAAATATTAATTTGTAAGATTAATACAAAAAATTTAATTTATCTTAAATTATTATTATAAATATTATTTATTTTTAATAGTTTTTATATTATATTTATATTAATAGTATTTATATTAATATTTTATTTAAGATTATATATTGAAGATTATGTCTATAATATTAATAATCATTAGACCTAAATTACTTAGAATTTTATTTGGATGAGATGGATTAAGATTAATTTCTTATCATTTAGTATAGAGAGATCAAAAATTGAAAAAATATTTATTATCACTTTCAATTTTATTTATTAGATTTATTTAAAAACTTAGAAGTTTTTGAAGTTAAAGGACAATGTTATAAATTTTACTTAGTAAGTAAATTGAATATTTTATTAAATATTTGTTAAATATCTCTATTAGAACGAAAAATTAAGCGATAAATTCAATTAACATAAATTTTATTATTATTATTATTTTTTTATTATTATTATATAAATTATTATTATTATATAAATTATTATACAAATAGTAAGTAAATGGAATATTTTATTAAATATTTACATTAAAACGAGAGATTAAGCGGTAAATTTAATTAAATTTTATTATTACATTAGCGTATTTGAACATTTTTAATAAATGGTAAATTAACTCCATAAGAAACTTTAATTAACAAAACAGATTCCGTATTTTTGCGATGCACCGTTTCCGAGATATTATATTTTACCTCCAAGGGGGGGTTTTGAAAATTTTTAATAAATGATAAATTGACCCCATAAGAAACCTAAATTAACGGCATATGTCTCATATTTTTGCGATGCACCGTTTTCAAGACATTACATTTCACCCCCAAGGGATAATTTTTGAAAATTTTTAATAAATGGTAAATTAACCCCATAAAAAACCTTAATTAATGACACAGGTTCCGTATTTTTGCAATGCACCGTTTCCGAAATTTTAAATTTCACACCCAAGGGGTGGTTCTTGAAAATTTTTAATAAATGGTAAATTGACCCCATAAGAAACCTTAATTAACGGCACATGTCTCATATTTTTACAATGCACCGTTTCCGAGATATTAAATTTTACCCCCAAGGGGTGGTTTTTGAAAATTTTTATTGAGCAGTAAATTAACCCCATAAGAAATGTTAATTAACGACACAAGTACCGTATTTTTTCAATGTACTGTTTTTGAGATATTAAATTTCACCCTCAAGGGGTGGTTTTTAAAAATTTTTAATAAATGGTAAATACACCAGAAAGGGTGTGAGAGAGTGAGAGGGGGTGAAAGATGATGAAAAAGTGTAAGAAAAGCGAAAAAAATGAAAAAATAGAGAGGGGGAGGGGAGGGGAGGAAGGGGGGCGTGGTGAGAAAGGGAAATAGGGAGGTGTGAGTGAAAGGTAAGAGAGAAGAGAAGTACATACATGACTGCGGACAGAGAACAATTTTTCATGAAAAACATCACTTTTTGACCGTTTGTATATCCAGAACGGCTTGACCGATTTTTTTTTTTTTTTGGCTTAACTTACTCGTGGCGATGCCACCTTTCAGAATATGCTACATGCATTTCAAAATTTTTTATATTTTAATAGTTCTGTACCCCAAAAAATCGATTCTAAACTTTCTGGATAAGAGACTAGTAGCGTCCAAAATTTTGAACATGGCCGGAGACGCTACCGCGTCTCCTGATATGCCACAATATAAATATCTAAACTCAGGAAATAAGGCAATGATTGACGTGCAAACTGGCAATTGATACATTTATTAAAGATCACAACGTTTCGACCATAAGATTTGGTCCTTATCAAGTGTATCTGTCAATATAATAAAAGAAGGGAACAATACAATAAAAGTGTGTTACAATATATATAAAAAAATGTTATCAAGATTGTTACTTACAATTTAAAAGTGTGACTAAGGGATTACATTATAATATAAAACCAAAAAAAGGTGAGATGTTAAAAAGGTCTGGTAACTAAATACGCGTCAATTGTTCATGACCGCTAAAAACAGACTGGATAATTAGGTATGACTATTGTTATAAAAATCATGACATGAAAATAAACAGGAACGATACGGGGGTCGAGGAGAGCTATCAGCTACAACGCAACAATGCTCCAATAACAAGTGACGTGAAATTTCGCATAGTCGTAGAGAGTTATACAATGTCGATGAGGCGATCATATAACGCTGACAAATTTTCTGTGTCTCTCTGTAGATTTATGGTTGAACTGCATTTCTTTATGAAAAACATTTCGGCAATCTCCCGTTTCTTTGTGTAATTTTCCTTATATAGAATTTTGGGATTTTTCCAATCGAAATCATGGGAGTGAGACACCCGATGACTACTAACCACTGAATGATTAGAGGAAGGTTTTTTGATGTCATAATTATGTTCCTTAATTCGAGTGCCAAGATGTCTTTTGGTTTGACCAATGTAGCACGCATTGCAATTGGAGCAATCTAATTTGTAAACTAATTCAGTCTGTTTAGCAACATCGAGTGTGTCTTTACCCTTTTTTATAATCGAATTTAATTTGTTGGGAACCGTGAATATGACGTTTAAATTAGTGTTTCGTATTGTACGTTCAATGTTCTCTCCCAAGTTTTTGGTATATGGGATGAGGATGCAATTTCTACTATCAAAGGAGTTGTGATTAGGAGAGGAATCATTGTTATGGCGATTGCGTAGTGAGTATAACCGTTTTTTGACAAACTTATTTATAATATGTGTGGGGAAGCAATTGTTGTGAAGGATCTTTTTAACTATGTTAATGTTATTATTGTGGAATTGAGTGTCAGAAAGTAGGATGGCCCTGTCTACTAAATTGATTATGGAATTTTTCTTATATTTGAAAGGATGGTTTGAGAAATAATTAATGTATCGTCCTGAAAAAGTGGGTTTTCGGTACCAATTTGTGATGAGGAGATTGTTTTGTCGGATAACCATGGTATCTAGGAAGGAAATGGAGGAATTTTTTTCTATCTCATAAGTGAATTTTAATCTTGGGTGGTAATCATTGAACGTACTAACAACAGTGTGAATTTTAGTTTTTGGAACAACCATGAATATATCGTCAACATACCTGTAATATATAGGAACTGTGAAATTTAATGAGTTTAAGGAAAAGGTTTCGAGGTCGTCCATCACAAGGTCCGCTAAAATGGGAGACAGAGGGGAGCCCATGGGGCTGCCAAAGACTTGTTCATAATATGATCCACCAAAACCAAAACTTGTGGAAGATAAAATGGTATCGATAGCAAATAAAAATTGTTGCATGTTGAATTTGGCAAATTTCTCTATGTGTTGCCAACGTGATTCGATGGCTTTAAATACCAATTCTTTAGAGATATTATTATATAAGGCTGTGACATCGAGAGAAAGCAACACATCGTCAGGATGAATGTGTGTGTTTTTTATAATGTTTGCGAATGTCCAGCTATCTTTAACGTGTGATTTTGGTTTTGGTAGTGACTGCTCCAAGATTTCATGTAAGAATCTAGCGATACTGTATGACGGACTTCCTGATGCCGATACAATGATACGTAAAGGGGAGCCACTTTTATGGATCTTTGGCAGCCCATAGCATCGTGAAAGATTTCCATTCGTACATCTTAGAGTTTTATAAGTGTATTCGTCAATAATATTGTTGTTCCTCCAACTATTTAAAAGGTCTTTCATTTTCGTTTCTATAGATTTCGTTGGATCTCTTTTTAATTTTTTATAAGTTGTTTCGTCGCTTAGCAGTGTTTCCATACGTTTTTTGTAATCATCGCGATCCATGATAACGGTTACCTGGCCCTTGTCGGCTTTGGTTACAAACAAATCTGGGTTATGCCGTAAAAAATCTTTTGATACGTTAAATTCTCTAAGGATGCATTTGTCTATTACATTTATATGTCTGTCTGTGCACAAGAAATTTGTTAAAACATTGCAAATAGAATTGCGCGTAGCGTTCTGAACGTTATTACTAAGTCTACTACAGCAGCTTTCGACATTCTTGATAATGCCAACTGTAGATTGTATGCGATTTTATATGCGATACCATGGTTATCCGACAAAACAATCTCCTCATCACAAATTGGTACCGAAAACCCACTTTTTCAGGACGATACATTAATTATTTCTCAAACCATCCTTTCAAATATAAGAAAAATTCCATAATCAATTTAGTAGACAGGGCCATCCTACTTTCTGACACTCAATTCCACAATAATAACATTAACATAGTTAAAAAGATCCTTCACAACAATTGCTTCCCCACACATATTATAAATAAGTTTGTCAAAAAACGGTTATACTCACTACGCAATCGCCATAACAATGATTCCTCTCCTAATCACAACTCCTTTGATAGTAGAAATTGCATCCTCATCCCATATACCAAAAACTTGGGAGAGAACATTGAACGTACAATACGAAACACTAATTTAAACGTCATATTCACGGTTCCCAACAAATTAAATTCGATTATAAAAAAGGGTAAAGACACACTCGATGTTGCTAAACAGACTGAATTAGTTTACAAATTAGATTGCTCCAATTGCAATGCGTGCTACATTGGTCAAACCAAAAGACATCTTGGCACTCGAATTAAGGAACATAATTATGACATCAAAAAACCTTCCTCTAATCATTCAGTGGTTAGTAGTCATCGGGTGTCTCACTCCCATGATTTCGATTGGAAAAATCCCAAAATTCTATATAAGGAAAATTACACAAAGAAACGGGAGATTGCCGAAATGTTTTTCATAAAGAAATGCAGTTCAACCATAAATCTACAGAGAGACACAGAAAATTTGTCAGCGTTATATGATCGCCTCATCGACATTGTATAACTCTCTACGACTATGCGAAATTTCACGTCACTTGTTATTGGAGCATTGTTGCGTTGTAGCTGATAGCTCTCCTCGACCCCCGTATCGTTCCTGTTTATTTTCATGTTATGATTTTTATAACAATAGTCATACCTAATTATCCAGTCTGTTTTTAGCGGTCATGAACAATTGACGCGTATTTAGTTACCAGACCTTTTTAACATCTCACCTTTTTTTGGTTTTATATTATAATGTAATCCCTTAGTCACACTTTTAAATTGTAAGTAACAATCTTGATAACATTTTTTTATATATATTGTAACACACTTTTATTGTATTGTTCCCTTCTTTTATTATATTGACAGATACACTTGATAAGGACCAAATCTTATGGTCGAAACGTTGTGATCTTTAATAAATGTATCAATTGCCAGTTTGCACGTCAATCATTGCCTTATTTCCTGAGTTTTAATATCACTGGCGAAGAGAAGATTATTCATATATAAATATCTAATCTTGAAGAAACGTAAACTTTTCAAATACATTTATAACTTTATTTTATAAAATGTAGACGTATCCTAAATAAATTTATAAACGAGTGAGATTTCATGTCTTGTTATATATTTGTCTAACTTTGACCTTCATATATATTTTTTTATTTTCTTTTCATTTTTCCTGACTACAAGACGTAATCTGGTTTCGGTAAGCTCCTCTTACCTCAAGCACGCAGTGTACGGAGCCGCTGAAAATTCGATAGAACAAACTCGCTATACAACTCTTCGGTAGTGAAGGATGGATCTTGGACAAGTTATCATACCCATGGTAGGCATGGCAGTCATCAAAGTTTTGTAACGTGAAATCGCCGTGGGAATGTCGAAACGATCCAAGCAAGAAGCGTGAAATTTGAACGACAGATTTTCTCTCGAGACTCACTGCTGTCGGAGTACATACTCGAGATCAGAAGCTGATTAGAAGATTGGAAGGTAGAAGGCTGTCTTCCGCTGAATAAATATTTAGAAAATGATAACAGAAAGGTTCTCTCCTTCTTTTTATGTAAACGGTGAACAATTGCGATACTGAAATCTCACTACCTGAGAGCTAAACAACGCGAGTTTGTCTACTACTGTATAATATTCGAGAGATGAATCTCTGGGGAATATTTTGATATACTATATCAGAGTATTATTAGGAGAATCACAGTGGATACTGCGGAATATTCTAGAAACCGCGTCCTATTTCATTAGTGCCTGCTACTATCTCAAACTAAACGTCTCTGTTTAAGGATTAGTGATGGCTAATGTTCGTAAACGCTTCATTCAATCCAAGATTGCCACCTCTTCGATTTTGGAATTTTCAACAGAAAAAAATCTTCGAGTCTTTGGTTCAAGGAGAAAAACTCCGGGTATTATGATATGAGAGAAAGAGAAGTTACACTTTTCCTATTTTTTTAAAAAAGAATACAAGAAGTATAATATATTAAAAAAAGATATCACACACGCATTTCACGATAATATGCCTTTTGTAACGATGTGATACTAGTGCAATATATATACTTTTATTTGAAAGAAAAACACATACTGTCTGAAAAATGTAATAAGGTGGGTGTACCAGTCCCACACCAGGTACCAGTAGTACACCATTTCAAACTTCAATCATAAATATTAACCTTCTTTTGAATTTCTCACCAATTTTTTTGCGTTTAGTAGCCTTGACGTACTTTCACCAATCAGGCAAATCATAACTAAAAGCAATTAAAACGCCATTTACAGCAGTAAAAATGACTTATTCTAACCCATCACTCATTCATTTCGTTCCGGGCAGCCATTTTAGTAACCACGCGTATGACGGTAAGTTTTTTAAATCTTTTTAAATCTTCGATTATGTCAATCGTTGTAGGCTACTTTTGTGTTAACTGCTTATTATAATGCATGTACCAATAATATTACATATTATTTTTTCAAAAAATGCTGATTTGAATGGTTAATTGTCATTGGTAAACCACTGGAGCACAAAATCCACAGTGTTCCAGTAGTTTATCATTTGGTCAACTACTGGTGATGATTAAACTTTTTAATAGATTTCTTAATTTTTATTTTATATAAATATTCACTTATGTTAACTTATTAAATTATTATAGTAAACACTTTAATAATTTACAATGTTCCAGTAGTTGACCAGTGGTATAACACTGGTGACATCTATGCAATGAATTTGTTCCAGTAGTTGACCGTCTACACTTTTTTTAACAGACACCATGCCGCCGAAAAGAAGTTTTTTTAAATATAAAGAAGAAGACATAACAAAGGCTATAGAGGAAATAAGCAAAGGCACCAAAATACGAGAAACATGCCGAAATTATAACATTCCTCATACAACAATTAATAAAATGAAACTGAGATACCCAGTGCAGAGGAAAATGGGAAATTGCTGAAATCCTGGATAATAGCGATGGCAAAAAAGGGGTTTCCAGTCAATAAAGAAATGGTTGTTGACACTGTCAAAAACATAATTATAGAAGAGAATCGGCCAAATCCTTTTACAGATAATACACCTGGCAGAAAATGGTTTGCCAGCTTTTTAAAAAGACACCCAGAAATAGCTGCTCGTTATGCGGAATCTATTAACATATCCAGAAGTCTAGTAACAGAAACTGCTTTGTGAAAGTGGCATGCAAATTTGAAAGAATATCTAGTTGTTGAAGGCGCTGCCGACATTGTTTTTTATATGTATAAGCTTAACATAGGGGTTGTTGAAACCTTCAGATTTTAAGTTTTTTAAGTGTTATTCATTTATTTATATTTTATTGAGAACTATGACACGTGTGTCAGTGATATGAATTTCTAGTTATAGATTTGTAAGTTTAGCAACGTTATGTGCCTTATATTACTTAAAAATTACATGAAACTGTTTGACTGATCTCAAGTTGTGATGATTACTTAGTACAAAACTTAAGTAAGTTCAATTAATATTGAAAATAAACTTATTCTTCATTAAAAGCATTCGTTTTCGTTAACCGAGAGGATTTCCGGATGCCACATGCGTGTTGGGTACTTTGCCGACGTTTCGCAAACATTGCAGCTTGCATCATCAGGGCTAGGAGCTCCGATTCTGAGCTCTCTTCGGTTGCGGTAGTCCTTATATACCCCCGTTGTTCCTGGTGGGGAGAGGAGGGTTGATTTGGTCAGCCAATCAGAATGTTTTAATTGATCGGCCGGTCAATTAAAAAACCCGGGAGGACGGTATGCCAAATAAGATTTACTTGAAAACCTTTGTCACGGTTGAAGTTGTCAGGATGTTTCAAAATTTCCAGACCTTCACGATATTTTCTGGCAAAATAGCTTTGTGAAAGGGCCAGTATGGTAGACTTATCGTGCACGGAAGGTCCAGTCGCCATCCGTCTTCAGTGTTCAACTAAGGCTGATTGAGAAAAGTGACTGTATTTGGCACACCGCTGGTGTTCCTTGATCCGTGTACTGATCTTCCTCCCGGTTTCTCCTATGTACACTTTTCCGCAAGCGCAAGGTATTTTGTAGACACCTGGTGTTTCCAGTCTTTGATCCTTGTGATTTGGGAGTAATTGAGAAATCTTCTTTTGGGGTTTGAAGATCACTCTAATGTTATGTTTACTCAAAATTCTGCCTATGCGCTCCGTCATACCTTGAAGATACGGAAGAACAGCCGCCTTTTTCTTTTCTCTTTTTACTTCTTCATAAGACCGGAAGTGCTGGTCAGCCAGGCCGTGTGCCATTGATTGAAACAAGTGATAGTCAGAGGGAGCAACGTCTGGAGAAAACGGCGGGTGGGGTAGGACTTCCCATTTCAACGTTTTTAAGTATGTCTTGACCACTTTCGCAACATGGGGTCGAGCATTGTCATGCTGCAACATCACTTTATCGTGTCTCTCGTTGTATTGCGGCCGTTTGTCTTTCAATGTTCGGCTTAAACACATCAGTTGCGTTCAATACCGATCGCTTGTGATTGTTTCAGTCGGTTTTAACAGTTCATAATACACTACGCCGAGCTGGTCCCACCAAATACAGAGCATGACCTTGGAGCCGTGAATATTCGGTTTGGCCGTCGACATGGAAGCATGGCCGGAAACTCCCAATGATTTTCTGTGCTTGGGGTTATCGTAATGAACCCATTTTCTCACCATAAGTATTTGAGAGCATTCGATGAGTCTCAGCCGCAGATTTCTTCATATTGAAGCAGAAAATTAAAACATTTTCTGACATTTTCTGACATTTTCAATCGAGAATAACTTTATGATGCAGACACAAATCAACTAATATTTCTATGGGGTTACGTTGACAGATGCCCAAGTTTATTGTATAACGTCTATTTATTTCGACCACCACTTACCGCTAAAGCCATCTATAGGAAAACGGCGGAAGTTGTACACCTAATAAGAACGATCACTGAAAGTGCACGATCCATGTTGTATGCGAGGGACGTCCCAAAATACTTGTGGAATGAAGCAGTTCTTACGGCTCAAATTTTGAATAGAGTTACTACAGTAAAATAGCACAGTTAAAAATAGCAACAAAACACCTTTTGAACTGTGGCATAAGAAGAAGCCAGACATTTCTAACATGCATGTATTTGGATCGATTTGTTATTCGTAAGTACCAAAGGCATTACGATGTAAATTTAACGAGAAAGCTGTTCGTCGGATCTTTGTTGGATATCAAGGAGAATCAAATAATTATAAACTCTTTGATCCGGAAACTCGAAAGTTCAGTCATTCAAAGTACCAATGTAAATTTCGAAGATAAAGTTGGTGATTTCCAATTTACTACTAGATGACAATGTGAACACTTCTAAAGAAGAATCAAATGATAAAAGGAACAACGCTGAAGAAAATGAAGAGGAGAGCAACATAGAAGATGATCAACAGGATGCAAAAACACCAAAAAAAAAAAAGAAAACAGCTAATTTGAGAAGATGACAAGAAACAGCTAATTTGAGACCTCGGAATAAGTTAAAAACCCCCCCTCCAGATACGGATTGGCAATGGAGGAGCCATGCACATATGCAGAAGCAATGAATAGTCCAGATGCAGAGCATTGGAAAAAAGCAGTTAATGAAAAAATTGAGGATCATGTTAAGAATTCCACTTGGTACGAGGAAGAAATGCCACAGAATCAAAAAGCAATTAATTGTCGATGGATTTTCAAGATAAAGCAAACTCCTAGTGAAAAAGATCGTTTTAAGGTACGTTTAGCGGTTCGTAGATTTTCACAACGTGAAGGTATAGATTACAACGAGATATATGCACCGGTGGTTCGAGCGGAAAGTTGCAGAGCTTTATTTTCAAAAGCAACAAAAGAAAATCTTGAAACGAGACAATTTGACGTTAAGACTGCATTCTTATACGGTGAGCTACAAGAAGATGTATGGATTGAGTTACCCGATGGACTTTGGCCGAAAGAACACTGCGTGAAACTGCACAAAAGTCTCTATGGGTTAAAAGAATCACCGAAATGTTGGAATCAGAAATTCGATAAAATCCTACAAAGTTTTTGTATGAAAAGATCAAGTGCAGATAACTGTATCTACGTTAGAGAAAGAGGTCAACATTATATACACTTGGCGTTATACGTAGATGACGGGTTGATGAGTAAATCAATTAAAGTATTGACAGAATTCACTTACCTGAAAGAAAGCTTTGACATTAAAGTAATGGAACCTAAATACTTGGGATTCGAAATCGAACGAAATAGAGAACAAAATGTATTTAAAATCCATCACGCTCATACTGAAAATCCATCATGCTCATATTGAAAAATTAATAAAAAGATTTAACATGGAAGAAGCGAAAATTGCATCGGTACCAGTGGATCCAGGAATTAAGCTGTCATGAAATATGTGTCCTACGAATGAAGAAGAAAAAGAAGAAATGAAACATAAACCGTATAAAGAGCTACTTGGTTCATTACAGTTCGCTGCAAATATGACACGACCAGATATAGTCTCTATGGGTTAAAATATAGCATTTGGTGTGAACTTATTAAGCAGATTCAAGGAAAATCTTGGCATTCAACATTGGAATGCAGCTAAACAGATTATATAGGTTACTTGAAAGGAACTGCTGGTCAAGGAATTATCTATAATAGTCCAGAGGAAGGAAAGACAACAATGATCAGTTGTTCGGATGCTGACTGATATATTTTGTCTATTATCACGTCATTATCCATTATCTATCTATTATTATATTTTTATTATCGTTTTAATAGCTTAATGAAATTGATTTTAAAGAAATTTACACAAATAAATTTGCAATTTACCATTTATATGGTGTGCATTTTTACCATCTCTTGTTTTCGCTGTTCATCTTTAGCGCGTAATTCCTTTAAGTTTTGTACAAAATGATTATTCTGTACAGGTTTCTCGTTTTCATTCTCAGTGTCATCCTCCGAGCTGGCATTATTTTTATCGCGTTTATGAAATACCTGCATAATAAATTTGTTACTTAGGCAACAAAATTTACAAATAAATAAAATTAAAATTAAAAATATAAAATATTTAAACTAACCCTCGGAGTGGTGAAAGGCCTAGAATCTATTTCTGTGGAATCGTCTGGTGCGCTACCACGAATGTCATGACTATCATATGTGTGTCGTCATATTCATCATCGTATTCATCAGCGACAAGGCTGTACTTCTCATAAATATTCCACGATTTTTTAATTTCAGACTTGTCGTTCAACATTTCATTTGCACTTCTGTACTTATCTTTCCTAGAAAAAAAATATACTTACTTTTTTCTCATCTCTAACATGTCCATAAAGTTCACTGTTATAATTTCAAAATCATTGTTGTAAAAAATATTTATAATTCTTGAAAATTGTTAGAAAGATTTACAACAGCCGGGTTTATAGCAGCCGACGTTTCCTAAAAGAATGTAAAGAACATGATGCAGATTAATTTTCACTATTGCAGCTTGTCATAATATAGAAATTATTATTCTATTACTTTACTTTTTACTATTGTTACCACTAATAACCTAACTTTCGTTTATCGATGTCACTTACTATCGATCGATTATCGATTATTACTACGTTATTGTAAACGTGTCCAATAAACGATGTCCTGTATAGCACATTTCTTCACCCCTCACCGCTGCTCCCCTTGCTCACACTTTAGCACATTTCTTCGTTCCTCACCGCAGCTCCTCTTGCCAACACTTCCAGAGCGTCGCTAGCATGATCTTATGTCGAATGCCTCAACCGTACATCGGAACGGTCGATGACGACGTTTCTTACTTAATATTTTTCACATTTTAACTTTGCATCGTAATAACTCAATTTATAGAGCATGTAGCCCAAAAATAAAAACACTTTTATTATATAATTCGACCCCACTCTATCGATTGAGATTACTTAGAACTCAATCCGTTGAGCGGATATATGAAAATTAGAAATATTGAGTGCTCTCAACTGACCGATTCGCGTAAAGAGACGCGGTAGTGTTTCTTACGTGGACTTAGCACAAGACACTTGTCTTAATTTCATTTATTTTATTTATTTGTGGTTCTCGTATTTAACTATGCATATCTGTACTCCAGAACCAAACAATTCAAATCGACAGATTTTCCTGCACATGTACAATGATATGCAGACTTTGTGTCTCCGTTTATCGTTCATTTTAATAAGCTGCAAAATTATCAATGCATTATTTCATATTTTTTATTAAACAAAAATAGAAATAAAAAACTAATATATTTATGTTATATTAACCCTTAGTCCCGACTCATGGGTCGTTTTCGACCCAAGCGAAATTTCAAAGTGCTGTAAGGTACCTCCATTTCTTAATAACAAACTATATAAAAAAATAATTTTTATCGAAATATTATGATTGGGACTTCAAGTTGAAGGTTGAAAGAAGCTCCATGAATTTTTTCAGATTTTTTAAAGCGTTTTTACTGATCCAAATAACGCAAAGACGCAAACGACCCATGAGTCGGGATTAAAGGTGCCGAAAAGAACCGTCGGGACTAAGGGTTAATTGTATAGTATGATTACCTATGGAAATAATTATCTATCATATGTTGTCTCGCATCATCCCTTTTGTCATGTAAATCTATATCGCGAATGACCTATTCCGCGTGAAGCGGATCAGTCAAGTCTCAGAAATAGCTTAAATTTGGCATATCGGTAGTTCATTGCAACATAAAATGTTGTGCAAAATATTTTTTTTTTAATTGCAAAATTGTTTGAGTTATAAGCAATTACAATTTTGACGACTTTTTAATTAAAAAAATCGTAACTTCTTTCCGTTTAGTTGTATTGAAAATTGTTTTGAATAAAAGTTGTAGGTAAAAGGTTGTATTTTTTAATGAAATTTTTTTCAATGCTGAAAAAATTAATTATCCATTATTTATTTAACAATTTACTTTTTAATAATTTTTTTAACTATTAAGGACACGATAAAAAAATCTGAAAAAAATATCTACATTAACTGTCAACCTTCCTTTATGCTACAAAAAATTATGAAACGTGTATTCTTTTTCGTTTTTGAGAAAATAGTTCCTCAAATTGTGCGCGCGCGACTCGCGGTGCTGATGCTGTGGCGCGCCGCCTCGTCCGTTTCTACTTCGACCGGCGCACTGACTGCTGAGCCTTCACTGAGAGAATATTCCAACGGCAGTGTAGTAGTTGAGACGGTTACCGTTCGAAATCGGTGGCCGATGTACTGCAAATTCGTACAATTGTTCTGTCTTTTGTTCTTATCTTTTAAAGGTGTTTATCGCATCATCAGATTGGTTAAATTTAATGAGTATCAAAAGTACATTTTATCATAATTAAAATTGATCGTTTTAGTTTTTAAAGTTGTATGATTTTGGTATTTTGTTACTGTTTAATTTATAATAACGTAAAGTTTACGTAATAATATATAATAACGAAAAATGCCTAAAAAAATGTGTTGCAATCCTTTTCAACTTGAAAATCATACATGGGTTTAAAAAAACATAACTCCTGTGTCAGCCGCGTATAAAGCAAAATTTCCAAACATTGGAAATTATGTGTGTTTCCATTGCCGCATGAAACTGTACAGGGGTGATGGCGTTGTAATGTCGATGCAGCAGCAAGATATTGCTGACGATGCGAATATCGAAGGTTCTGAAGAAATTGATTCTAATGTTTCAGATGTAAATGACGAGATTTCTGATGAATCAGATAAATCAGAAGAAGACCAGTCATCGTTATATATTGGATATGACGCAGAGCAATTGTTACAAGATATTAAGCAACTGGCATTGAATGCAACTTATACTAGCGATAAAATAAAATATCTAACGATGACACCACGCAGTTGGTCAATTCGAGATTTGCAACGTCATTTTAATATTTCTTACAGAATGGCTCGAAAGGCCAAGCAACTTCAAACTGACTGTGGATTTGGCTCGTCACCTGATCCCAGACCTTCTCGTACACTTGAAGAATCTGCAATTTCAGAAGTGATTTCGTTTTATAATAGATGAAATTAGCCGCATGATGCCTGGTAAAAATGATTACGTAACTGTAGATTACGTAACCGAGATGCACATGGAAAGAAAGATCAGATTCAAAAACGACTAATATTGTGCAACCTTAAAGAAGCCTATGCTCAATTTAAATCTGACAATCCTGAGATAAAAATTGGTTTCACAAAATTTGCAGAACTGCGACCGAAACACTGCATATTGGTTGGCCCATCTGGAACGCACACAGTCTGTGTGTGTAAAATACACCAAAACGTGAAATTAATGCTTGCAGGAGTTAATGCAATAAGTCGATCGTTGAAAATCACGTATCAGGATTTACTAATAAAAATGATTTGTAAAACTCCAACTCCACATTGCCACCTTAATGAATGTGATCATTGCCCAAATGCCGACTCAACTATCAAAGAAATCGAACACTTGTTTGATGAAAATTTCGTAGAAAATGTGACATACAGCAGATGGACACAGACAGATCGTTGCACTTTAGAAAATATCACGACAACAAGCGATCAATTTATTGTAATTTTGAAGGAGTCACTCGAAAAGCTGACAATCCACGATTTCATTGCAAAGGAACAAAGTAGTTACATGCAATATCGCAAAAACAATTTAAAAGACGGAGAGTTTTTAATCCTTGGCGATTTTGCAGAAAATTACGGATTTGTCGTACAAGACGAGATTCAAAGTTTCCACTGGAACAACAATCAGGCGACAATTCATCCCTTTGTTACTTATTACCGCGAGGAAAATGAAATCAAACATTTAAGTGTCGTAATCATTTCTGAAGATTTAAACCATAATACGGTTGCTGTCCATCTCTTCCAAAGCAAGCTTATTATGATATTAAAAGATAAATTTGGTAGTACAAATGTTAAAAAGTTTATATACTTTTCTGATGGTGCATCGTCACAATACAAAAATAAAAATAATTTCATAAATCTGACACATCATAAACAAGATTTTCAAATTGATGCAGAGTGGCACTTTTTTGCAACATCACATGGCAAAGGTCCATGTGATGGTGTAGGCGGCACAGTAAAACGCCTTGCTGCTCGTACAAGTCTGCAACGAACGACAATTGGTCATATCGTACAAGTCTGCAACGAACGACAATGGTCATATCTTGACTCCCAAGGACTTGTATGAATGGGCTCTCGCAACATTAAAAACTATGGCGTTTGTTTTTTGCACCAGTCAAGAACACGATGATACAAAAAAACGGCTTGAACCTCGATTTCAATCAGCAGTAACATTACAAGGCACTCGACAATTTCATGTTTTTCTGCCAGTGTCTACGAAAGAAATAAAATGCAAAATTTATTCGGCATCAGAAAGCACATCATCACGGATAATCATGCGCCAAGAATAACTGTACTTTTTTGTAATTATTTTTTTCATTTCCTATTTTTTCACAATTTTGTATTAAACAGACTTCTTCATAAATTCTAATAAACCTTATTTACGTATATTATCAGTAGAAAAGAACCCGCAATTAAAACTAAAAATGAAGAAAAAATATATAAAAAAAATAAATAAAAAGAACATAAACAAAAACAAAAAAAATTTAAATAAATAAAAACAAAAAAAATAAAACACAAAAAAACAAAAAAAAGTTCTCGAAAGTCGTTCACCTCCACGCGGTGAGAACTGGGCAACGTGAAATACTATAACGGCAAGGAAACGACAATTAAGCCTTCTTCTGATTTATGTGACTCATCTGATTCTGCAACAGTCAGTGCGCCGGTCGAAGTAGAAACGGACGAGGCGGCGCGCCACAGCATCAGCACCGCGAGTCGCGCGCGCACAATTTGAGGAACTATTTTCTCAAAAACGAAAAAGAATACACGTTTCATAATTTTTTGTAGCATAAAGGAAGGTTGACAGTTAATGTAGATATTTTTTTCAGATTTTTTTATCGTGTCCTTAATAGTTAAAAAAATTATTAAAAAGTAAATTGTTAAATAAATAATGGATAATTAATTTTTTCAGCATTGAAAAAAATTTCATTAAAAAATACAACCTTTTACCTACAACTTTTATTCAAAACAATTTTCAATACAACTAAACGGAAAGAAGTTACGATTTTTTTAATTAAAAAGTCGTCAAAATTGTAATTGCTTATAACTCAAACAATTTTGCAATTAAAAAAAAAATATTTTGCACAACATTTTATGTTGCAATGAACTACCGATATGCCAAATTTAAGCTATTTCTGAGACTTGACTGATCCGCTTCACGCGGAATAGGTCGAATCTGTAGTATCTCATCATACACGACTTCATTGATCAGTGGATCCGGCGGTGGATCCAGCTTGCCTTGCGATGTTATGTAGTACCGCGGTCGCTACATTTACTGGTAATGTTCGTTCAATAGTAAAGAAACGAGAACCAATGTTGAGTACGGCAGATTTTCGACTCCATATGCCGAATGCGCGTTCTACTACACACTTTGTGCGAATTTGAGCTTCATTATATAATTGTTCAGCAAGTGCCATTGGATTATTCAATGGTGTCATGAGATAGGGCAGATTTGGATAACTGGAATCTCCAAGTAAAATTCTATCACCAAATCTCCCAGCTTCAAATAAAGTTTTTATTTGCAAATTATTGAATATATGGTGGAATCACACGAGTCGCTCCAGGCCAGCGCGCGCTACAATGTCGATAATTTCTAATCGTGCATTTACCACAGCTTGACCAGTTATCGAAAAAAAGCCTTTTATATTTCGATATAACTCTCGCGTTTTCTCCATCTGATACAAATAAAACAAAAATTCAATTAAATGTATTATTTAAATATGAATCATTGTGTGATACGTATATATGAATGTTTTTAATTACCATATGATTGCACTCGTACGTGTTTACAATCTATAGCTCCTAAGCTATAGCTCTATAGCTTCGAATGAAGCCAGAAATATCAAAAAATTCCCTTTGAGCTTGGCGCATTTGGTCAGGCCGTGCAGGAAATTTAATGAAATCCTCACTCAAACTTGCAATTGCTGGGAAAACGCGATGCACAATCGTATGAACCGAAACTTTACTTGTTCCGCAGAAATCTCCCACCGTGACAAAAAATGATCCAGTTGTATAGAATCTCAATGCAAGTATTTTAATCCAGTAACTGGATCATTGGAGGAGTAGCATAATTTCTCTCTCTCTCTATCTCTATATATATACATTATATTAGGTATATATATATAAAAGATAATAAATATCATTATTAAAGATAATAAATTATTAAGTCAAATACTTTTCAAGTATTTTATCATAAAATCATATGTTTATAGTTTTATATACATATCTGTTAGTAAAATGTTCTAATTCGTGATGAATCCTATTGAGCAACATAGTAACACTGTGCTTTGATAATCGAAAACGATCAACAAATGCATTTTTGTTTAATTCGTCAAAATAAATGATGCGCAGTCTAATCATCTGTTGTAATAGCCAAACTTTTGGAACTCTTGCACCTTGCTCCATTTCCTCGTCATTCTCATCATATAATAAATAAATCCCACAGTCTTTGCATGTTGACGCTAAAAAATATAATACATTTTCAATCTTATGTCACGAATTAATTTTTACATCCATTCATGTTGTTTCTCAAAAATACAATTAAAATTAACTATTTGACATACATTTTGATATGATGTTATATTGCAGCACTCTCAGAATGTTATTTCCTATTTTTATTAACGAAAAACAATAATCAAACAATATATTTATATATTTGCTAATATATGAAAAATATATATATGAAAAATAATAATTATGAAAAAATAATATAAAAATATTAAATGCAGTAAAAATAAATCATATTTATATTTATATTTTATAAAATTTATGTATTTTCAATATTTCACTTACGTATTTTAAGAACGTGCGAAAATGCAACTTATCAAAATCTAACCTTGTAAACAACTTACGAATTTTGTTTCAGTGGTTGACATCACTACTTAACTACTAGTTAAGCTAATTGGCCATTATCGAATTGAGCCTTAATGTTGTACACATACATCTACTCCAACAATCAGAAGTAGTAGAATACAAAGAGAAATTACTAGCGCTTGGCTATTACAACATGAATTAACAAATTTTAAAGCAAACTGCACAGCCTACAAATGCTATATTAACATATTAAATGGAATAAATGTCTTAATATCTCATTTAAATATAAGACATAATATAAATGAAGACAAGACGTAAAGAAAAAACCGACAAAGACGCAGATGGAATTACAGGACAATCTGTAGAAGAAAATAATGTCGGTCCAAGTTCTTAGCATGATAACATATCTAGGCAACCTCTTGGAAATCAAAAAGGTCAACATGGGTAAGTGTCTCAAACATTTGATTTTATTCATTCTGAATTATTAATATATTTCATTATGTATAACTAACATGTAACAAAATTATGTTTAACATTGAAAAATATGTGGTCGTGTAAATTTCAGTCTAAATTTAAACATATGTCTTTTGTAAATGTTATAATTATTCGAGTTAAACACTTTTAATTGAACAAATTTATCAAATGTACTGCCATTTATTATCTATATCTATATATTTCGAGATTGATACACATTTTCACACACGCGTGTTATATATGTGCAAGTATTAGGTATTTTAAATAATAATTGTATTTGGAAAGGTCAATAACAAAACTCACTTTTTAATAATCAAATAATATACATGATTTTAATACAATTTTGTAATTAACCTAATTATGTTAGTTCTGAATTTTTTAACTCTGTGTATACATGCAGGTCAGTGGACTTGTAGTTACCATGAACAACAAAAATCTGAATACATGTAGAGGATGGATCTCAATAACTGTGGAAGATCTCAATAACTGTGGAGGATGAAATGGTAGATGACATGATAGACTCATAATGACAATGATCGAAGATTTTGGATAGTATTAATAACGTGGAATACTTGATGAAGAATTATATGTTTGGTTTAAATCAGGGTTGATAAAAAAACTTGTTTTTTTTTATTTTAAACAAAAAAACAGTTTTTTTAAATTTAAAACAATGTTTTTTGTTTTATTTGTGTTTTAAACAAATAACAAAAAAAACATGTTTTAAACATGTTTTAATCACATTTGCTCATGTGTGTACGCTTTAAAATCAAAGCAACTAATTATTTGGAAAAACTAAAAGTAATTTCAGTTGCTTTAGATAAAATTCAACGAAATTGCTATGCAATTGGTGAGGCCACAGAAATTTGGATCGAAATATTAAACCATTTTAAACAGAACGATTTTTTGGAATCTGATCTTGATTATGTTCTGCAACGTTTCAAAATGGCAATGACGCCTGCACATTATTTAGCAAATTTGCTAGATCATCGATTTAGAGGGCTTCAGTTAAGTCAAGAACAATTAGATGAAGCTATGGAATATGTCAATTTGTACCACCCTGCAGCCACGCCTGACATTATGTTTTACCAAGCAAAAACTTTTCCGTTCAAAAATTATCTGTTTTCTGAGGAAGCCGTTAAAAATATTAAGCCAATAATATGGTGGCTAAAAAATAATATCAATATTGTAACGTTTGACTTGGTAACACAACTACATACACAGTGGCGTATTACCGCCTAGGCTAGAGAGACTATAGCCTAGGGGCGGCACTGCTGAAGGGCGGCATCTTCGAATAATGTTTAATTTTTTTTACACGATATAATTGAAATTTAGATGTTTGCTAAAACAATCGTAATGCTTCTCTCGATTTGATGGTACAGTCGGACGCCGATCATCTTCGTCAGCGCGTGGAAGGAGGACTGATCGGCAGCGGCGTACAACGTGCGCTAGCGCGATTCGCGATGCCCGCCAGTCATTTGTTAAAGATACGGGGGAAAACTTTTACGACGCACGCGACGCACTACAGTCCTGAACGGCCTTGTGAAGCGCGACGCGATTGAGTGCCGACGTTCTTTCGCGATTGAGTGCCGACGTTGACTTGTAGCTAGATACATAAATCAAAATGAGTAATCGTCGTGAGAGATTAAGTGGTGCAAAATATAGAAAAATCGCCAAAGAAAGGTTAGACCGTGAAGAAAAAGTCCTTACTAAAGTTCCAAAGTTGGAGTGTTTCTTTTCAAATAATACTCCTAAAACAAGCATAAATAAGGAAATTGAGAACAACAGTTTTGCAAGAACAAATGAAAATTCAAACTCAATACTACTTATTACAAAGGGTAACTCAAACTGAACTTCTATTAATTTCGTTTGTAACAATATTGTGTATCATATATATTTCGTTAATTGTTTCAAAAACGGCTCAGGCGTGATTAACCGATTTTAACCGATTTCCGGCGTGTACACACGCAGTCGCAACGCAGAAGAGGATTTTTCTAACGTTTCAGTATCTGAATTTGATATTTTCAAAGATCTGTCTATAACAAAATAATTGACATTAATTCACGCACGTGTATTAAACTTTTTCTAAAAGTAGAAAATTTATTATTGTTTTTGATTTGTCGGAAAAGTTGTTTCTTACGTCGTGACTACATATCTCGTTTTGTTTTACATGGCACGTCGATTTCCTTGTTTTATAATTAAATAACGCGTTGTATAACTTTATATAATAAAAACTTTTATTAAGAAAATGTACTCTTTTATCATATTCAAAAAAGAAATAAATATATACCTTAAATTATTTTTCCAGACTGCTCCAATCCTCACGATCCATTACCGACGTTACCTGCATTCGAAAAATCAAAACTAATTCCTGATTCTTTTATTTCCTGCCAAGAATCTTCATCTTCCAGACATTTAGAAATGCCCGCTTTTCATTTAAGCAATGAAACAATATCAATTAATAAAAGGATTCTTGTGATAAGGTCAACAATTTTCAAGTTAGCGACGATCCTGCTGAATGGAAAATCAATGACATTACTATCGATACAATTTTAGAACGTGGTTTTGAACAAAATGTAAACGCTGATTTTACTCTTTCAAAGCGTTTTATCTCAAATCAAAATCGATATATGTCAAAATCTCTTTTTACGCGGACTCTTGCAAATGGTGAAACGCATCATCGAACTTGGTTAATATATTCAAAAACTTTACTAGCTGTTGTATGCGGTCCTTGCAAACTTTTTGGTCAAAAGTCACCACTAACTGACGGTTATAATGACTGGAAGAATATCCACCGATGTCTGCAAGAGCATGAGAATTCTATGTGCCATAAGACTAATATGATAAAATTTTTAGAGAGAAGCAAATTAAAACAAACAATAAATACACATTTGGTAGAACAAACAAAAAATGAAATCGAATATTGGCGTAACATTTCAAAACGCGTTGTTGCAGTAATTAAATCATTAGCTACTCGCGGTTTAGCTTTTAGAGGATCCGATGAACACTTTGGTTCCCTTCATTGCGGAAATTACATAATGCTTTTGGAACTAATTGCCGAATTCGATCCATTCCTTGCTAAACATATAAAATCACATGCAAATAAAGGCAAGGGATCTATTTCGTATCTTTCGTCAACGATATGTGAAGAATTTATTCAATTAATGGCGAATAAAGTATTAACAACAATAGCATTTGAAGCAAATGCCGCAAAATATTTTTCAGTAAGCGTTGATTCAAGTCCTGACATGTCACATGTAGATCAGCTGACTTTTATAATTCGCTATGTATCCGAAAATGGTACTGCAAAGGAGCGATTTACTAACTTCATACCAAACTGTGGCCACAAATCAGAAGATTTGGCTAAAACCGTATTTGACACTCTCCAAAAACTTGGCTTGGATATCAAAAACTGTCGTGGACAGTCTTATGACAATGCCAGCAATATGTCTGGAGCATATACGGGGCTTCAAGCACGCATTAAAGAAGCAAACCCTCTTGCTGAATACGTTCCATGTTCTGCACACTCTTTGAACCTTGTTGGTACACATGCTGCTGAATGTTGCCCAGAGGCTGTTCGCTTCTTTGCTGTTGTACAAGAATTATACATCTTTTTTTCAGCATCTACACACAGATGGGAAATTCTTACATCTCGTTTAAAATCTAATTCTACAGTAAAAAATCTTTCTCAAACTAGGTGGTCAGCACGATATGATGCATGTAAAAGTTTGTGTCAATCATGGCCAGAAATATTATCTGCTCTAAGTGAAATTTCTGATGATGTATGCGAAAAACCATCAACGCGTGCAGAAGCTATGGGTATTTATAAATCTCTTAATTGTTTAGAAAGCTGCCTTATAGCTATTTTTTGGAATGATATTCTTGCTCGATTTAATACCGTTAGCAAAATTTTGCAATCACCGAATACTGAACTTTCTACTGTTGTAGAATTATATCAATCGTTAATTCAGCTTGTTCGAGATATGCGTGAATCTTTCAGTTCATATGAAACGAAAGCTATTGATAAGTGCGGAATAAATTCGTATCGATGTGACACATCTAGACAACGAAAGCATAAGGTTTTTTTTGACGAGCGTACCAACAATGATAAAACTTCCGGAAGTCCATTGTCCGGAAGCGATAATTTTCGGATCAATATTTTCTACATAATTTTAGATTCTCTTCGAGTTAATTTAGAGAGGCGAAGTCAGTCTTATGTGAATTTAAATAATCGGTTTGGATTCTTATCAAAGTTACATACCATGCAATTGGAATTAATAGTAGAAAAAGCGTGTGAATTGAGGTCTTATTATCCCGATGATTTGGAAGATACTCTAGATATTGAATGCCAGCACTTAGCTGCACATTTGCGTGCAGTAAATACGGTAAAAATATCAGAGTCAGATTTGTGTAAATTTCTTCGCGAAAAAGATCTTATGACTCTCTATCCAAATATTAACATCGCACTTTCCATGTATCTCTGTATGATGGTGTCAAATTGTTCGGCGGAAAGATCATTCTCTGTATTGAGACGAGTTAAAAACTATTTGAGGACAACTCAGGGAAACAATAGACTCAATGCTTTAGCTCTATTATGCATAGAAGGAGAATTATGTCTCCAAATAGATTACGAAGACATTATACATGATTTTGCTACCGCTAAAGCCCGTAAAGTTATTATGTAATTTGTAATTAATTATTGTAAATCCAAATATATAAAATTAATGCACTACACACTTACATATATATAAGTACTTATTAATTTTTATATCTTATACATATAAAATGTATCATATGTATAAAAATTAAATATCAGTGTTAGCTTATTTAAACTTATTAAAACAATATATCTATATAATCTATTTTCAAGGGCGGCAGCAAGTTGGTTGCCTAGGGGCGGCAAAAGGAGATTTGTAGTTTTTAGATGAAAAAAGTCATTAAAACTTGTTTAAAATACTAATTTAATTTTAAATCAAGAGACACGGTAGTGTCTCAAAGATACTTTTTGACGCAAACTTAGCACCTTTTTTTAAAAAGGTTAATTGTAACATTAATTTTATACTGTTTAAAACTGTTTTTGTTTTAAACAGTTTTAAACTAATGTTTAAAACTGTTTAAAACAAAAATGTTTAAAACAGTGTTTACTGTTTTAAACAAGTTTTAATCAAACAGTTTTAAACAAATTGTTTAAAACATAACAACCCTGGACTTTAAATACATAACGTAAATGTCTCATGATTTAAATTTTCTTAATTAACGAATATAATTTCTTAATTGTTTAACATTTTATTTATTAATGTATCTATATTTACAAATTTTTAAAAATATGAGTATACCAAGTCACTTATGCATCCTATGCCACTTTTCCTTATCTTTTCTATACCAAAATGTAACAAAATACAGAGTGACATTTAAAAGCCCACTAAGTAGCGTCGTTCCTTATCAAAATTGAGCCGGAAAAACAGCATTCTAAGCTTTTTCGCATGTAATTGTGTACGTGGATGCTTTGCTGCTATAAAGATCATACACTACCTGATTTGTGCCCGGCTAAAGGACGGCTTTGATAGAATCAATTTTATTTAATAAGTACTTTATTAAGTATTATAGTCTTTATTAAGTATTATAAAAAATACCGAGCATTTAGGCTTTCAGATAAACAATAATGCTATGTATTTATTGGGCAGATTTTAACCCTCAATCTCTTCCAGTAGTCATTCGTGTCAACGGTAAATTTATTACCTGTAATTGTCAAACATTTTCTGTAGCTGGGAATATTGCAGATGTTGGAAAAAAGTAGTTGAAAGAAATAGTTGAAGTAAAGAGGAAATTAAGAGCTGACGGACACTAGATTTCGTTATCTTAGTTTTATTACTTCTTCGACAGTTTTTACATATATATCGTTACCAAAAATTGTCACGTTTCAAATTAATAAAAAATATTTTTTTAGTTTTAACTAATATTATACGTTATTTTTCAAACAAAATAAGAATATTTTTTTGGAAACAACTTACGAATATTTAAACATTATGTACATGTAAGCTATTTCAATTTAATTTCTGTTGAAAAAATTTTTTGATTTTATTTCTTTTTCAATAATTAGGTAATGTACTAAAAATGATGGAGATTAAACATTAAGTAACATCTTGTATACACGTATTAGAATATAATATATAGATTGCAATATGATATTATTGGAATATTGTCCTCTCAAATTCATTTTTAATTATTTGCATAATTCAAATATTAATATTTCAACAGTTACTTTCTTGCTCACACGAAACATTGACATATCCTATACCACAGTATATACAGTAGCGCAACTCCGGCAAAATCAGCGTGGCACAAAATGAGTGCGCATGCGCCGACTTGGTGGCCGCCAATCACAGCAGTGATCTGCTATCTCTGTTGCTTTTCTATAGCGTTCTCTCTCATTCTTATTGAAACGGCCATTTAAATAGCCATTTAATATTAAATGTGGAGGGAAAGTGATCTGAGTGACCACGAGTACAGAAGCACAGTGAAAAGAAAACGAAAATAGAGAAGTATTTTAAGTGGAACAATATTGTGTGATCATTAGTGGTTATTAGTGATTATTAGTGATCAAAAATATTGTGTAAAAGCCGAGAAAATAAATTAAACAGAATTGTTTATCTGTACAAAGATCTTGTACAGATTTCCAATTCTCTTCTTGAAAGCACTTTGATCTTAGTTTTGTTGCAGATTTCTTCTGAGGAGACCCTTTAGGATTAACAAGGAAAGAAGAAAAGACCCCATATAAGATGCCCAAAGAAAAAGTGAGGTGTGCCGTGAGAGGATGCCATGAGAGATTTGAGGGACAACGACACATGTTTCGCTTTCCAAAAGAATATGACAGGTACAAGATTTTATTTTGTTATTTTTTAAAACAAATATATATCTACTTATATATTAGATTCAAGTAAAATAAAAATTGCAACATTTGCAGCATGTTTGTAAGGTAAAAACTATGAAATAATTGGAGACAGATTTATAACGGTACAAATATTTTTGTTTACATACTGCAAGCATATCAATAAAATTTTTAAATTGTACATTTATCCATTAAATATATTATAATTATGTACTACATTACTATATACATAATTATTGCTCATATACATATAAGAAACTTACACATGTGACATACAATGTTGGATGTAAAGCAGAATATATGCTGCAAATATTGCAATTTTAATGTTGCCTTATCTATATTTATACTTTTTTATGTATAAACATAAATATATGTGTGTGTTATAATTATATACATATTGAAAATTTTGGTTTATGTAGATGGTTGCAATGGATACGTGCATGTGGCAGATTGGATCTGGAAAAACATGGTGCAGAATATGTACATAACAACTACCGAATATGCCATTTACATTTTGAAGAGAAATGGTATACTGTACATACCAAGAGAGCTGCCATCAATCCAAATGCTGTACCTACAATATTCTTAGAAGAAAAGTAAGTTTTCACAGACAAAATTTAAAAACTAATATAATGTCAATTTAGATTTACATCTCAAAATCTAATAATGATAATATGCCTACAGTAACAAAATAGTCTTGTGTGTAACAGTTCTTTTTTAGAGAGATGAGATTAAATATAAGATTAAATATAACACTGATATTATATTTTTTATCTTGTATATGATGTGTTAATATTAGTCTTCTTTATATCTATCATTTATGATTTTCATATGTGATTTCATATTCTTATAATATCTCTAAAATATCAATATGTATTGTACATTTATATTTGTATATCATATTTATAGCAATGCATTTGTTGAAAACGATCCAATCAAAGAAGAAAAGGAGAAAATGGTTGAAAGAAAAGAGGACAATACAGACATCAGTGAAAAAAGGATACATAATGAAATGGAGCGTCCTTTAAATACAAAAGGAATAGAGGAAGAAGAAAATTGTGCAGGAAACGTTACACAAGAAGAAAGCAATAGGTAACTAAATTGAAATTACAAGAAAAACTAACAAATAACTATACATGTAGATATATATGTATATATGTATATATATGTATATATATATATATATATACATATATATATATATATATATATATATATACATATACATACGCATATATTGATATATATATATATACATATATAATGTATGTACGCATATATTGATATGTGTCAATATTATGTTTTCAGCGAAGAAACATTGCAACCAATGCAACAACCAGCTAAGAAAGTATTACTACCACTTGATGTCCAGATTACTGAACCGTAAGTTAATTTTGAATATCACATCTATTTTTTTATGCATTTTAGATTTTATTTATTTTTATACAAATTTTTGATAATTAGTACATGTGTAGAAAGCATTTTAATTAATGCTTTAATATAATGTATTTATATCGATTACCTTCCCAGATAGCACTGTATGTCTTATGGACATACATTTTAAGTCCAATTTATGTCCACATGTCCATGGACATAAATAGGGCTTAAATTGGATGTCCTCTTTTGAATATGAATCGAATGTCTTAATTAGTACATCCTATGGACATTCGATATATGTTCAAGTTTAAATTATTACTGTTCTTATTATATATATTAACGTTTAAAAATATTTGTCATTACTATAAAAAACGGTTCAAAATATTTAAAAAATATTTTTATTAATTTTTATTATTAAAAATAATAATTTTATTATTGAAAATATTTGTCATTAACATCACAACAAATACTTTTTATAATTTACTTTTGTGTATGCATATAATAATGTTTGATATTTATAAACAATTTTTTTAAATGTATTGTATATTTTTTAAATGATATTATATTTAATGTTAAATAAATTTATGTTTATTAAGAAATAATTTTTAATATAACAAAATCTATTTTTTTTTAATATCATGATCAATATATTTAATGTTTTATAACTAATGTTAAATAGTTATAAATTGTCCAGAAAGTTTAATTATTTAAAAATCGTTTTTAAATGCATTTGGTAAAAAAAGTATTTTCAAATTTTAAAAAATTATGTAAGTAGTATTGTATAATTGAATTTTAAAAAGCTTGTTTGCCACACACATATGGATTATTAATATTATAAATTTATATTGTTTATTAATATTTTTATAAATAATTTAAATAATAATTTAAATAATAAATTAATTTTATAAATAATTTATGTTAATAATTTAATTTATTAATAAAGAATATGATATCAGAAGATAAATTGTAGAGCAGTAAACAATTTATTTACGTTGTGCAATATGTAAAAAATGTACTCAATGCTTTGTGTAAAGTTTTTAGTATTACATTTTTTCATTATAATTACTTTTGCAATATATGTGATGTAATTTATTTTAATTATTTTATAACAAAAATGTTAATTTTTAATATATAAAAATTATATATAAAGATATTTCTAATAAAGCCTGACGTCTTTTTCTAATAGAGCCTGATTGGTTGGCAGTCTATCACTAGCCAATCAGAAAGAGACATTTGCGGCAGCCACTACGTAAACGAATGCACTCTTAGGGTGCCGTCACATGGGGTGTATTTCGCGTAATACGTAAATAATACAACCAATTGGAGATCAGAATTTCTGTTGTAATGTTAACTTTCTGTTCTACACTGATTTACGATTGGTTCTCACAAATTATGCGTCTTGAAAAATACGCGCCATGGGACTTCACCTTTATAATGTCTTATTGGTGGCGTTCACGCAACTGTTGTACAACTGTTGAGTAATTCTTTTTAATGCGTCGACATGATTGGTCTAGATTTCGGGATCTAATAGAAAGGACCAATAATCACTGACCGCTCACTGATCACTGATGTCTGCTGAACTCGACCATTGTTAGTCAGAATAAACGGTATTGGCGCCATAACAAACGCGAATCACTGCTTTTGTTTTAATAACGGTAATGTAGTGATACACGCGTATTTGGTACAGTGTGTAACTGTGATTACGAATTACTGTGGTCGACATTTTGTTACAAATTTCAAGGTAAGACTTGTTACTCAAATACGAATAATTTATAATTCTAAAACAAAATTTATTAATTGACTGGATTATCGTATATTTTCTATATTTTTTTAACCTCTAACGATAGCCTAATTCTTTAGTAACTATGCCATATATAAACAGTATACATGTGTATCTGAATATAAATGTGACTAATTTTGTAGTAGTCTAATAATATTATTTATTTTTGTAGTTTACTCTTTGCACAAATAATTATTAACGGATTTTTCACAATCATTTGATGATCGTGTTTGATCAAACAGCTGTAAGAAAATATAATAATTAACGGATTTTTCGCAATCAAACGATCATATTAAACAGGTAAAAAAATATATGTTTATTAATTTTTTTTGAAATGCCAAAAATAAGAAGGAAATATTATCGACGAGCACAAGAGATAACTAATTTAGTAATTAACACTGTTCAAAGTGAAAATCTAATGCCATTATTAAGAAACACACCTTCAGTTTCAAGTATTAATAATTTGGAAAATAATAATCACTTAAGTTACGAGGATTGCAATGATTTTCAGCATATCAATAATGACTATGATTTAGAAGATATAAGTAATTATAATTTGGACAGTGATTCTGATGATTATACAGAACATACTAATTTTGTGAATAACTTTGAATCTACAAATTCCACTAATGATTCTCCAGACTCTATATTATCTTGGTTGCAACAATGGTCAATTAAAAATAATATAACTCATGTTGCGTTAAATGAATTAATATCTCATATTAAATCTAAATATTCAGAATTGCCTTATAGAGATGCTCGCAGTTTATTAGGAACTCCCAGGAAAGTTAATGTAGACGTCATTGCACCAGGACATTACTATCATTTCGGTTTAAGTAATTGCATCGAAACACTTTTATCGCGATGTTCTTTTCAAAATTTACACCTTATTGAAGTTAATATTAATATTGATGGCCTACCATTATTCAAAAGTTCAAGTAGTCAAGTTTATCCCATTTTATGCAATTTAGTTGTAAATTACAATGAAATTGATGTTATTGGAATTTATCATGGATATGGAAAACCCACAGATGCCAATGTATTTTTACAATCTTTCACAGAAGAAGCAAGAAATTTAACTATTCATGGTATAAAAATTAAAGATCGCACTTATTCTTTTAAAATTAAATCTTTTATATGTGATGTTCCTGCTAAATCTTTTATTACTTACACAAAGGGTCATTCGGGTTATTACGCATGTTCTAAATGTACAGCTAAAGGCGAATATTACCTCGATAAAGTGACTTATCCGTATTTGAATAGTTGTCATTTAAGAACAGATAATGATTTTCGATTAAAATTACAGGAAAACCATCATACAGGTACATCAATAATTGAATCGATTCCTAATATAAATATGGTGAATGATTTTCCATCAGATCCGATGCATTTAATATTCTTGGGAGTTGTTAAAAAACTTGTTGTTTCTTTATGGTGTTACGGAAAACCTAAAACAAAATTATCCTTTTATCAAATGTCTGAAATATCAAAGCTATTAGCAAATCAAAAAGAAAATATACCTTCCGAATTTAATAGAAAATCAAGATCATTATTTGAGAGTAAAAGATGGAAGGCAACCGAATTTAGAACTTTTTTATTATATACGGGACCTATTGTTCTAAAATCTATTCTAAATCATGATCAATATTTAAATTTTTTAACTTTGCATGTAGCTATCACTATCTTGTCAAATTCAAAACATATGGCACAATATTTAGATTATTCCAAATCCTTACTGCAATATTTTGTAGAAACATTTATTACTTTATATGGTAAAGAAAATGCATCACACAACCTGCATCATTTATTACATATTTGTAATGATGCGGAAAAGTTCGGAACTCTTCAAGCATTCAGTGCTTTTCCGTTCGAAAATTATTTACAATCTATATTAAAAATGATTCGCAAAAATAATAAGGAATTAGAGCAAATTGTGTGTCGTATAAGTGAAAGAAAGCATTGTACAAATTTTAATTTCAAAGTGAGACGTAATGAAACGCCTGAATTTTTAAATCCACATTTCAATGGTACACTTCTCAATTTTCATAATTGCAATCAATTCGGCAAAGTAGTATTTAAACAATTTATTTTAAAAATAAATGAACCCGATAATTGCTGTAGCTTAAAAGATGGAAGTATTATTATTATTAGAAATTTTGTTACAAATAATGAGGGTTTTTTTGTAATCGGAAATAAATATAAATCGCTTACAGATTTTTATACCGTACCATGTGAATCATCAAAATTAGGCATATATTTAATCAATGATATTGGGAATTTAAAATCTTGGGATTTAGGACAAATTGCGAATAAATGTATTAAATTAAAATTTAAAAATAAGTATGTAGTTTTTCCTTTATTGCATTCAGAATAATATTCTGAAAAATCTTTCTTCTTCTCTTGTGCTCTTCGTTAGAAAAATGCTAGTTATAGATAATATAATTAAACTTTAGCTGTGTTATTTTAAACTGTGCATGCGTGTTTGCACGTAGGTATGCTTATGTGTATGTATGCGTGTATGTGTATGATGATTATGTATGTACACATTTGTACGTATGTATGCTTACCATGGTATATGTGTAAATAGAACTCGATGTGCATTTGAGAGTGTGCGTGTGAGTAAAATAGGATGAGAGGAAATGAGTTGATGGATGTCTACCAGTTTCTAATATCCTGTTTAATTTTCATTGATTTTCTTTGATAAATCACTGAGAGTTTTCACCTTTATATATAAATATTTATATAAATATAATATTTATATATATAAAATTATAAGTCGAGTTTTTTGTTGGAATAAAATACTGCTTAAATTTTTTGGTAATGTGTACAGAAATGGAGAAATCATGGACGATTGTACGATTTATTGAGGAGGATACAGTTGAAGCTGTCCCATCTACCTGGATTATTAATGAAAAATGTTATTGGCCGCCATTTCATGTGGAAAAAATTGTAGCGGCTATCAAAAAACATGCCGAACCAAATACATGTTGGCCTTCATATGACATTAAAACTTTTAGAAACAGCAGTTATGGTTAATATGAAAAAATTAATATTTAAATATACATGCCACTTTTCTAATCAGTAATATACATATAATTGTTACTTTTTGTAATAATAATATAAATATTTATTTGCACATTTTCAGATAACTATAAAACAGCCAGAGAAAAAGCCAAAAAGGCTGAATTCACATCTGAATTAAATTCGGATACCGATAATGACAACGTTCCAAAAAGAAAAATTATCTCAAAAAAATTTTATTCATCATCAGATGAATCCATTGAAGAGTGTACCTTACCAACACTTCCAACTATACAAAGTCCGTTTTAATATGTAATATATGTATAATATATAATATAAATTATAATAGCTAAATATAGAATTAGATGTAGAAAGAGAGATTAGTAGTCTAAAAAATGTTAGAATGTACTCGATAAATAATATTTTTTTATATTTTATAATAATAATATTATATACATATTTATAATATATTAATTATTTAAAACCTACTTTCTCGGATTTTAAATTTCATTTACATAATTTAGTGACTGCAGTTTTTCGATATAAATGCAAGCTCTTCTGCAGCTTCAATTAAAAGATATCGCAATATATGACTAGCTGCTATAGAGTTTATTTATGGACACAACACAAAAAATCCAATGCTAATTATGAAATGTAAAATACTGATTTCCCCAATTATTTTAGAGCAAAGTTCTATTTAAATTTTTTGCATATCAATCGATTGAAATTTATATAATTTTTATTGACAAAGTCAATATTGTTAAATAGCAATATTGTTAAATACAATTTTGATTAATTTTGGAGATTAAAAGGAGATAAAAAATATTATATTTAACAATATTTTTAGTGGATCAATAAAAAGGTTTTAATTTTCATACGACAATACTTGATATACTTTTCAAAAAATCTAGATGATGGAATTTTATTCTAAAACAATTAAGAGAGCTAATACTTTACCATTTCAGAATTAGCATTGAATTTCCTATGTTATGTTCACCAATGCAACATCCTATATATATCATAAGACTAAAATGTTAAATTATTATAAAATAAATATGCTATGAAGATCATAATATATTGACTTTGTATATCATAAAGATTACATAACTAATATTGTAATTGTTTTATACATAGAATCATCGAAAAGTCACGAAAATACAAACAGCAACAAGAATCAATCAAGATCAATTAGTCAGTTATCCAATAAAATCCCAGATAAACGCACGAAGCATTTACCAGATGGATTTTTGAACATTTCAAATAATAATTATATTTCGCAAGACAATGAACATAACGTACGAAATAATAAAACAGAAGATGTCTACAATAAAACTGGTACATAATTTATATTGTTTATAATTAGCTTTATTGTGGATTTATATCCGTGTTATCATAATACATAACTGTAAAATAATAATAATAATTACTTTTTATTAATTTATTCTTTCTTTCGTTATTGTTATTAATATTATTATCATTATCGTCATTTTATGATTATTATTTTCATTACATTCATCATTATCTTCATGTTTATTTTTATTATTTTGTTATTAAAAGAAAGAAGATTTTTATTGATTGATCGTTTTCTTTCTCTCTGCACTTTATAAATAAAATATCATATTATATGTTGATAGCACGAACGAAAATCTATTTAATAATTTTAATAGTCTTTAAAAAAAGTAGAAATTTAATAAGTAAAAAGTGTTCTCTTTATTGTTTATTTTTATTTACAGTGCTTCAGTATTTTAAAGAA
>CABEGB010001104.1:74839-195087 GCA_901521435.1 Crematogaster levior
TTTTTGGGAACGAAAATGGATATCCGATGTCCAGAAATAGACGTTCGATGGACATCCATTGAACGTCTATGTGTTATCTGGGTAATAACCATAAAATATTTATACTTTCAGTTACTGTACGATTTCATTATCCTGAAATTTTAATCAAGGAATTCAGCAACACTATGATAGAAGCTTTGAGGGTGTCAAAACAAAGATCTCGTGACAAAGCAAATAAAGATAAAAGAATTAGAGGAGCCACTTTTGAAACAAATTTTGAAGCTTTTCTAAATCAAAATAAAACATGAAACAAATATTTAATCATGAAATATTTTTTATAACATTCAATTTTTCTAAAAGTTCCTAAATTTTCTTAAATTATAATTAATTGTTGTAACTAACAATTACATATTTTTTCTTAAAAACAACTATGTGTTTTCTTTACACCACTTGATTTCTCTCATTATTCTGTGCATAAAAGTATTGAGATAAGGTCATCGAAAAGTAAATATTTTACGAGATATTTTACAGTTTATGTAAAATTAAGAAATTATTTCAAGCTTTATAACTCGGAAAATACTTAATGAAAAAATACTTTTATTATAGTGTTTTGGAAAGCTCTCGAGGTCAGCTACAAGAATATGTAATAAAAAATAGGGATGCCATTTAAAAAAATTGAGGTGACTTTCATGTAACTTTCAAATAATTCTTCAAGGTCAAACCAATGGTATCATCTTATGGGCCCCTCGAAACCAAATAACTTTTGTTGAAAAATTTTTCTCTCCCGGGCTTGGTTTTCGAAATATTCGACTGGATGTTTTATAATGGGACACCCTGTATATATATTATATATTTTTTAGTTACATATATATATGTAATATATAATTCAGATAATTCAATAATTATTAATTAAAGGAAATAAACCCTACATACATAAAAATGCTTACCTATTAATGAAATGCCAATTTACACATATACCAAGTATGTACATATTACTCAAGATGTAGAATCCTCCTTATTGTTAAAATCCTCCTTGTTTGGTAATATTCTCTGAAATAATATAGTACAAATATTTTAAATAAAAACAGATTAATTTTCCTATATTCATTTGTATATAATGTGTTGTTTATACTATTACACATGATACAAAAAAATGCTTATTCCAGAGACAAAATCACATATATCCTTAATGAACTTGATTAGAAGACTAATAAATATATCAGCTTTTATATATTTTCTTAAATATTTCTTTCCTATATTCACAGTACACAGATAATGTGTTGTTTATACTATTACACATGATACAAAAACATATTCCAGAGACTCACATATATCCTCTCAAAGGGAACTTGATTCTAATAATTATATTTATCTATTATGAGTATATATTTTCTTATTTGAATATTTCTTGCTTTCTTTGCTATATCACAAAGATCATATTATCTGACATGAAGATTCAGGTGCCGATTTGGTTAAACTTTGCATATCGATAAGTCACTAAAAATGAAAATTGGCGGACCCAAATATGGCGGAATATACGAATATAAATTAAAAAGTAATGGAAACCGCTCGAAACTTGTCACTCGGGGGTTTTCGGGGTCGCTGATTACGAATCTGGAGTCGGATTTTAAAAATTCAAAATGGCGGATCCATTCTGGCGGTCGAAAAAATTAAAAAATAATGGAATTCGCTCGAAACTTGTCACTCGGGGGTTTTCGGGGTCGCTGATTACGAATCTGGAGTCGGATTTTAAAAATTCAAAATGGCGGATCCATTCTGGCGGTCGAAAAAATTAAAAAATAATGGAATTCGCTCGAAACTTGTCAATCGGGAGTTTTCGGGGTCGCTGATTGCAAATCTTGAGTGAGATTTAAAAAATTGAAAATGTCGGATGCAATATGGCGGCTGAAAAATTTAGAATTAATGAAATTTATAAATGGGGAAGAAATGTTGAAAAATCATACGTATTAATATAAAAGAACTATTTTAATATCACTTTTCAACGAACTACATTAATCTTGACGCGAAGTAATTGTATTATTTTAAATAAGTAAATAAGTTAAAATCGTTGCATTACAAACTTTGACGATGTCCATAGCGAGAAACATACATATCATGGCACATAATTTTTGCATATGTGCAGATCGGACTTCGCGTCAAGATTAATGTAGTTCGTTGAAAAGTGATATTAAAATAGTTCTTTTATATTAATACGTATGATTTTTCAACATTTCTTCCCCATTTATAAATTTCATTAATTCTAAATTTTTCAGCCGCCATATTGCATCCGACATTTTCAATTTTTTAAATCTCACTCAAGATTTGCAATCAGCGACCCCGAAAACTCCCGATTGACAAGTTTCGAGCGAATTCCATTATTTTTTAATTTTTTCGACCGCCAGAATGGATCCGCCATTTTGAATTTTTAAAATCCGACTCCAGATTCGTAATCAGCGACCCCGAAAACCCCCGAGTGACAAGTTTCGAGCGAATTCCATTATTTTTTAATTTTTTCGACCGCCAGAATGGATCCGCCATTTTGAATTTTTAAAATCCGACTCAAGATTCGTAAAGGTGCAATTTCACGTAGCGTCAAAACGCTAGCGACTCTCCCCACTTTGGCGCCCTTGGTCGACGCGTCGTTTTGCCGCTTGAAGTTCGGAGAGGCTCAACTCGAGCGAAAAATAGACGTGTTTGAATCGTTTCAGTTGTATCAACAATTTCAAAAAATTAATATGTTAAATTTTAACATTTACAAACCTTAATGTTATTATCAAACGTTCTTTCGGTTGTATGGGCTCTCGAATAACATTTTCTTTTATCAATAGCGATCCAACAATAGATAACAATTCCTCCAATTGTGTTGCGGACATTCGAAAATAATTGTGGAATCGTACTCCATTCTCTATGGTCAGTTTAGGAATTGACACATAATAAAAACTGTGCTCTGGACGATTCTTTAGATATGGTGCTACCCAGTATTGTTTCTTCTTGTACGGTTTCTTTTCATTTTCTTGTAATTTTTGCATAATTGCACACAACACCAGTATTCGTCGTTTCTTTAGCTGTTACTGACGGCAATGTATTTTGTAAGGTTGTCGATAAAATACTGTTCCGACAGTTTAAACGCACTTTGACACGTATCCTTATTGTCAGTTTTATACACGAATTAAATCTATAGAAAAAATTTAAAAAATACAGAAAATACAAATCCACAGCGACCAGCGATTTGTCGCTCCATGAAAAAGTAGCGGGAGTTTAGCGGCTGGCGTTTTGTCGACAACTCTATTGAGGGGAAATGTATCACAGAGTGGGGAGAGCCGCTAGCGTTTTGACGCTGCGTGAAATTGCACCTTAATCAGCGACCCCGAAAACCCCCGAGTGACAAGTTTCGAGCGGTTTCCATTACTTTTTAATTTTCGTATATTCCGCCATGTTCGGATCGCTCACACTTCGTATCTAGTTCTTAAGTTTAGTTTATTTTGTATAGTTTAGCTGATTTCGTTACTTATATATTAGTTGTTTGATAGTGGATAAGTTTAGTTAGTTTTAGTTGAATTTGCATGTCTTGATGTTATGTCTAACGAATCGGCCGAAGCGGCGATCTGGCAGCCGTAAATGAGCGACTTATCGGTCCTGGTGCTGCCATCGATCATCGCGGGCCGGTAATCATTTTTGGCGAACGGGGTACTGTCTGCGGGACTTTTGCAGAGACACCCCGAGCCGCGGCACTTGCCGTAAAGTCGCCGTACCGATCACACGCTTCTCAAGATTAGTGTGCATTGTCCGCCTGCTTGCTTGCTTGTGCTTTGCCAATTTTGGGTCGCCTGCTTGCTGGTGCTTGTGCTTGCCGTCCGGATCGCTTGCTCCCTGGTGCTTGCCGCTTGCCGTTTGGATCGGAGCTAGAGCTGGGTCAGATCTGAGGGAAATCGTGGAGGATTGGCCGGCACTACGGTGAGTCGCTACAATTGCTTATTTATCTTGCATGCTATTGCATTTCGTTGATAACTGCCGGATCGCCGGTTCGCGCTCTCAACGTCGAACGCGCCGCCGCTTATCTTTGCATTCTCATAGCAAAATTCGCCTCCGGCGGGAATAAAGACCCCCGCCGAACACGCCATATTGGGTCCGCCATTTTGTTTGTTATGACTTATGGCACCAAGTTTAAAGGCCAATCTTCATCATTTATAGTGACCTTTCGATATGCAAAGTTACAACCAAATCGGAGTGATACACCTGAGAATATTCCCTTGTTAGAACATATATACATGGAAGGAGAATGCCTATTGTTCTCGAAAGAAATATATGTCCGGAGGAAGTGAGAAAAAAATCATAGTTGCCTCTCTCTTGTGAGTAACTGCTCAACAGTGCGCATGTGCGGCTTACGTTTGTTTGGCCGGTTTTATCCATTGAAAATAGGTTATAGTCATATGTTAAAATATTTATTTTTTAGTTGGGTTCCAAAGTTGTGAAACGTACTCTTTTTAAACAAAAGATGGGCTTATATTGCATTTTATGTGGTAGAAAGGACAAATCGGTATCCTATTTACGGTAAGTAAAAATGTATTTAATTTATTGTAATTTGATGTCAATAATATTAACGTTTTAAATATTGAACTGTTTAATTTAATTACTATCAAAAATATTTTTTTTACACTTTAACTATATAAATGTATTTTATTTATCAACAGATTTCCATCAAATAAGCACATCAGAAAACAGTGGTTGAATTTCTGTAAGAAAAATGAGAAAAATTTGTATGATTCACACAGATTGTGTACAGATCACTTCAAACCCGAAGATCTGAAAAAACGTTCAAGGTGTATCGTTGCGCAGACAGAAGCTGTGCCTTGTATATATTCAGTCAGGACAAACTTCTCTACTATTGAAAATGCCAGTAAGACTAACGATGGCAATATCTGTTCTACCGAAATCACAAGCAGTAATCTGAAGAATGACAATAATAATGTCATGAGTTCAACAATTGTGTCCAAAATATTCACGTGATGTTATTATAATAGTAAGAACGACTGAAAAAATTATACGCGCAAATAACAATATACTTTTTACACACAAAAATATTAAAGAATTCTTAATAATAAAAACATTTCAGGCAGTTAGTATCAATCATGTAATATTTAATGACAATATCATGACAGAGCATATCAAAAATCAAGAAATTATTGATAACCATAAAACTCAGTTAATTAAAGCTATTATAAAAACATATGTAGTTCTTCGTTTATTTCATGAAGGAAAACGCGCAACAGAAATGAAAAAAAACGAATATATTCGACAAAAATATTCAAAACTAATTTTATTTAAAAACCAATAAAATATTATAATAAAACGTTTTAATTTTTGTAATAAAATAATTTATTATATATTAAGAGTTTATATACATAGATGTAAAGTTTAGTATAATATATGTAATAAAATAGTTTTACCGTATATATAAAAAGTATTTACTGATCTCTTCAACACTGATTTATGTCTTTTTTCATTTTTTAAAATAATATTTATATAAATATATGGTAATTATGCAGAATTACACCCCCCCATGATTTTTTTTACAAAGTTATATAAATGTATCTTTTTAAACATCAACAGATTTCCATAGTCAAATAAAGCACATCAGAAAGGACACGTATCTTTTCGAATGCAGTGCTGTCAAAATTTAAAAAAAAGACATAATTGACTTGCAAAAGTATCTACATATATCTACATCTACAGATACGATGCTTGTATGCGTCAAATTGGCGCGCATGCGCATTTTCGAGCAGTTACTCACAAGAGAGAGGCAACTATGATTTTCTTTCTTACTTCCTCCGGACACTTTTAGTCTGCTATTCCCCTTCCATGTATGTTATATGTTCTAAGGGGTTGCATTCCAAAACGTCTTATTTGAGGAAAATTTTACTCAATGTCTATAGTATATGTGACGTGAGCTATAAAGTATTGAATAAAATTTTCCTCAAAAAGATGTTTTGGAATGCAACCTAGAATAGGAATAGTCGGGAAAAAGTAGAGTCCTATAATAAAAGAAGTACGATCTTGTTCCTACTTGCTGATTGGTCGATTGTAGACCCGCATGTAGACCCGCAAGGTCCCACGTAACCCATGTGTTGTTGTTTATATACAATGTAAATAAATGCACACTTGTAAGTAGAAATGTTTTTTCTCTGTTAAATAACAACAGGAGACTTCACTGATGTTGTGAGATCCTTATTTGTACTTAATAGTACACATATATACAATCTAACCTCTTCTTGATTATAGGACTATAACCACACATGTGAATTTACGGCCTAAGATGGCGGCGGATGATGGGGTAAAGTTTGCGCTTCTCTTATTATAGAACTCTAGGGAAAAGTAAGGGTCACTGACAATCGGTTATATAATTAAAGGTATAATCAATAAAGTATAATTGGAACCTGCTGTAATATATTCATTTATCCGATATCTACATATTTCTTTTTATATCTGTTTCCTATATACAGGGTGAGGCAAAAGTATGGAAACCCTTAAATATCTCGGGAACTACGCATTTTAGAAAGAAATATTTCAGACAAAAGTTGTAAGGTTGAAAAAGGTCTATTTACTGATCTTATCATTTTGACTTTGCATGACGTCGCCAAGATCAGACCAAGGTTATATTAAATTTTTTAAATGGGACATTCAATATATTATTGCGTATTCTTTTAGCATATCTCGAGATCTTTCCAAAACACTATAATAAAGTATTTTTTCATAAAGTACTTTTTGAGTGACGAGGCTTGAAAGATACAGTATTTTGACATAAAATACAAAATATCTTGAGAAACATTCAGTTTTCGATAATCTTATCTTGATACTTTTTGCACAGAATAATGAAATCAAGCAATTGGTGTAAAGAAAACACATTGATTTAAAAAAAAATATGTTGCTAAACACCAGAAGTATGTACTTTGCAACATTTTTTAAAATAAATCATACCTGACCTAACCTAACCTAACCTAACCATGTGTTTTCTTTACACCAATTGCTTGATTTCATTATTCTGTGCAAAAAGTATCAAGATAAGATTATCGAAAACTGAATGTTTCTCAAGATATTTTGTATTTTATGTCAAAATACTGTATCTTTCAAGCCTCGTCACTCAAAAAGTACTTTATGAAAAAATACTTTATTATAGTGTTTTGGAAAGCTCTCGAGATAAGCTAAAAGAATACGCAATAATATATCGGATGTCCCATTTAAAAAATTTAAGATAACCTTGGTCTGATCTTGGCGACGTCATGCAAAGTCAAAATGATAAGATCAGTAAATAGACCTTTTTCAACCTTACAACTTTTGTCTGAAATATTTCTTTCTAAAATGCGTAGTTCCCGAGATATTTAAGGGTTTCCATACTTTTGCCTCACCCTGTATATATACAGGGTGTCCCAGACCACCCGTCCACCCCATTTAAAAGCTAGGGATGCGATTCTATCAAAAAATGTTGTAGACAAAAGTTGTATGGTTTTAAGGGGGACATAAAATGGTGTCATTAATTTGACCTTGAATAGTTACTTGAAGGTCACGTGAAGGTCACCTTTCATTTTTTAAATCGAAACCCCTATTTTTCATTAGATATTCTTCTAGCTTATCTCGAGAGCTTTCCAAAACACTATAATAAAGTATTTTTTCATTAAGTATTTTTCGAGTTATAAAGCTTGAAGTAATTTCTTAATTTTACATAAACTGTAAAATATCTCGTAAAATATTTACTTTTCGATGACCTTACCTCAATACTTTTATGCACAGAATAATGAGAGGAACCAATTGGTGTCAAGAAAACACATAGTTGTTTTTAAGAAAAAATATACAATTTGTAACTAACAATTACATATTTTTTCTTAAAAATAACTATGTGTTTTCTTTACACCAATTGATTCCTCTCATTATTCTGTGCATAAAAGTATTGAGGTAAGGTTATCGAAAAGTGAATATTTTACGAGATATTTTACAGTTTATGTAAAATTAAGAAATTATTTCAAGCTTTATAACTCGGAAAATACTTAATGAAAAAATACTTTATTATAGTGTTTTGGAAAGCTCTCGAGATAAGCTAGAAGAATATCTAATAAAAAATAGAGGTTTCGATTTAAAAAATGAAAGGTGACCTTCACGTGACCTTCAAGTAACTATTCAAGGTCAAATTAATGACACCATTTTATGTCCCCCTTAAAACCATACAACTTTTGTCTACAACATTTTTTGATAGAATCGCATCCCTAGCTTTTAAATGGGGTGGACGGGTGGTCTGGGACACCCTGTATATATATATATATATATATATATATATATATATATACAGGGTGTCTGAAACATTTTGGAAAAGCCGAAGTGTGCAGGTAGAACAGGTAAAATCAAGTAGAAAAGTCCTTTACCACTTTGTTGTTTTCGCAATAATTAATGAAAAATTAATTTAATAAGTAAATATAAAACAAAAAGCCTTTCTTTGAGCCGAGACATATATTTGTAGACGATTGATATCAAGCTCTGATACAATTTTTTCGTTGGACGCTGTATCTCTTTTTACGAACATTCCGTTAGAACTAGCTATTGACAGCCTAGAAAAAAGGTGGATGCACATTGAACCTTTCACTAAGATTCCAAAAGATGAATTTTTAAACGCCATTAAATTTATTATAAATTCGACATATTTTTCTTTCAACGGTAGAATTTATAAGCAGTGTTATGGCACTCCTATGGGCTCTCCCTTATCACCCATATTGGCAGATATAGTTATGAGCGATCTTGAACAAACTATTTTAAATTCTTTTAATTTTAATATCAATTTCTATTTTAGATACGTTGATGATATCATTATGTCTACCTCAAGCGATATGATAAAAGACATACTCAACAAATTTAATGGTCAACATGAAAGATTAAGTTTCACTATTGAACCTTGCACAAATAACAAAATTAGTTTTCTAGATCTGAACATAATAATGCAAGACAACAAGATCTATCTTGATTGGTTCCATAAAAAAACTTTTTCTGGACGTTTTTTATCCTTTTACTCTGAACATCCCTTTATTCACAAAATTGGCATGATCTACAATTTAATAGACAGAGCTATCCTACTTTCTCACCCTAAATTCCACCAAAAAAATATCCACTTATGCATAAATTTGCTAATAAACAATGGCTACCCTTTAAAATTAATTTTTGACTGTCTGCATAGGAGAATCCATAAACACAGCGTTAATATTAATAACCAAGAAATTAGACAACATGAAAACACAAACAACCAGAAACCATACATCATATTGCCATATATTAAAAATGTTACAAACAAGATATCCACCTATCTAAAAAAATTAGACTTGAATGTAGGCCTCAGATGCAACAGAAAAATAGATAACATTATTAAAGTACATAAGGACCGAATCGAAAAATCAAAAAAGAATAATGTAGTTTATAAAATTAAGTGTAAAAATTGTGAGGCATCTTATGTGGGACAGACAAAGAGACAGCTGGGAACGAGGATAAAAGAGCATAGATCTAACATTAAGTCAGATCCCTCTAAACACTCTGTCATCACTGATCATATAATTGAACGTAATCATTCATTTGATTGGGAGAATGTTTTAATTTTAGATGCTGAGTCCAACTACCAAAAAAGATTAGTATCCGAAATGATCCATATTAAATCTCAAGAAATGAGCATCAACCTTCAGAAAGATTGTGAACATTTAAATGAATCTTATTTAGATCAGAGCTTGCCAACAAAATATAAACATCAGAAAATCATGTATTGACATCATGAAAACACGTGAACAAATAATTTGTCTCCCCTCTTAAAAACTTGATAACTATTGTTAACCGTTGAAGTGACCTGTTTGAATTTTGTCCCATTTCGTTTCTATCACGACACTGACACAGTCCTTTTCTAACTTCTCTTGCTTTCCATAGCACCATGCAGAGTTCTACAGGTATTTTACCTTATTACATATAAAATATAACTTCCAAAACTAAATAAATGAATTTAATTTTAAACAAATTTCTCATTTCGTTTTAACAGTCTTAATTTATTACATTATGTGTCATCACTTCACGGATATATCCAACCCGATGGAGATATTGACCTACTTTTGACAATTTGACTATGGCATTCTCATTACGACGGTTTGCTGTTTCCATCTATCCGAATCGGTTTATTGAGAGAAATCTTTTACACATCTGTGACATTTATTTTACTGAAGAGGGCTCAGTGAGCCGAAACGCGTTTAAGTAAGAACGTTTTATATTTTGTAATTGTTTTCCGTATTATCCTTTATATTTTACATAATCATGACCACTTCGTTTTTTAATTTTTAATGTTAAATTTATGGATATGTCATTTAATTTTATTTATAATTTATCATTTAATTGTATTTATAATTCTAACTGGCGTTGTATATCACCTTATATTATGTTAAAATTTAGTATTGTTTAATATTGTGATATCAATCGTCTACAAATATATGTCTCGGCTCAAAGAAAGGCTTTTTGTTTTATATTTACTTGATTTTGATCTAGTGAGCCTTCAGAAATTTTCATTATTTTACTTTAATTTTTAATTTAATAAGATAGACCAATCCGCGCGAGTAAAAGCGCGCGACGAGAAGAGACCTCCTCATTGCAAGATGATAGAAGCCAGTTGGCGAAGCGATAGGAGGCGCGATCTACAAAGGACGAACGCGGATCTTCGCGTCAAAACCTATCCGGATAAAGATCCGCGTTCGCTGCAGCGATTGTCCTTTGTAGATCGCTTCGCCGTATGACTGATTTGTCATATGACGCTGGTTACTCCGCCTCTCGAAATCAGTTGTTACTCGTTGCTAAAGAGTAAGCCATTTTTCTTTTACATCGACACCCATCTTTCATTTGACATCTCTATAAAGTTCCGCCTACCGGTTTCCCGTGCACTCATTGCCTCGTACGTTATAATTAATTACGAAATAAATATTGCAAAAATTACAAAATAATACGTGACATTCCTTCTATTTTGACCTATTCTATCTGCACTCTTCGGCTTTTCCAAAATGTTTCAGACACCCTGTATGTATACAAGGTGTTCGGTGCCGAAACTTTCGTGTGCAGGTAGAACAAGTAAAATCAAATAGAAAAGTCCTTTACCACTTTGTTGTTTTCGCAATAATTAACGAGAAATTAATTTAAGAAGATCGGCCAATCCGCACGAGTAGAAGCGCGCGGTGAAGCGACGAGAGGACACCCTGTATATATATATATATATATATATATATATATATGTGTGTGTATATATATATATATATATATATAATATAACATATATATATATATATAACAACAAAGTGGTAAAGGATTTTTCTATTTGATTTTACTTGTTCTACCTGCACACGAAAGTTTCGGCACTGGACACCTTGTACAGGGTGCGGCAAAATAACCTCCCTATTTTTAAATGCTAATAAAAAATACAGTTTTTTCCAAAAAACAAATTTATTTATTTTAACTTGTTCTATTACATGGGAGTTTTTTTTCTACTTTGTTTTAAAAAGAATATCAGATAAGTGATGGCCATGGTTATCAATACACTGTTGCAACCGAATTCTGAAATTGTCATGGACTCTTTCGAGCATGGCTTGAGGTATGCAGCACGATCACCCGATTTAACCCCATGCGACTATTTTCTGTGGGGTTACTTAAAGGCCGAGGTGTTCAAACATCGCCCCACGAACCTGCAAGATCTGAAGCAAGCAATACGCGAGGAAGTTCAGCGCATACCTCAAGCCATGCTCGAAAGAGTCCATGACAATTTCAGAATTCGGTTGCAACAGTGTATTGATAACCATGGCCATCACTTATCTGATATTCTTTTTAAAACAAAGTAGAAAAAAAACTCCCATGTAATAGAACAAGTTAAAATAAATAAATTTGTTTTTTGGAAAAAACTGTATTTTTTATTAGCATTTAAAAATAGGGAGGTTATTTTGCCGCACCCTGTATATACAGGGTGTCCGAAATGTGTGGGAACACCTAAATATTTCGAAAACCAAGCCCGGGAGAGAAAAATTTTTCAGACAAAAGTTGTTTGGTTTCGAGGGAACCATAAGATGGTACCATTGGTTTGACCTTGAAGAATTATTTGAAAGTCACATGAAAGTCACCTCAATTTTTTTAAATAGCATCCCCTATTTTTTATTGCATATTCTTGTAGCTTATCTCGAGACCTTTCCAAAACACTATAAATAAATGTTTTTTCGTTAAATATTTTCCGAGTTATAAGGCTTGAAATAATTTCTTAATTTTACATAAACTATAAAATATCTCGTAAAATATTCACTTTTCGATGACCTTACCTCAATACTTTTATGCACAGAATAATGAGAGGAATCAATTGGTGTAAAGAAAACACATAGTTGTTTTTAAGAAAATATATGTAATTGTTAATTACAAATTGCACATTTTTTCTTAAAAACAACTATGTGTTTTCTTTACACCAATTGATTTCTCTCATTATTCTGTGCATAAAAGTATTGAGGTAAGATCATCGAAAAGTGAATATTTTACGAGATATTTTATAGTTTATGTAAAATTAAAAAATTATTTCAAGCCTTATAACTCGAAAAATATTTAACGAAAAAACATTTATTTATAGTGTTTTGGAAAGGTCTCGAGATAAGCTACAAGAATATGCAATAAAAAATAGGGGATGCCATTTAAAAAAATTGAGGTGACTTTCATGTGACTTTCAAATAATTCTTCAAGGTCAAACCAATGGTACCATCTTATGGTCCCCTCGAAACCAAACAACTTTTTTGTCTGAAAAATTTTTCTCTTCCGGGCTTGGTTTTCGAAATATTTAGATGTTCCCACACATTTCGGACACCCTGTATATATACACACAGGGTGTCATCTAATTTGCGCTCACCATTTACACAATGATATTCCTCCTGAAAAACTGCGTCGAAAAGTTCCGAGCCATTTTTTCGAATTATACTTCATAAAGTAATCATTATTAATTAAAGATTAGCCAATCACTTTTTAAACGGTCACACGTTTGTAAGCCTCACATCTACTAGTGTGTATGAGTGAGCCGCTGTACGAGCTTCCTCGCGCTTCCTAGTAGATATGTGGCTTCTATTTAACATTGTCTTGAAAACGATTTCGAGGCACTACATAATTATTTCATTGACTGGATAGAAAGCATGCTGAGATTTAAGACGATCTTAAATATAAAACCGGATCGTAAATATTACGTTGCTCGCACGCCTCGCGCGAAATGGCAAGCGGACGGTGGCGGCCCCTCTCGAGAAAGTCCCGTCGAGAAAGTGTACCGTACACCGCGTGGTGCAGCGGCGCGACAGTAGTGGTTGTGCGCTCCCACTCAAGTTTGCCAGCTGCCAACGTGCAGCGCTGAGTATAGACACGGCGTGTAGCGAAGTAACGCGAGTAGTAGCGAGTCGCCGTCGCGCGAGTTCGCCGTTGGGCGAATCGAGTCGAGCCGAACCAATCCGAGCCGAGGCGAGACGAGTCGAGTCGAGTCGCACGAGGACAAGACGGGACGAGCAAGCTGGTCCCAATCTGTTCTTTCATCGTCGTCGTCGTTGTCGTCGTCGTTCCGTATGCGCGTCCCTCGTCGGCGCGTCGCCGTCGGCCATTGTCCCTGACATGGAAACCTATCAAAATGGCAGAGATCGTGCAGATGTTTTTGTTTCTATATAAGTCCAAGTACCGTCGGAAACGCCGCGACGACAACGGCAACGACGGTGGTGGCGGCGACGCGTGGCGCCAACAGGATCGCGATCGGCGGTGGCGGTGTCGGTGCGGTCATGGCAGCGGCGGCAACGCGATCACGACGGTGCCGTGGGCGCCGTTCTTATTGTGGGCGGCGCTCGTCTGCTGGGTGGTCCATGTAAGCGCCGCCACCTCTGCCTCCTCGTCGTCGCCGACGTTGGACGCGGGCTGCGACCCCGACACCTGTGTCAACGGCGACTGTGTCAATGGCACCTGCGTGTGCCACGAGGGCTGGCAAGGTGCGCACTGTCAATTCTGCGGCGGGAAGGTCAGGTAAGACGTTTGTCCGTCAATTCGAGGAACTGGGACTTGACAGACAGATCCTGTCTCGCTCCCTCTTCATTTTCTATTTTTTCCTCCTCTCTCTTTTTAATTAAGCTTTCTGTTCAGTCTTGTGACATGCTGTGCTCGTTGTCCCTTCGCTCTTCGCATATTGTTCGGCTGCTTTTCTGCGAGAGGGGTGCCTCCTGGAGTCCCGGATGCTAGAGAGCACGCGTGTGAGGCGTGAGTTTGTGTATCTTTCACGCGGCGTCAAGTGCACAACGGGATTCCGCTGGTTTCTGGGTCGTCCTCATCGCTTCGATCGCACGTTCCGGATGAGCGGGCGATGGTGGAATCCGTCTACCCCTCTCGCGCGACCGACGTAAATAAATGTCTGCGTGCGTGCGTGCATGCATGCATGCGTGTGTACTTACTTTACTTTCGGTCGCCTCCTTTCAAGCGTCCTCGAAAACTTGCGCTCAATGACTCTCTGCTCCTCCTCGCTCATCTCGAACTTCAATCGAATTTCTATTCGGATGACTGTTATCGCGTCTTGTTTGGACTGTTACGAAGAGAGCAGATAGAAGGTATCCGTCGGGTTGTACCGGAGGTCATCAGCGAGAGGCAAGTCCGACAGCCTTTTCGTAGGAGGATCTGAGATTAGATTTGCCGATCAATCAATCGTTCGTTCGTTCGTTCGTTCGTTCGTCGCCGGTTGAGTTCTTGCTGCTGACGCGTCAGGGAAAGTGCTCTCTGTCAAGGATGCCGATTACTTTGCGCGATACAGAGAACAAAAATATCTCGTTCGCTCGCGTGCGAAAGAAAGTAATCTGCTTATCGCTCGATTTGGTTATATCAATCAGAAATGCGAGTTAAACATCATCGCGAGAAGGAGAACAATCACTCGTAATCGCGTGCGAAAGATAAATCGTTTCGCTTTCCTAAGTTGATTCAACGGTAAAATCGAGTTCGCACTTTTAGCAAAATTTACAACCTTAGCAAGCGCGTCGTTCTAGTAGGAATCCCGTCTTGGAATTGACACTCGCACTCTTTAAATCTTTAACTCTAATCCCTCCAACGTTTTTCCGCAACTTAAGGTATTTCTCGTATAAAATTACTTTTCTTAGGATTTTTTAAAAATAGTGCTTAAATTGTAGATAATAACAAAACCTACAACTTTTCTCTATGCATGAAGTCGATCTAACGTCTAGTTTTCGAGTTATTAACAGTCAATGTTTACTTAATTCCCTATCTAAACAAATAATGAACTGTTAAAAATTCGTTTTTCCGTGATAGCTTAAAACGGTTCTTACGATTGTTTGTTAAAAATTCACAATAATAAAAGAGAATGTGATGATTATTTTTGTAAAAAAATAAAATAAAAATATTCTGACGTGCCGTTGTCGAGAAAAAAATTAAAAACTATGCTAGTGTTTAATGCACATTAGTGTGCGCTTATTCATATACACTCAATATGAATGTATGTTGACAGAGCCGTACAATATTAGTTGGAAATCAAAAATTGACACTCGCACTCTTTAAATCTTTGAAATGATGAAAATGACAAAATGGCAAAATGACAAAAAAGTATTAATAAACAGTTTAAATAATTGTGTTTCATTTACACAATATAAGAACAGAAATTCAAATATGTTTTTGTTAATGTTTTGTATATAATTTAAAAAACATTATTGAGTTACTTACAGCAAGGCACACTGATTTATTGGTACGATACGGTACATGAGAAATACCTTAATCCCTCCAACCAGGGTATTTCATGTCTAATGCGTTTTTCATTATGTTAATAGCTTCGAAAAATTTCACAAAAATATTTATAATCTCTTTATACCTTTGACTAAAAATCAATGTAAAGAAAATTTGGAAATTATTTGTTTAAATATTTTTTTATAGCAATTTGTTGAAAAACGCACATTACAACTAACGACTGTTAGAAATTAGAGGGGACATGAACGACTCTGGTTGGAAGGATAAAGATTAATATAAACAGATTAATATAAACATGTTGATGTACATATTTGTATTCGAAGCGCTTGCGCGCTATAATTATGAAAAAATAAAATACAGAAATCAGGGGAAATTCTGCAAATTCTACACTGATACGACATGCCTCAACTCCCGTTCAGAATCGCTGTTCGGAGTTGTTCATCCAAATGTCAAAGGTATACTTCATCCGATCGTTATGATATTTGTATCATGAGCGTGCTCGAAGCGATTGAAGATATCTAGTGGATGTATTCGTGAATATTCTTAGATATGTAATGAATATTCTACAACGGGTGTCGGGAATATGTAGACATCACGCGGATACATTCCGTAATTATTCCTCAGTACTCTTCTTAGATGTTTAGCTGATACTTGAGAATGATTTAACGAGTCACATGAATGTTCCGTCGTCAGTCCAGTCTTGAATTTATTTTGGCTTACATCCGACTTCTGAGTCATGTATATCTTTTAGCGTTTGTAATGTAATAAATAATTTAATAACTCATGTTAAGTATAAGTGATGAATCTTTCAATTTCCAAGATTTACGAATTGAAGCTCATGAATTAAAACGCTGAAGCTTTAATTACTTAAACAAATGTCAATTTTTTCATTGACCCGTCTGGCAAATTATCTGCGTGCCACCGATTTAATATGTCGAACATTGAAAATGCAGTAAATCGCCAACTTTTAAAATTGATATTGATTTTAATTGTTTGATCCTAAATTAGATAAAGAATTTAAATAAAGAAATTCTAAATTTATTTCTTACTATTAAATAATTCATGATCATGAAGAATGTAATATTTGTTTAAATAAAAAATTTATTGCGAAAAATATTACCTCAGACAGGATCTATTATAATATTATGATACATATTTATGTAAATTTCTGTAACTTGCTAGACGAGTCGATGAAAAAATTGACATTTATTTATTAATTCACTGACGAAGGAGAGTTTAAAATTGTTTAATTATTTAATTCATAACGCAATAACAAATTAAGTATCTCGGATTAGTTTGAATTTAAGGGAGAGCACTGAGAAAGAGGAAAAAAATCGTTTTTTTTTTTTTTTTAAGGACTTTTTTATGATTTCATGTAAAGTTAAGAAATAAGCATAATGTTGCATATCTAACCTGGACATTTGTACAAAATTTTATTTAAAAATGTTATTAAATATTAAAAATGTAAAATTGATTTGTATTATAAATTGAAAAAGTTATAACAGTGTAAGTGTAAATCCCTCGAACTTTGCGTCTCGTGGAAATATTTCGGATTTGATTTATCTGAAACAAAAAACAAAATTTCTTCTTAAATTGGAAGTATAATTCTGGTTAAGTATGGTTATGGATTTTCGAAATTTTAGTTTTTTCCAAAATAAGTGTTTATATAAAAAAAATTTCGCTGAAAATTTAGTCATAAAAATAGGTATAAAAAATAGAATTTTGAAAGAAATGGCACTTAATGAGAAAAGCTATATCGATTACGTGACCAATTTCATGAAAAAAATCATTCCGATTGAATGATTCGTTCTCGAAAAAAAGTCATTTCGAGAAAAATGTAAATAAAGTTTTAACGTATCTTCATCAATTCTTCGAATTTCTATATAATTTTTGGTGAGCATATTCTTAAAAGTATATACTTTAAGAACATGCAAAAAAAATCGAATTTTTCAATGTCTCGCAGTGACGTTTCTCTTTAAAAACAATGACTTGAGGTACCATGTTTTTTTTATACGTTGCTAAAAATCAGGATATTTCAATTTTGACTTTAATATTACATTTCGTCACACACGTCGCGAAAATGGCGACAGAAGTTTTTCTCCGGATACAGAAAAGATGAATCTTTCTTACCGGTTTTTAGATGAATATCGACTTTCGAGTTTTGCAATATTTACGGGAAAGTTTCCGTTGAAGAGAACCGCGTAATCACTTGCACGCGAATACGATCGGACTTTCGCGTCAGATTTTCTACTAGTCTCCAAGAAGCTAATCCCAGTTCAGAGCGTCAGTGACAATGATTAATAGACGTTACGAACATGAGAATAGATTGTGAAGCCTTGTCATCTTCTGTTTCCATTTATGTAACGCGTTACGCGATTTTCGAACCTAAAAATTTTGGCGACCATTCGAAAAACTCGGAAGATCGATTCACGGATGATTTCACACAAACAAACCGATTAATATCCATCATTTTTGTGACTATAAATACTTAAAAGCACGTGCAAAAAGATGTTATAAATTAGGATGTTTTAGGGAAGATCACAAAATGTTCCAAGTGTTCTTTTCCCACTTTCTTTTAAGTTGAAAAGTTGAAAAAGTATAAATCCGTGACAATATTCTAATCTCATCCAATGAATTTCAAATAAAATTCGCAGACAATTTAATTTGAGAGAATAAAAATATACATTTATATAATATTTACGATGAACAGACAATTTTCTCGCGACGCAACGTGACATTAACGTTTACTTATGCCACGTTGCGTCGTAAAAAACAGCTTCGCTTTGAATAAAAATGATGAATTTTAATTAACGTGTAACTTCGCTCATTTACTCCGCCAATTATGGACAGGTCGAATATGCAAACAAAAGAAACGTGATTGATCTGGGATTCTATATATTTCCAGTACATTCTAAAAGATTGAAATTTTATTAAGTATATGGAATTAGTAAATGTAATGATTTGTAAAGATAATTTCTAATTGCTTTGTGAGAAAAAAATTGATTTATTATTCGAGCGCAGCACACGCAGTGCTACCGGTTACTCGCAGATTAATTGATCGATAAAAGCTACGCGAATAATTACCTGGTGATTTTCCGTCACGCCTCGACCTTTAGGATTCCGTCGTACAGATTGTAAATTATATTCGGTGATTACGCTTAATTTGATTTTCCTTTCGGTGCGATGAGCACATCGAGCGGCGTTCGTTTCGTAGCATCGCGCCAATGACTTAGAAGCTATTAAGATAATTATTTCATATTATCGAATCAATATCTTCTGAGTGATTCCATCTCATTTGATAATTTAAGAAAAAGGATATCTCGTCTCTCGAAAATTCCTTCGACAGATTTTTATTTACGTATCCTGTCGTTTTATAACTTAACGTTGCAACGTGAGAAAAAATACAAAGTCAACGTTTACAAAACAATACATTTATTATTAGTGTTATCGACAAACATGTAGTTTAATAAACAAACTTCCTATCTCTATTATGTGTAGCTAATCTTTCACGAAACATATCGCATAATCCTAAAACTGTTTCACTTTGCTTGTGATTTCCGAATAACTATGTCGGTACCGACACGATAATATCTCGAAATGTAGTAATATCGCATTACGCTGTGAATTTAATTAGAATGCATGCCCGCGAACATGCCGGTGACCTGAATAGTTTAATCCGTTTGAATCATCGAACATTAATTTCATATCTCTTCTCACCTCACCTCGCGAACAGCCATGTTTTCAATCGTATGCGGAATTTTTGCTACATGCATAGAATATCAAAGCTAATTTCAAATTTTTTGTCTTTCGAAGTAAATTCTTGTAAGTTGTAGAATCCGTTTCGGATTTTGTCACATTTTGGTACCACACTTGTTTTACTTCTAAATTTATTTTTAAATTATCTGGAATAATTATCTCGAAATTTTGTAATCAACAGAAGGAATACACCAACTTCAAATATATTTGTAAGATTTTGCAACAAATCTAATTGTTTATTTTTATAAAAATCAAATATTAGTATTGAATTTTACTGCGTTACCCATTAAAATCTGTAACTAAACTAAGGTTAGAAAAAAAAATTGGAAATGTAGGACCGGAGCATGAAAAACTATTTTTAACATAAACAACTTTCAAAGTACAGAATCACACATTACAAAAATTGATTTTGCAACAAATTGTCACAAATTATTAAATATTAATTGTTAAAAAGAGAACAAAAATTAATCTATAATTTTTGTAATGTGTTTTTTATATCAGAAATGTTTTTTCGCTTCGGTCCTATTTCCAATTATTGTTTTTATTTTGTTACCCTTACTAGCTATGAGCAATGCTTTTGATTAAGTAAGAAACTGACATAAGTGAGTTTCTATGTGTTCGGACTATTTGTGCCTCTTTTCATCATATAATTGCACACCTTTCACTAAAAAGTCATTAAAAAATTTGTTAACGAATGAATTTGTAACGAAAATTTGTTAACGAAACTAATGAACACGTATATTGTATATGCCATTCATGTTATTTCTTGTTATTAAATTATTAACATTTTTCATTTTCATATATTACTACAATATATAAAAATATATATATCTTTATATTAATATATAAAAATATAAAGTAACGTTACTATTGCAACATTGTAAATTTTCTTTGTTATGAGATTATTTGTTGTCAATGGTACGTTAATGTCTCTCGTCACTCGTACTTTCGTTATTAAATACAATTTTGCAGTCGCTCTTGCAGCTTGTCTTGTCTCTCTCAATTTCAAGCCTTATCCTCCGTGCATCGATTTTGTTATCACGGAGAAGGCGTTTTGTTTCATACCACGTGTTACATTATGCATAACTCTATCTACTCATGCGCTATCTTCTCTACAAACCTTCGCTCTTGTCTGAGCACGTGCAACGGCTTATGTACAAATATAGTAGCGATGCATGTAACAGGCTTAGACATGCTTCGAGCGCGATTAGTATGTACTTCAGAAGATACTAGAGAATACTTAAAATAAAAGTTGTAAATTGCGTAAGGAGGTTAATTTCGAGGAAAATAATAAGATTCGAATAATAACAACCGAGTCAAAGAAAATTGAATTTTCCATTTATAAAGTTCCTTGCTCTAAAATTGCCACCTCGAGAGAAATTGATGTGTCACGTTTGACATGTCTCTTCGTACGCGACACGATTCGGTATGATTCGTCACGTGGCTTAATCTTTTTCTTTAATAATGTATGAAGACTGTTGGAACTATCACTCGTTTACTGCAACGCAGAACAACGTTGGAATTAATATTTAACGTTTCGCCGTTGACTATTTTTGATTGACTATTTTGTTAAATCCAATACGAATATAAATTCATAAACAGGTAAATATGGAAGATCATAATAAAATTGATTTTTTTGCGATGTTTTGTTTATCTATTTTTCAACTTTCAATATTTACTTTTTATTACTGAATTTAAAATTGTCATTTTATTAAAACTGTTTGAAATTAATTGAAGAAGTAAATTTTGTTTAATTCAAAAAGCCAATTTATTAATATATTATAAGTTGCATATAAATGAAAAATTATTATTGCCTTTTGTTGATCAGTTGATCTTTTTCCCACATGTTAATTACATTTGAGAGAAATGGTGGGTCTACTAGCCTCCATATATTATTGATTAACATAATTACATAATAATTATATAATATATGATTATTATTTAATTCAGAATTCATCATACAGAATGCTCAGATTTATCAAAGAGATTTTCTTTAGCAAAGATAAATTCTTTACAGTGATTTAAATACTTAGAATGCTTATTAGCATCAAAAAGTTAAATCGGTTAATCGATTTAAGTGGAGGGTTAAGATTTTAATGTGGATTTACCAAAAGGAAAGCTGTGTTTTAAGATCGATCGACAAATAATCGGCGTGCAGCTACTAAGTTGGTAAAAGTATACAATATTCACACAAGTGTTATTATTAGATTATCAAGATTCAATTCAAACCGATTCGGACCGAAAATGACATTTCTCTAGTTCAATTCAAAAATATTTTATTTTAGGAACAGATCTTTTGATAAATTTGATTGTGTTTTTAACAGTTTAATATTCTGTACAGATTTGCATCAAATATCTTATTAAAAAAAAAGTTATTTTGATAAATAAAATATCTTTAGTAAAATCATGAAATATCTCATGTGTGTATGCGTAAGATAGATTTAAAAAAATAAAACAAATAAAGTTTGGATCAATACAAAGGTTGGTAATTGTATATCAGAACAGTATATACAACGCATTTTCTTCCGAAAAATTTTCGTATTTTCTTTATCATATAAAAAAAGGTAGCAGATATCATTATGAAGATTAAAACAATGTACAGATGTCTTGATGAGGATTATAACAATCGAACATTTTGTAAGACGCAGCCATGTAATATGTTAATAAATGTCGTTTCAATCAAATTGCGTTTCAGTCAATTAATTTGCCATTCGCGTTATCTACGTATTTATTTGGTTATTTTTACCTTCGTTCAATATCACTCGACTTGCTCGATAGACACAAAGCGAGTCGATGTAAAAAAACCTTATCGTTTGTTGTAAGGTAACGGTTATTTTGAAATATAATCCGGTCAGAAAGTTTATTTTTTTCTTCGAAAATTTACATGATAATGTTAAAATGCACCGGATGTCTGAAAATAACAGGAATATGTTAGGGAAAATACAAATAATCATACTGCACATGTCAGGTCATCAAATTCTACGATAAGACACAGCGTCTCATACTTGTATAATGTATTGACATTCTTAGAACTGTCGATCATCTCGTTTACATGACAGCAGTCCTTCAGAATCTGACATTTTATTCATAAAGTATAAACATATATTGGATCAGTAGTAATGGACTTAAGTCTTGGAACTTGATTAGTTAATTGCGTTCGCGATTTGATATCGTTATAGTCATATCTATAAAACTACTGTTACGTCTTTCACAAGACGGATAAACTCTGGCGAAATTGGAAAGCGTTTTAAATGTCACCAGCCATAAAGTCGTCCGTCCTGATCCCGACGCGAGCCTTTGTCCATTGATCCGTTCTGATTCCTCTATGTCCGTCCATAACGAGATCGATCAAGTCCTATAAGTCCTGGTGAAATATCAGAGTTTTCTCGCAGATATTGTTACGAGTGAATTGTATCTCTCGGAAAATCATTATTGTTAGACAAAACATAATTAAAATAAAATCTTTATTTTATCGTATATTTTAAATTTAAAAATTTTTATTTACCTTAATTTACGATTTATAAACATAAATATAATGAATTCTCCAATTTAATTTGAGACAGAGTTTTTGAAACTAAATTCAGAAACTGGTCAGAAACAACGATATGTACATTTTGTATTTATTATAAGTTTTTCATTTTTTATTCATTTTTCGGTGGACATTTCCGCGATAAAATAAAAACATTATCTTTTCCGCGGGGATATGCATAAAAATAGGCAATTCTTTTTCTATCGAGAAACGCAAGTTCGTTATTCTCGTGGCCGCGGCATGCTAAATTTAATTATCGCCGCGAGCATTGTCACTCATATTCCGTTCTTTTTTTCTCGTAGAACGCAGCCGATCCATGCAGAAAAGTTATGTAGTTGCATTTCAATGCGTTTATTGATGCATTTGAAGCGTATGTCAATACGCTTATCGACGAATGTTATGTTTGTTCGTACAACGAACTGAACCGTTAATCCCAGTGTTCCCCATTTAAATGGGAGATTATTCCTTTTTTCCGAATGCAAACGGGTGAAATCCTTCAAGTGACTTCGCTTTTAACGGTGTTTGTCAATTCTTGCTTGGATCCTGATGAACATTGGTAAAAGACAGAATAAGATTAGTTTGATAAATATTGTATAAAATAATTTTTCAAATTTATCCTGATATAAAAGACGTAATTGTTTTTTCTGCGAAAAAGAGAAAAAACATTAGGAGAAAAATGATACTTTTTAATATTTCCAAGATACTGTTTCTTGCTTTTTGTATCTGTTATAACTAAAAGCATAATGGATGATGTGATTATCCAATTACATGTGTAATCAACATTTTGAAAATATAAAAAATGGGATGCTGATATGTATATATGATCCAAATATAAGTTTACATGTGTAAATTAAAATTCTAAAAATGGGACGTTATCAAGATTTTCAACGATATGATTGAGATGTCAATATTGCTGCATATTGTTGCTCAAAGTATTGCAATAATTGACATAAATTCCAATCATATCTAAGGGTATTTACTATCTGGACTTGTAATTCTCAGGGAAATCTTTTTTGGAAAATCCGTGAATTCTCAAGGAATTTTTGTTGAAATTGTCTCTTCATTTTGTCTCTTCATTTCATGAGCACGATTGAAAGTCAGAATTTAAATACTTACAACAAAATAGCCATAAATATTCAAAATTTTTAGGAGGACAGTTGAGAACATTATAGATCTTTTTGTATTTGTGGAATTATTTTTTACCACACACACACACACGCACACATGCACACGACACTCACACAAAATGCTACAGGTATATATATACACACAATGTGTATACATACACACACACACACACACACAATGTGTGTGTATATGTATATGTATATATAGCATATATAATATCTATATATGTAATACTCTCTATATATATATTATATATATATATATATATATATACACATTGAAAAAAAAGTAGTTGATTTAACTAAACCGTTCAACTAAAGCAATAATAACGAAATTTTTTGTTATCCTAACTAATTGTCTGTCTGATAATTTTTAGTCTGGACAAGGAAATTTTTGTTTGTCCCAACTAAAAATTTAGTTTATTTAACAACCCGTGACAAATCGATTTAGTTAAATCAATTTTTTTTTCAGTGTACATATATATTTATATAGGCTATATTATATATGTATACATGTATACATGTAGATATATGTTTTCAAGACTGAAAATATCAAAGATATCGTAAATATAATACTACAAAAATGATATTTTAGTTATATGAATTTTTAACTTTTTTTAAGCGTTTTTCAGAATATTTGATAATTTATTTATATTTATGATACATTTTATTTTGTTGTACATTGTCTTTTGAACTAAAAGAGTCCAAATTTTAAATAATATGAAATATCTGTAAAAGCCGTATTTGAAAATTTTTATTATTTCAATTTTTTTGATTGTAAATAGGAAATATGCGTTGTAAACAAGATGAGAAGAACAATAATTATATCCTATATAATAATTAAATTTATTTTAAATTTGCATCGAAAAACATTTTAATTTTGTTTAATGAAAATACTTGACAAAGTAGGATTTTTTTTTTTATTTTTTTTTTTTCGAGAAATGAGTAGATACCCTGCCAAATGATGTCTAAGATATATATTTATAATTGAAATTCTGGAAATGAAATGTTAACATGTATAAAAATGGAACACTAATATATGTAAAATATAAATTATTATACATACATTATATAAATTCTGAAAATGGAATATAAACATCACCAAAATACTCGCCGTTACTCTTTTAAATTTGTTTTTCAACGATGTGGCCGATATCGTTGCATATTGTTGTTCATTTCTGGGAATCGAATACTTCAATATCGACTCCGCAATATACGCGATAATTAAATGAGTGTACATTCGATTGGTGTGGAGCGTTTTTATTGCTTCTCAAAAAGGGAGCACTTTTATATGGAATTCTCAATTTTATATGGCGAACCATTTATTTCACTCGCGGGTATAATACGGCATGAACCAGTTCGCCACGAATGTCGAAGCGAGGATTGAAATGACCTCAGCGAGTTCGGTTTCCGATGCTGTGATACGCGAAAGAGGTGTTATGCCGATCATCGCTGAATTGCGCTTTGTTCGCGGATGAGAATTGTAGAAGAATCAACGAAGGAACGATATCACACGATATCTGTGGTTTTGATTTCTGACGACGAATATTCTAATTTCAGGTAGAAAAGACTATCTTTTTCCGACACTTGTCTGCTCATTTTCGAACAAGATGGGAATTTTTTACACAGCTCTTGCGAGACATTATTATCCGGCGTCTGTTCGCTCGGCATCTGAATTACGCGCACCGTGAAGCCAGCCGATGCTAATAAAAACCGGATCGAGAACCGGTAGAATTCGCGATTTTTATGAATTACACGTTTCGACGTCTGGTACACGGTTGTGCCGCTTTCGCGATTTCCGCGACAAAAATTTCGCAAGACTCGCCGCGAAAAATGAAAATGAAAACACGACGGAAATATCTCCTTAAAAGAATTTCAAGTCGATGATTCAATCTTTCCATGAAAATTTAAATAACTTCTACAGCACTTCTACGCAACTTTTTAATCTGCGATCTAAAGTGATCTACTTAAGGTCCATTAAAGAGAAGATAAAAGTGATGAATAATTTGTTAAGCCTTTGGTAGAAATTTTGTGGATGTTGATATGAGTCCCGCAAAGAATACAAATCCTGTTAATTTTTTATGATTCTGTGACGTTACTACTGTTGAATAAAATGGATTGTGAAAACGGGATTAAAGTTACAGAATTTAAAGTAATATTTTTGTTTCGTATGAATATACATATTATATATATGTCATATAGGTTTTTTAAACATACATGAATTTATTTTTAGATGCTGCACCTATTTTCTACTGGAGGGTGTTCCAGTTCTTAGAAAAGATTGGAAAACATTATTATACATTGATAAAATTCGCATCTTACATTGGATATCACATATTGGAATAATTAGGAAAAAAATGTCGAAAAATTAAAGACATTATACTAAAAATACTAAACGTTCCGTACTTTTTATTCAGACTACAGATTAAGGCTGAGATTGAAATTTTAATCAGAATAAAGAAAATTAATCTCAAGTATTTAGTAAACTTTACTCTGATTAATTGGTCAAATTTCACACACATACACACACAAAATTTTAAATAGTTTCACGGACTGTGATTATATTTATCTTGTTTTTTTTATCATTATTATTATAATATTTGATTATTTTTGCCATGCTTTTGTTTCTGAAAATTGTTTTAGCTCTTTCAATGTAAATGGAAAATTACCGAAGAAATAGAACGTTCGATAAAATCTTATTTAGAACGTTATCCGGCGTAAAGGTGAAAAATTAGCTTTTGAAATTGCATAATAAACAAACGATTGTAATGAAGTTGAGCTCGTATATCAAATAATGGCTTTATTTCATCACAATACTTAAAGTAAATTTAACATTATCACGCCAGTTAAAAAATTGTAATTACGCAAGAGAACATCTTGTTAATTCTGTTCTTTTCAACTGCACCTTCCCTTACGTTTGTTACATTTTCTCTTACTTACAAGGGAAGTGTCACGACTGTCCGGAACCGATTTGATTCTCCTTTAAATATGTTGTTATATATACAAATCTAAGAGACACGTATTTTTTTATATGGGCTACTTTTGACTTTTAAGGGGTAAAACATCCCTTTGAAAAAAAACGGTTTTTATCTTTCAAGGCGAATATCTTTGAAACTATTAGAGATAGAAAAAAAATTCAAACGGGGTATTAAATGGCTTGATGAGTACTATAAAATAATGCAAAAAATTTTTTTCTTTTTTCTTTTTTTTCAAAAAATCTTATCCCTTTAACTTTTTTTTCCAAATTTTGAATTTTTGTTTTCATCAAATTAAAGGTTATTTTTTTACGAATTCATCCATGTATATTAAAGTTATGTTGCGTAATATCATTTTTAAGAAATCATTACAAACCCTTCCGTATATACGTTATTCGTGCTCGTATCGTATCTACTATGTGCGTAAGTGTAATAATTATCGTCGAAATAAAAAATTTAAAAAAATGTTAAATTTGTACAAAAATAAGCTTCTATTTGTGGCGATAAAAAATTTTTGAAATTTTGAAGAAAGAGTGATGGAAATATTTTAAAAATTAAAAAAATTTCTTTTGCACTGTTTTATAAAGTACTCCTAAAATCATTCAACTTTTATTACATGATATTTTTCTAGTATTACAGATTATAAAAAACATTAAGAATTAGGGTAGTTTTTATTATACCTTCTTAAAGTTATTAAAACCTTTGTATTCATCTCTGTACCTATTTCCTTATAAGATTATTTTCTCTTACAACTATTTTCGTTCCAACGCTCTAACATCTTGTTTATTTATTAGTTTATATATTAGTTTTGCGCAATAATATCTACACGTAATTAATAATGAAATAATTATTGAATGTTTACATAATAAATTTATACTTTTTATTATTTACTCATTATATACATTACAATAATGATATTTGACGAAAAATTGTTTTAAACATAACATTACTGTTTGACACCAAAAACATCTTACTACAGCTTGCAACCCTCGATATTACATGTTGTTGAAGTTTTGTCAAAACTGAATTGTACTCGATTTTCAAATTCTTCTGGTCCTTCGTTCGTATACCCACGTTTAAACCACAAATATTTAAATAAATTGTGATACGGCGAGCTCAGCAATGTCACGTTTCAAAATTGTGTGACAAACACGATTCTGATATGAAAAGTATGTACATTAAAGATAAATGGACAGTATATATAAAATAAAAAAATAAAATTATATATAATTACATTGTTACATACATAATAAATTGTCATCCCCACGATATCACAACTTATTTAAATATTCGTAGTTTAGAAGTGGATTTACGAACGAAAGACCAGAAGAATTTGAAAATCCAGTACAATTCAGTTTTGACAAAACTTCAACAACATGTAATATCGAGGGTTGCAAGCTGTAGTAAGATGTTTTTGGTGTCAAAGTAATGTTAACAGTAATGTAAAAATAGTTGTAAGAGAAAATAATCTTATAAAGAAATAGGTACAGAGATGAATACAAAGGTTTTAATAACTTTAAGAAGGTATAATAAAAACTACCCTAATTCTTAATGTTTTTTATAATCTGTAACACTAGAAAAATATCATGTAATAAAAGTTGAATGATTTTAGGAGTACTTTATAAAACAGTGCAAAAGAAATTTTTTTAATTTTTAAAATATTTCCATCACTCTTTCTTCAAAATTTCAAAAATTTTTTATCGCCACAAATAGAAGCTTATTTTTGTACAAATTTAACATTTTTTTAAATTTTTTATTTCGACGATAATTATTACACTTACGCACATAGTAGATACGATACGAGCACGAATAACGTATATACGGAAGGGTTTGTAATGATTTCTTAAAAATGATATTACGCAACATAACTTTAATATACATGGATGAATTCGTAAAAAAATAACCTTTAATTTGATGAAAACAAAAATTCAAAATTTGGAAAAAAAAGTTAAAGGGATAAGATTTTTTGAAAAAAAAGAAAAAAGAAAAAAATGTTTTTGCATTATTTTATAGTACTCATCAAGCCATTTAATACCCCGTTTGAATTTTTTTTCTATCTCTAATAGTTTCAAAGATATTCGCCTTGAAAGATAAAAACCGTTTTTTTTCAAAGGGATGTTTTACCCCTTAAAAGTCAAAAGTAGCCCATATAAAAAAATACGTGTCTCTTAGATTTGTATATATAACAACATATTTAAAGGAGAATCAAATCGGTTCCGGACAGTCGTGACACTTCCCTTGTTAGTTTCGCTTTAAAGTTTAAACGAGTGTACATTTATTTCTACATATAGAGAATATTACAAAACAAGAACCGTGACAGTTATAGCGACAGTTATATTTTTCTTCACGTATTCAAATCTCGTCTCCTCAATTCCGAATCATTATGAGAGAACTCGAAAATTTTTTCGTTTTTCTCACGCCTTCGAAATCCAATACGAGCAAATGAAATTTAATCACTTGCGAGGTTCATTGTACGACAGACATTTATTGCGAGGTTCATTGCTCAACATACACATCTTTCGTTATTTTGTTTTGCACTTTCTAATGACGCCTACCTTTTTCTTTTTATTTTATCAAGAGAGACACTTCTCGAATAATTTCTTGTCTGTTCGAAGAAAGATTTCTGATAATTCTCCGAGTCATTCCGACGCATCGTGTGCAAATGAAAGCAATTTAATGGCTGTGACATCGTCGTTCTGTCCATCATCGGTTCCAAAGTCTCGAGTCGAAATCAAATTATGCTTTTTTTCTGTAAATCACGAGGAGACTTCACTTTATAGTACGTGCTAAGTACTTTTCTCCTTGAGAAACTAAGTACTCAAGTCCTTCTTTAAAGATAAATTTTATTCTCTTGCTTTATCTTTTTTTTATCATTTTCTTTTGTAAATTTTCTTTCAATCCTGCTCTTGAGTCTTAGTCCGATCACGCCTTCGTTAGCTGTGCTGTTATGTAAGTAGAGATTCAAGACAACTTTCACAGAGATTATCTAAAGTGTGTCTCATGGCAACACATTATTTTGAGTTTCCGTTCCAGATTTAGCTGTGCCTTATTTTAATCTTCTCATCATGACAGAAATGTAAACGCGGTTATCGTGTTCATTTCACATTATCTTAATTCAGTGAATTGGGACACCAGAATCCTCGGTATCGATATCCTCAGTCGGGTTATGGATACACATTCAGACTACAGCCTTTATTTTAAGTCATTACTTTCAAGTTTTTTTTTTAAGTTTTTGCTTTCTTTATGTACTTTAGTGCTTGATCTATTAGTCAGATTCTAATGAAAGAAAAATTGTTTCAATAAGCAAAGGAAAATTGATGCATCTGTGAGATACATTGTGACCATTTCTAGATGAAAAAATAGCGCTACTAACGGAGAGTTAATTAGGGCGATTAACTAACTAACATATTCACCATTTCGTGTTTCAACCGAGTTGCACAATCCGTGTTCAAAATTTCACATTTCTGCTAAACCGGAATCGTCGTGATGTCGAGCAATATGCTCGTATTGATGTCACTGATATTAATAACTTTCTAGTACACTGTGCCTTCTATTAACTTGCCGTTCTTGCTCATTGATTTGTAATATCATGACAAAGTCACATTTTCCATAAGACTAATCGACTGACAGAGAGAAGAGAAAGAAAGAGAGAGAGATTTATCGCGATCATACATTATATTTACATGTACATTATATTTAAGTCAAAATTTTATGTAACTGGGAAATGATTTTGAAGGCAATTTTCTTCATATTGGGAAGAGCAAATGTTGATACACGGATACGAAAAAGTTAATTCGCGCTCGTTGATCATTTTTAAAGTAAATTTTTGCTGCTTATAATGTTATTCGACATCAAATAAGATCAAATAAGAAATACTAAACCAGCCGGTCGTTGAACTTGACATCGAATGATTCATCCGTTTTATTAATCATCATAAAGAAATGCGTTCATGAGAGCGGGTCCATTTCTGATTGCGATGTTTACGAGACGCTCTTAATAAGACATGGAATTTCATCGGCCCGATAACGACTAAATCGATAAGGATCTGAAAATATTTTCACTTTAAATCTTGTTAGATCTTTTAAGATCTTGTGTTCTCGTAAATAATTTTTCCGTAATCGTAGATCTCATAGATCATAGATCGTATACTTTACAATTTAAAGATCAGAAGATTTCCTTTCTCTTTGTTTTTATTCACTTCCTCTGTGAACAATTTTTCTTTCATGAAGATTTAATCAGATGTTAAGCTTATCTTTTTAAATATCAAATATATGTTTGCTTCAATTATTTTATGGAAAAAATAGAAAACTCCATACGATTTCCGAAGGTGTTTAACCTCCGCCAATGATTAATCAGCTGTAATTTACGACGATTCTTTCATTCTGCGCTTTAAGTTAACAATGTCGCGTGTTTACTCTTATACGATATGTTAATTTCATTCTGGCATTCTGATGCTCACATTGCAATAAACATGTTGCAACTTCAGCAATTGTGATAATAAGACGCACTGCGCAATCCTCGAAGGCGTAATCTACAATCTCATTTATGCCGCCTTTATTTTTTCTTTCTTTTCGGTCGGGTATCTAACTAGGGTCACTTATCAGGTTTCTACCTAAATAAATTTCATTCTACCTAAATAAATGTCATTGCATTGGAGAAAACAAACGATGTGCAGTAGATTTAATTTTCATTCTCTGAACGGTAAAATTTACTTTATTCGTGTTGTATTATAGTACAAAACTTGAACAAACAAATTAAACGATATCCCAAGCCGAGAGTTTATTAATAACTAAATTTAACAATAATTTGTATTTATAAATATATGTATGCTAGAATGATAATTTAACTTGCCATCATCAAATAGAAAGAATATTTTGCGCAAATGTCGAACCATCGTTCACAATACAATGGATTATTCATTGAAGGAATGTAGAATAGAAATGGAACTAGCTCGTAAAGAAAAGTTTCCTGAACTCTCGTTTTTATATCTGGCATGCCCTTCATATTTATTATTACGAGATATATATATCTTTCTCGTTGTAACCGCAGTGTCCTTGTGGCTAAATTTCCATGATAAGATCTTGATCGAAAAGAAGACAGATTGTAATAAAAATGATTAGATAAAAATATCCTTGAAATTATTTGTCAAAGTCACGCGTTTTAAAGATTACCGACGACCTCGACGAAGCATAATAACAGCCATTGTCTCGATGCTAATTCCTGGTTCACTTGTCCGCGGCAAAAATGATTTTTCCGCGTAGGTATTTAATCGAAATTGCTCAGAATAAAACGGTCAAGGGTAAGATCGCTGCTAATCGTGAGAATTGCACGCGTAATGCTATCATACGCATCGCTATATGGTATATAACACGCGCGACATGGTAACGTCAGTAGCATCACCGTTTCTTGTGTCAATCATTCACGATAGGTGGATTGGCATCTCCATAAAAGTTGTTTTTTTTATACAGCATAATTGTTATTCCTCCGTCGTCGCCGCAGCCTCCTCTCGTCGCGAAAGCGTGTGGGCATTACTAAAGCGCAAATATTCCTTATATCGCGCTGTTAATTAACACACCCGTGTCTCCATTAAATTTCGTTGGGTTTTCTTTACACGACACTCATTTATATATAGTTGAGCGTAGCTGTATCTTCAGTTGTATTAATGTCTCTTGATCTTCGATCGACGGCATCGATCGATTCCAGCATTTGACATTTCTTATGAAATCTTGATTGATCGAACATCGTGAAACCGGTCTTGTTATTTTAACACAGCACTCTGACATTTCCACAAACTTGTAAGGTATATCGTTACGTATCCCGTCTATATTCTAAAACTAATCGGTAATGAAGTCGGGACCAGAATTAATATTAATATATGAATAATCTTCTCTTCGCCAGTGATATTAAAACTCAGGAAATAAGGCAATGATTGACGTGCAAACTGGCAATTGATACATTTATTAAAGATCACAACGTTTCGACCATAAGATTTGGTCCTTATCAAGTGTATCTGTCAATATAATAAAAGAAGGGAACAATACAATAAAAGTGTGTTACAATATATATAAAAAAATGTTATCAAGATTGTTACTTACAATTTAAAAGTGTGACTAAGGGATTACATTATAATATAAAACCAAAAAAAGGTGAGATGTTAAAAAGGTCTGGTAACTAAATACGCGTCAATTGTTCATGACCGCTAAAAACAGACTGGATAATTAGGTATGACTATTGTTATAAAAATCATAACATGAAAAGCCAGTTTGCACGTCAATCATTGCCTTATTTCCTGAGTTTTAATATCACTGGCGAAGAGAAGATTATTCATATATTTTTATTACACCACTGACTTAAAATGATGGTGCTTCCAACGGGAAGATTTTTCAATGACATCACTGTTCAATATGGATGGAATAATACAAGGCTTCTAAAATCTTGGCTCAACACTCGCAAGAAGATGTACCTACAGAAACATCAGTTAACATTTCTTATCCGTTGTCGAAAATACGAGGTATTACCTCCACACATCTTTTATTTGCGTTTTGACATCTCATTAATGGGATATAGAATTAGACAAAAATTCAGCGCTCTTAAAAAACTCACCCAAAGAAAAATATTGAATTTGGAAATTAAAGACGCTCACTTTAATCTCAAACACCTAAATTCCAAAATTTTTAAAATTGAAGAAAAACTTCGCAACAACCTTCCTTCAAACATTGTAACGTCCTTTTTTAATGATAACAAAAATAATATTGACAGATATAATCATAATTGCAAACATAAATCTATTGATAAATTTAACAACATTTTAAAGAGACAAAGTAATACTAATGACTTTCTCTCAAATATCGATACTTCAAAATGGATTAAAAATATTAGCGAAAAAAGAGTTCCAAATTCAATATTAAATTTCTTAAGTTTAGGTGACAATTTTGCCCTTCCATTTAACAAAAAAGACCCGAAAAATCGCATACAATCTACAGTTGGCATTATCAAGAATGTCGAAAGCTGCTGTAGTAGACTTAGTAATAACGTTCAGAACGCTACGCGCAATTCTATTTGCAATGTTTTAACAAATTTCTTGTGCACAGACAGACATATAAATGTAATAGACAAATGCATCCTTAGAGAATTTAACGTATCAAAAGATTTTTTACGGCATAACCCAGATTTGTTTGTAACCAAAGCCGACAAGGGCCAGGTAACCGTTATCATGGATCGCGATGATTACAAAAAACGTATGGAAACACTGCTAAGCGACGAAACAACTTATAAAAAATTAAAAAGAGATCCAACGAAATCTATAGAAACGAAAATGAAAGACCTTTTAAATAGTTGGAGGAACAACAATATTATTGACGAATACACTTATAAAACTCTAAGATGTACGAATGGAAATCTTTCACGATGCTATGGGCTGCCAAAGATCCATAAAAGTGGCTCCCCTTTACGTATCATTGTATCGGCATCAGGAAGTCCGTCATACAGTATCGCTAGATTCTTACATGAAATCTTGGAGCAGTCACTACCAAAACCAAAATCACACGTTAAAGATAGCTGGACATTCGCAAACATTATAAAAAACACACACATTCATCCTGACGATGTGTTGCTTTCTCTCGATGTCACAGCCTTATATAATAATATCTCTAAAGAATTGGTATTTAAAGCCATCGAATCACGTTGGCAACACATAGAGAAATTTGCCAAATTCAACATGCAACAATTTTTATTTGCTATCGATACCATTTTATCTTCCACAAGTTTTGGTTTTGGTGGATCATATTATGAACAAGTCTTTGGCAGCCCCATGGGGTCCCCTCTGTCTCCCATTTTAGCGGACCTTGTGATGGACGACCTCGAAACCTTTTCCTTAAACTCATTAAATTTCACAGTTCCTATATATTACAGGTATGTTGACGATATATTCATGGTTGTTCCAAAAACTAAAATTCACACTGTTGTTAGTACGTTCAATGATTACCACCCAAGATTAAAATTCACTTATGAGATAGAAAAAAATTCCTCCATTTCCTTCCTAGATACCATGGTTATCCGACAAAACAATCTCCTCATCACAAATTGGTACCGAAAACCCACTTTTTCAGGACGATACATTAATTATTTCTCAAACCATCCTTTCAAATATAAGAAAAATTCCATAATCAATTTAGTAGACAGGGCCATCCTACTTTCTGACACTCAATTCCACAATAATAACATTAACATAGTTAAAAAGATCCTTCACAACAATTGCTTCCCCACACATATTATAAATAAGTTTGTCAAAAAACGGTTATACTCACTACGCAATCGCCATAACAATGATTCCTCTCCTAATCACAACTCCTTTGATAGTAGAAATTGCATCCTCATCCCATATACCAAAAACTTGGGAGAGAACATTGAACGTACAATACGAAACACTAATTTAAACGTCATATTCACGGTTCCCAACAAATTAAATTCGATTATAAAAAAGGGTAAAGACACACTCGATGTTGCTAAACAGACTGAATTAGTTTACAAATTAGATTGCTCCAATTGCAATGCGTGCTACATTGGTCAAACCAAAAGACATCTTGGCACTCGAATTAAGGAACATAATTATGACATCAAAAAACCTTCCTCTAATCATTCAGTGGTTAGTAGTCATCGGGTGTCTCACTCCCATGATTTCGATTGGAAAAATCCCAAAATTCTATATAAGGAAAATTACACAAAGAAACGGGAGATTGCCGAAATGTTTTTCATAAAGAAATGCAGTTCAACCATAAATCTACAGAGAGACACAGAAAATTTGTCAGCGTTATATGATCGCCTCATCGACATTGTATAACTCTCTACGACTATGCGAAATTTCACGTCACTTGTTATTGGAGCATTGTTGCGTTGTAGCTGATAGCTCTCCTCGACCCCCGTATCGTTCCTGTTTATTTTCATGTTATGATTTTTATAACAATAGTCATACCTAATTATCCAGTCTGTTTTTAGCGGTCATGAACAATTGACGCGTATTTAGTTACCAGACCTTTTTAACATCTCACCTTTTTTTGGTTTTATATTATAATGTAATCCCTTAGTCACACTTTTAAATTGTAAGTAACAATCTTGATAACATTTTTTTATATATATTGTAACACACTTTTATTGTATTGTTCCCTTCTTTTATTATATTGACAGATACACTTGATAAGGACCAAATCTTATGGTCGAAACGTTGTGATCTTTAATAAATGTATCAATTGCCAGTTTGCACGTCAATCATTGCCTTATTTCCTGAGTATTAATATTAATCTTCGGAATTGATGATAGTCCATCGCTTCCTATCAATATGTGAATGAAAAATAATTTTGACTAATTTAAATCGATGATTGTCATAATTTAGCTGAAGATTACACGGAGAAGAGAACAGTTTGATTGAAAGTATTAGAGAGATTATTATTTAAAAAAAAAAGTAAATAAATACTGTAACAGATTCTAAGGATCCTCTTTTTTCAAAGTTTAAGTTATTTTTTTCTTCCTCCTTGGATATAAATTTCAAATTTAATACCTCTTTATATATCCTCTCGTTTAATTATGCCACGCCCGTTTCCGCATCTTTGCGTTCAAATGTAAGTGACTTGCAGCTTTAAGATGCACTGCACTTTCTCTGAACGTGTTAAGGACGTTGAACGTCATTTTTCATTTTGCCGACTTCCGGTCCGTCTCACACCTCTTCCGTGGGCTTACGAGCGCGGTCGTCGGATAAAAAAATAATATAATAATTAATGAAGTTAGCGCTTTAGGATCTCGTTGACGATGATATCCGCTTGATATTGTTCTTCCGTTTCGCATCTATTGCATCCGTCCGATCTGCATATCGATGCAACACGATGCAACAAATGTGATCACTCGGATTATTTGGATTATGCTCCATTATTCGCGTTTAGAAGCGATATTGATTGAATTAATTTTAATTTCATTACATACTAGATATCGAGAAGAACGGAATGAGAGAGAGAAAGGAGAGAGAGAGAGAGAGAGGAGAGAAAAAAAAGACTCTAATTTACATTAAGAACAAAACATGCACATTTATGCATAATTTTGACGATATATTTCAATATTGAACTTTGTACTCAATATATTTCGTGAGATAAATTTCACTTCTTCGTATTAATTATAACTTATTTACAACTAGAGTTATTTTTAACTGTTAACGTAAGCACATTTATAGCATGTACAGTTTTACGTCGTTAAAATCTGTAAAAATCATGTACTTTGTGCAATCAGTCAGTAAGTTACACACATGTACACACACACATACACATACACGCGCGCGTGCGCATAATATACATATTGTTTATCAAGAAAATGAGATTATAATAGGCAGATACATATGTATATAGTGATATGTGACAATATACAATGATATGAAAATCAAACTTTGTCTTTTATGATGTAACTATAAGAGATTACATTATAAAAGATCATATAAAAGAAGTTACGAGAGAACAAGAAATAACATTTGATTTCTATTATCATATATTGTCTTATTACCATTTCATATTAACGCACTTTCTTTTTTTCATAGCGTAACAGCATGAACAATAGTTACTTTGTGACATAGCGATTTTTTTCTTCCTTCACATTCTGAACATCCTGTTTTTGTCCATTGTTTTTTAATATAAAAAAAAAAGATAATTTATCGTATTGCATACATTATCATAAACATATCAAAAACCTGTTTCAGACTTGGTTCATCAGACGTTACTAATTTAATAATATTGTAAAATAACTTACAGTAAAATCTAAAACGCTCACTTCGAGATTATAGGTCATAATTGCGTCTTGTCCTTCCTGCAGATTATCGGAAAACATCGGGAGCATCCACGACGGTTTCGGCAACTATACAGCAGATGTGAGGTGTTCTTGGCTGATCGAGAGCAGCCCGAACACGAAGATACGGATGCACGTGGAACAATTCGCGACGGAATGCGGTTGGGACCATCTGTACATCTACGACGGTGATAGCGTCGAGGCACCATTGCTGGCCGTCTTCTCCGGCCTGATGCACAAGGATAGCTATCACATACGCCGCGTGCCGGAAGTAATAGCGCGATCCGGTAGCGCGTTGCTGCACTTTTATTCCGATGTCGCGTACAACATGAGCGGCTTCAACATTACATATAAAATCAACGCTTGTCCGAGCAGGTAAGCGCGCCACTGGCTGCTCCCTAACTTCTTTTTCAATCTCTATTCTCCTTATCTTCTTTCCAACTCTCTCAACCACTTATTTCTTAACACTTATATACAGGGTAGACCATTTTAATCAATACATGCGAATATCTCGAAAAGGAGAAGTTTTTTCAAAAAATGTTTCAAATAATAGTTTTATGGCTTGAAAGGGACCATCAGATGGTGGCAATGATTTGACCTTGGAGAATAATTTAAAGGTCACGTGAAGGTCACCGTTAATTTCTTAGGGGTGAAATTGAATCTTTTTTTAAGAATTTTTTTGTTTATAGTAAAATTCATTTGTAAATTCTAATATTTTTATACATAATAATAGAGGTATTAAACTAACAAAAAAATTTTTTTTTGTTTTTTGATGATTCATTTCCTTGGTAGGGCCATCTGAGCAGAGCCCTGCTTACATCTGGTCGACATGATATCTGGACTTTGGAGGATCTGAAAGCAAATATTCGAGTTGATTCTTATAATATAGAGTTGCCGCTATCTCTGGTACTAAGATTTTATACTCACTATGAAAAAAAATGGCGGATTTTTGAAGTTTTCAACCTTATTTTTGCAACTTCAATTGTTTAAAAATATGGTTAAATATTAATGAATAATTATATAGTTACTACCGGCGATAGGCATTCTTGTGTAAAATAAGCCATAAAAATTTGAGCCCGATCGGTGCAATAGTTTTTTCTAAATCATGTCAACGAGGTCAAAAAAACGTTGTTCGAGAAAAACGCGTTAAATGCGTTTTAAAGTTTTTTTTTAATGGAATAGATCTTTTTTTCTAAAAAATAGCTTATTACCTTCAATCAGCGATGCCTGCTCCATACATAATTCCTTCAGCTTCTTCACAGGCTTCATTTTCTTGCGATTTAGCATTTCTAAAGGCTATTCTGTTCTCTTTAGAAGTTTCAGTGCTGCGACGATTAGCCCGTGTAATACGCGCGTCGAGACGTTTCTATTGTATCACATTTTTGAGCCTGTTCTCGACCTTTTCAGAGCAAATAATGGTTTCTACCGTATTTCTACATATATTTACTACAAGAAAATGATGTTTTTAGAAAATCGAATTTTTCAAAAAATTTTACCAGGCTACCCCCTTAATGGAACTCTCTATTTTTCATTGCATATTTTTGTAGCTTATCTCGAGAGCTTTCCAAAACACTATAATAAAGTATTTTTTATTAAGTACTTTTCGAGTTAATAAGGCTTGAAAGATCGGTGATTGATCCAGCCAATGAAGGCAAGATGCGCACGCATAGCATACATTTTTAATTTTTTAAATGTTTGAAAACATTTTAATCGTCGATTATTAGTTTATGTCGATTATTAGCGTACAAACCACGACGACAAGAGAGTCAGTGTTTGCCTGACAACAACAAATAATATAAAACGACCACCGTTATAACTTGCTACAAGCAAAAGCTACAAGAATGTCTAATAAAAAATAGAAGGTTCCATCAAATTAAAAAAAAAAAAAACAATTGACCTTTATATGACCTGGCACGTTCATCCAAGGTCAAACTAATAATGGTACCATTTTATGTCTCCCTTCGAATAAAACAACTTTTGTTGGAAACGTTTTTTGATACAAGCCTTGATTTTCGAGAATTAATGCGTCACTTAAAATGGCCCACCCTGTATATATTCATGCCAATTTAGGGCTAGTCTTTTTCTTTCGTTGGATACACTAAGAAACGCTTCCAATGTCTTTGCCAAAAATTCTAAATCAATGTGTTGAAGATGCAGATAGCTATAGTGCAGATGATATCTTTCTTGTTGAAATGGTTCTCGCGTCGTAGGTATTCACAGTTCGGTCTTACGTTTAAGACCATTTTAAGTAGAATCTTAAGATATTATAAATCCAATCACATACCAATCACAGAGTATTAGTATCTTAAGACATTATTTAAGATGGTCTTGAAATAAGAACGGAATGTGAATACCGGTCGTAGAGAACAAATGAAACAAATTATTTTATGGAGTTGCCTATAAGATTATAACACAAGTTGATAGACCGTTACACATTACTCTGAATAAGCGACCACTATTCTTAGCGAATAGAAATACATATAATCTGACACATGATGAATTATTCGTGTGATTTGCAGCGGTATTTTATTAGAATCAAATACAAATGATTTTACATCGCATCTGTTAAAAAAGAAAGACTCATATGGATTTGATACTCGGCAAGGTAGCGATCAATTTGAGAGACTCGAAATATTATAGAACGAAAATACTATAGAGAGATTACATGGAGAGTGCTAACCGCCGATAACTCGTAATTGGGTTAGCTTAAGAAACCTTATCGAGCTTCCTCTACCAACCGGAAATACGTGTAACCCTATCTGTGTCACATTTGATAACATTACCTACAGTCAGAAGATCTTTGGTAAAAAGACTTGACACTTTGTCCTAAAAAACGGGGATCATTTTTTAGATTCAGCTAGCATTTGGTCATGTCTTGCTGACTTCAATTCTAGACGTAATACATGAGGAACGAGGGGTGAAGGAGGGAGTAATCTCCTTCTATCCCGATTGTCTTATAAGAATCTTTTGTAAAGAGGAAAACGTAACTTTCCAGTTCCATCAAATGGACCATTATCCAAGCTACAATTCGTCATGATACACACGTTTTCAAAATTGTTTGCTTTTTTATCTCGTACCGTTCAAATATCAATCATTTTTTCTGAGAAATTAATAAGAGCAAACATTTATTGTGCGATCGAGTAAATAGCACACGAGAACATTTATATTTAACTAACGGTGTTAGATCATTACGGTGGCATCACATCGCTCGAAGATAAGATTGGCTTAATGATATCTCGTGTACATAAGTGTGTCGCTTCTTTCAGGTATTCTCATATCGACTGTTCCGGTCACGGTGTATGTATTGAAGGCACGTGCACCTGCGACGCCACGTGGACCGGTGAAGCCTGCGACGTGCAGGTCTGCCCGAACAATTGTTCGTATCATCATCAGCAGGGCGAGTGTGATCGTGAGAGTCATCACTGCCGCTGTTTTCACGGTTTTAAAGGTAAAGAGATAACAAAGATGCCGTGAAGATTAAGTAACTTGTAGTTGACAGTGAAATGCTAGAAAATTATATTTTGTATATATCCGAAAGTAAAATAAATTATAACATTTTTTAATAACTATTGAATAAGATTGCTGAATGGAAGATACATGATGAATTAATACACATATATAACGATACGATAAAATTAAATACACTGGTGAATGCATTCGAGATGGTGTCTTTCAGATATTCAATCTTGTAATAGCATTCTGACATAATATAATGGTATCTAGTATCACGCGATAAACCGTGATGTCTGATATTCAAATATAATGTTAGATATTACGTATCTATAATTACTGTCATAATTACAGTAATCAGCGTTAATATGAATTGCATTGTTGCATTGTATATAATTGTTTGATGCATGATATAGGATTGTTGTAACATATTTCCCGGAACGAGTATTTTTGCGGAGTTATAATCAGTGATAACATTTTATGAGCTATTTCTATTTGTGAATTCGAAATATATAGTAATAAATACGTGTTGAAAAAAAGATTAAGTAAAATAAACTTATTTACACACGATTTTACGCAGGTGCGGATTGTAGCCAAAGAGGCGATCATGGATTTTGGGAAAGTGTCACGTACAAGGATCTACCGCCGGAAGGTTCAGCCAGTCACTGTTCCATTGTTTGGAAGGATTCGCTGTACGTGGTCGGTGGCGAGAGTTTCCATCGTGCCAAGATGATATATGTGTACGATTATAACGGCAATGTTTGGGAGACACCTCATATCGAGGGTCGAGTGCCGTTACCGCGGTACGCGCACTCGTGCGTGCTGTTCGGCGACAAGATATTCATGTATGGTGGTGTCGTGCAGAACTCCACCGTGACCAACGAGATCTGGGCGTTTGATGTGTCCGCCAAGGTCTGGGAGAACGTCACTGTGCACGATGATTGCCACAACAAAACGATATGTGGTCCACTGAAGGTGCATAAATGTATTTAAGACGTTACGAAGAATATAATATATTTAAACCATTTGCCGGAAGACGTACACTTTGAAAAACCATGGCTGGATCACTCTTTTTGTACTCTATTGAATAATCAAAAAGTCACTCCGCGTATAAATATAAAACAGTGACAGTTTTCAAGTTTGATTTTTTACGCCCTTGCAATGTAAAGGTGATACGAATAATCTTTAAAAACGAATAGCCATCGAGTCTCAAGTGATCAAAGAATCATTGCCAAGAATTAGGAAGTTAATTTTGGATTTATAAGATGACAAATTATATATATATATATATATATATATATATATATATATATATATTTAATATGATCTCAATTTAACAAACCTAAACTACTGAATGCTGGAAATTTTCTGAATTTTCTCACTCATTTTTCAACTCTCAGTTGAATCTCGAACAATATCTTGATCTTAATCGTTTTTACAGGTAGCAGGACATACTGCAACTCGGCTGCAGATTCACGGCAAGAAGGAGAAGATGATTGTGATATTTGGCTATTCACCGCAATATGGTTACTTAAACACCGTCCAGGAGTACTCTTTGGGTACGCGCGAGTGGCAGATTGTCAAAACAAAGGGCTTTCCAGTGAAGGGCGGTTACGGACACAGTTCCGCCTACGATCCCCTCACGAATCTCATTTATGTGTATGGTGGTTATGTGTCGGAGTCGCAAAGCACACATATTTTGACCAATCGATTGTACTCCTATCATCCTAATTATCACGAATGGCGGATGCTTACATCAGCACCATCAGCGCGTTTCTTTCATACGGCCACTTTTGTCACAAGTGGACTAATGTTGGTGTTCGGCGGTAATATGCACAACGATACGCAGCAATCGCATGGCGCGCGATGTTATTCGGCCGATACACTCGGTTATGATGTCACGTGCGACACGTGGTATCAGTACATCATGCCCAAAGATATGAACGATCTTCCGCGATACGGTCATAGCGCAACTGTCTTTGAGAAGTCAATGTATATCTACGGCGGCTTTGACGGTGAAATGCTTTCTGACATGCTGAGGTACCAATCTAATGTCTTATTTTGAATGGAAAAGATGATTATGTATCTGCACATAAATACTGAGATATTGTTATTGTGTAGGTATACCCCCGGAAATTGCGAGTATTTCACGAATCAGAATCAGTGCCTGAATGCCAAGATAGGTGTGAAGTGCGTGTGGCATAAGTTGGAGAGTCGATGTCTGCAGGTCTCAAAGATACCGCAGCATGTGCTCAATCACAAGGAATATGATGAAATTTATATGAAATGTCTAGGCGTAGGGCCACCACGCGGCATGACGTCACATGGAGAACTCTGTAAGCTCTTCACCGACTGCGTCGCGTGCGTGCAGACCTCGTATAATTGTGTGTGGTGTGGCAAGAGTTGTTTACACGAGATGTGCCGGGACAATGTAAATTCGCCGAATTCGAAGGCCATCACGGAATTGGATCAGTGTAACATGAACACCGGTATCGAATGTCTGCAACTGCACACTTGCCATGCTTGTTCCAGCAATCCGCACTGTATTTGGTCGTGGTCCAATGGACCCGATCGTTGCAAACCACAGTCGAAAACTCGGGAGGTGTGTATGAAAGTATATGTTAACACTTTACTGGTTGCACAAGATGGTATAACGTGGGATATCCATATATTTACAAATATCTTTTTTTTAAACATAGTGAATAATTATATACATATTATGAATATTTACACAGGTTTGCGAAATTAATGTTAAAAGTTGTTTAAGAATCATAGGTAGTTTCTTATATAAGGTGCACTGAATACGAATCTGGTCACAGAAATTGCTATCGTTAAGTTTTTGAATAAAATGATTTAAAAATGATGGCTATATTCATGAAAGTATTAGAACCTACTTATTACAGAGAAAATCAATTTTCTATATTTTAATCGATGGCTTCATAGTACTATCCTTTCTCTTCAAAATTAAATTTTATTTGCCAGCATACGATTCTTTCTCGTTGAGATATCAGTTATGGTATTAGAAATTATGAACTTTTGAAAGCAAAATATGTATACGCATCTTTTGTAAGCAAGTTCAAAGTTAAGTATTTTGATTTTTCATGTTAAGTGACTTTTTCGTATTCTAAGTATTATCGCCTGCCGCCATTTGCATTCAAATTTTACAAACCTGAAATCAGTGACTTCAAAAATATTCTCTCTCTTTGTCTCTCATATGTGCAGATTTTAATTAAAATTATTTAAAATTAAGTTTAAAAATCCGTTATATTAGATCCACTATTTTTAATGCCGTAAATCTGATACTAGATCAAAAATCAGTGACCTCCAAAACTCTCAAATATATTCAGTTAACCTGCTCAGTTTCTTCAGCCTTCTATGCTTTCGAAAGTTTATAACTTTTAACTGTAACTTCTCGACGAGAAAAAATTCATATGTTTGCAAATCAAAATTATTTTTGAAGAAAAAGAACAGTATTATTTGAAACTATCGATTCAATATAGGAAAATATAGGAAATAATTTATTTTCTCTGTAATACTTTCAATGTAGCTAAAATCATCATTTTTGGATCATATTTTATTTAAAAACCTGACGTAATAGGCAATTTCTGCGGCAAAATTTGTGCCTCACAAACTTCGCAGATCTGTGTTATATACACATAGTAAATAAATATTTATATATTATAAGAAAATATATTTTAACCAAGATGCAATAATTGATCTATTTCTTACAAGCTTGTCGAAGAAAATAATGATTGATAATTAATCTTTTATTAATATATATTAATTTTTAAAACAATTATGTATAATCTTTTGTTAAAATATTAAATTTTTATTTTTAAATAGCATAATTTCTCGATATCAGTATTTTAGTAGAATATAATTTAAAAAATTAAAATTATTTTTTACATTATTTTGTATCATTTTTTATTAAAATATTTTTTTAAATTTTTATTTTTACTTAGCACAATTTGTTGATATCATTATTTTTGTAGAATGTATAATTAAATAAATTATAGTTTTTTTATGGTTTAAAATAAACCATTTTGTTTAGATTAAAATAACTTATGTGTGTAGATTAAAATCACACTCTTTTGGAAATAGGTTTTTAAATAGTTTTTTAGAGTTAATAATACTATACTATTTTGCAAAGATACTTTTGACACGGACTTAGCACCTTTTTTTTACCTTTTTTTAAAAAGGTAATTTTTTTAGAGATATCACTCTTTTTTGTAAATGACATTACTCTTCTTGAGCTTTTTCCGTTTTATCAAGTTAAGTTATTAGCGGCGACGATAGTGAAAAATAGTGACTTAAGAAATGAGGTAAGCAAAGAAGTATTCAATTTTATAGTTTATTATTTTATATCTTCTTTTATGTACAGGATATAAAAATGGTTTCTTTTATATGCACGATATGAAAATAGTTGCATAGCAAGAAATAATGTGGTAAGTAATGTTCATTGCTTGCTGCAGCCTATCTTGTCTCTCAGCATTTTCATCCTGTATGTATTATATTTCATTTCGTTTAATAATAGTACTTTATGTTATAGTTATGTGCACTATTTGGTTTGGAATCGCTGAAAGAAGATAACATAGAAAAGATTCGAGATGGTGTATCATCCTAAAAAGCCAAACTTGTATTTGCAATGGGCCATCTTTGAAAAAGATCAGGATAACTTTGAGAAAGCTGCCACTATATATATATTAGAGAATATTGATAACGTACTACCACATATGATATATACATAATAACAAGAAATAATGCGGAAAGTAATGTTGATTGTTTCCTGCATTCTATCTTGTCTCTCAGCATTTCACCCTGTATGCATTATATTTCATTTTGATTTTAAAATATTTAATAATAGTATTTTATATTATTAAAATTGTGCTATATGATAAGAATGATTTTTATTTTTTGTAGTTTGTAATTGCTGAAAGGAAATAATACAGAAAAGATTTGAGATGTATATTCGAGATGGTATATCATCCTATAAATACTATATAAGATATGAAAATGGTTGCGTAGCAAGAAACAATGCGATAAGTAATGTTGATTGCTTACTGCATTCTATCTGGTCTCTCAGTATCTTCATCCCGTATGCATTACGATTCATTTTAAAATATTTAATAATAGTATTTTATAATTCAAAAAGTATAATTAAAATTGTGAGGTAAGCAAAGAAGTATTCAATTTTATAGTTTATTATTTTATTATTTTAATATCTTCTTTTATTTACAGGACATAAAAATGGTTTATTTTATATACAAGATATGAAAATAGTTGTGTAGCAAAAAACAATGCGGTAAGTAATGTTGATTGCTTACTGCATTCTATCTTGTCTCTCAGCATTTTCATGTATGTATTACATTTCATTTCCTTTAATAATTGTACTTTATGTTATAATTATGTGTACTATTTGGTTTGGAATCGCTGAAAGAAGATAACACAGAAAATATTCGAGATGGTGTATCATCTTTCTCAAAGATGTTCCATTGCAAATGCAAGTTTGGTTTTTTAGGATGATACAACATCTCGAATCTTTTCTGTGTCATCTTCTTTCAGCGATTCCAAACCAAATAATACACATAACTATAACATAAAGTACTATTATTAAACAAAATGAAATGTAATATATACAGGATGAAAATGTTGTGAGACAAGATAGTATGCAGTAAGCAATCAACATTACTTACTGCATTATTTCTTGCCATACAACTATTTTCTTGTATATAAAAGAAACCATTTTATATCCTGTACATAAAAGAAGATATTAAAATAATAAAATACAATAATAAACTATAAAATTGAATAGTTCTTTGCTTACCTCATTTCTTAAGTCGCTATTTTTCACTATCGTCACGGCTAATAACTTAACTTTCGTTTATCGCGGTCACTTACTAAATTTTGCACAAATTCAAGACTTACTTTTTTCTCATCTCTAACATATCCAATAATTTGTAAAGAACATGATGCAGATTAATTTTCACTATTGCACCTTGTCATAATATAGAAATTATTCTATTTTTCACTATCTATTTTTCACTTTACTTTTCACTCTCGTTGTCGCTAGTAACCTAACTTTCGTTTATCGACGTCACTTACTATATCAATCGATTATCGATTACACTATACGATCGATCACACTTCCAGAGCATCGCTAGCGCGATCTTACGTCGAATGCCTCAAACGGAGAATCTGAGCGGTCGACGACGACGTTTCTTACATGATATTTTTCACATTTTAACTTTGCATCGTAATAACTCGATTTATAGAGCATGTAGCCCAAAAATAAAAACACTTTTATTGTATAATTCGACCCCGCTCTATCGATTGAGACTACTTAGAAGTCGATCCATTGAGCGGATATATGAAAACCAGAAATATTGAGTGCTCTCAACTGACCGACTCGCGTAATAAGACACGGTAGTGTCTGTCTTGTGCTTGCGCGGACTTAGCACAAGACACTACCGTGTCTCTTGATATGTTTATTTCTTATATATTTTATAACAAAAATAATTATAAAGTGATAAAATTAAAAATAGTTATTTTTTAATTGTAGGAAATATTGTAAAGCAGTAATAATGCAAATAAAAATGAATAATAAACTTTATTAAATTATATTATATTAATTTTATTAAAAATGTTTATATGTCAAGCAGCACAAAATTTCAAAAAATATTTTGTAGACTTCATAGAAAGTAAATCATTATGGACATTTTTTTATGCTCTTGGAAATCTTGTGTTGTTTGGTTACATTATATTAAATGGTAACATTAAAAACATATCCAAAATGTTTCTAAACGTATATAGACATGTCACAAAATAAACAAAATAATTTAATTTTTAAAATAAACTTCATATAAAACAGAATACATTACATTAAGTGGTAACATTAAAATTTCCAAACGTATATAAACATATATGTATAAACGTGTCACAAAATGAACATAAAATAATTTTATTTTTAAACTTTATATAAAACAAATAAATAGCTTAAATGTATACCAACTTGTATTAATAAATTCTTATTGGTTTTGGAATAATGTCATTTTATTATTTTTCATTCTAATCCTTTGTACATCGACAAACGATTTAGCTTCGTGTTTAACATGTGAAGTAAAAAAAGTTTTTAAAATTAATCTTATTATTTGATTCCGATGATCAAAAAGTGGTGTTTGATCAAAAATATGATTATTATCATCAAATATGGTTGGAGGAAGTTTACTTAAAGTTTGACATGTTAAATATTGTACGATGTTTTTGATTGTAAGTAATTTGCTTCTATTACATTTTAAAACATTATATGCAATCTTGCAAACTGTAATTACATCATTTGATGCCTCAAATAATTGACCTTGCTTTTTTCGTTGTAAAAGTTTACTATTACGATATGTATCAGATTCTTTCTGTGACACATTTGACAACAGTGATTTGCAAATTAAACAATTAATTTTGTTTGTAATAATTTTAGCAACATAACCGGACATATAAGCAATAATTTCTTCAGCATATTCACTTAATTGAATATTTAATTGATTATTATTATTTATAAAATAATTATGATCCATAAAAGTAGTGTTCAATGAGTGTTCACCTAAATGATTTTCATCTTGTTTCGTAATAGTTTTATTCATTTCTACTTGTATATCATTTGTAGATGTGTTACATGGTGTAAGTAAGATGGTGTCATCCTTAGGAATTTGCAGTTAGAGGAACAGATATGTTTGCTAAGTATAATATTTTTCTAAAAGAGTATTTAAATTGCTTTGCGGATGGATTATTATTCCAACCATTCTGTCTTCGGATTAGGGAAAAAAAAGTTTCGAAGTGGTCTTGCGATAACTTGTACGTTAATAAAAACTGTACCATATTTGCACTAAACAATTCTTCTGCTAATACAGCAACATTTTGTAAATTAATAATAAATCCTAGGAAACCAGTTTTTAACGTGCTTTCAAGTACAGGAATATTTCTTATTTTTAACGAGATAATATAATCAATAAAATATGTAATTTTATCTTTTATAGTAGATAATTCATTTTTTGTTATAGCACGTTTTGTTTCTGTCTTATTATATAAATTGCGCGAGTTTAACAAATCAAACATGTCATTAAAATTTTTACTAAACGTTGCTGTTGCTGAAGCTTTGGTAAATGTTGGTATTTGTAAGTCACATTCCAAAAAAATTAACGCACTTGCCACAGAATTGCTAAGTACTTGCGCTGCTAAATTTACTTTCATTTTTTCATTTGAAAAGTATACATGTTTCTTCCGAATTTTATTCGCAGCATGCAATTTTTCGGTATCTTGCATTTTAACCAATTCTCTAATATATCTCCAACTGATTACATTTCCATCTTTATCTATGATATCTTCTTTGCTGAATGCATTTCTTACAAGTTTTATCATATGGCAAGCGTCGTAAAAAATAAAGACGCGTTTGGATTTATCAGCTGGATGGATAAAATATGGCAAAATATTTTCAACACGAATTTGTTTTAATTGTGCGCCTAATACTTCGCACATAGAAATGTTTGAAAATGCCTCATCAAATGTAATACTTGTTACATTAATTTGTTTTTCATGGAGAATATGTAAAATGTTGCTTAATATATTTGCTTTGTCAGTCCCGCTTAAGGGGGTTATCGCGGTACAATACGCTTCAAAAATACAGTTCCGCGAACTGTGCGCGCCTGTATCCCGTTACGTACTTCTCACTCTTCTTCCGAAGCCAAATTTTTGTAAATGACTGTCCGTGCAACAGCGTTAGTGTTTCGTTTGTGTACACACACACTATCAACCGCGTAAGGAAATAATGATCCGGCAACAACGCATTTTTAGTTGTTAAACGTCAAAATGCGAAAAATATACTGCAAAAAATTGCTATTGCAAATATCACATTAAAAAATTTAAGCGAAACTTTAAAAAATGGTGGAGAACAAGAAATCATAAAATTATTATCTAAAAAAATGTGATATTACTTATATATATATATATATATATATATATATATATATATATATATATTGTTGTACATATATATATATGTTGTATGTATGTATTTTAAAATATCTTAATCATTTTTAAGGTCTTTAATTATTTTATAATATTTTTTAAATTATTTTCTCTAATCTATCCTATATTTATGCCTATATTAAATAAATAAATGTCTTCATGCACGATTATTTAAAATTTCTACATGATTTCTGCTGCAGAAATCTCGCGTGTCGTCGGACAGCCGTCGCAGCGTTGTCACGTCTCGATAGCACATAACGTCTAATCTTCCGCGTCTTGAACTTTAAAACGCAATATTTTGAAAACCGTGAAGCTAAGCTTCTTGAAATTCAACTATAGTATAGTAACTATAATCCTTAATAACATATTAGTTTTTAAAAACTTTCCTAAATTTTGTTTCGACGCTATAGTTCAAAATATGCCTTTCACAACGACCTCTCCATAAGATTCAATGTTAAAACTCGCAACTTTGAGAATTTATATCTCGACTTCGGTGAAGCTGAGCCTTCTGAAATTTTGACATATTGTACATAATAATGTTATTTACACGTGGTAATTTTTTCAAAATATTCTTAAAATATTGAAAAATCGCCATAACCCCCTTAATGAATGTATAAAATAGTATGCAATAGCAAGTTTAAAATGATCATTTATACAAACCAACATAAAAACAAGAACCTGAGTAGCAAGAGTATTATCGTGAACGTTTGCTCCGATACTAACAAAACCATGTGATTCTTGACCATCCCAATCAACTTGTTTTTTAATACTCATTTCATCTAAAGTAATATTAAATATTAATTTTTTATTCATTTGTTGCGCATTTTTTATCTTATCGACTACAGTTTGCAGTGCTTGATCGGATATACCCGAATTAATATTAATATCTTGCATCCATTTTCGAAATGTAGTTGGATGTGGTAAACACTTTAAAAAGGTTTTTCTTACGTAAGAATATGCTGCAGGAGAATGGAAATGCAACGTACTAGCAAATTTTCGTAGTGAGGTTGGAAATTTCACGGTTCGTTTTCTACGCAACATTCTTGTTAACAACTCGTTAATAGAAGGAGATAAATCCTAAAGTGTAAGAAAGAAGAAATAAAAATAAAGTATTAAAACGTATTATACATTCAATTAAAAAAGACAAAATACGTATGTAGTAGACTGTAATTCATAATTGTAATTATTGTAATAAACATTATGGAACGCAATGTAAGCCTTACGTCCATAATCCTAGAAATTGATCCGAGATCTCGGACAGAAAAAGAATTAATCAATCGCATTAGTCAGTTGAATTGTTCAAACGATTAATTCTTTCTTTGTCCGAAAACTTGGACTGATTTCTGACATCATGAACACAAAGCTTTACAGAAAACCTATTTACTCACTCGAATAGCATCACCTTTTAATAACCTCTTTGATTTCAAATCTTGAAATACGTCATGTAATGTTTTTACTTTTTTGTTTAAGCAAGAACTTTTTTGCAGCACTTTTTTTCGTTCGTTTCTATTAAAAGCAGTATATCGTAAAAATGCTTTCCATTTCATGTTTGAAGTAAAATCTCTTTCGGAAAAACATTCTGTATTATAACAACCTATTTTTACAAACACTTTCTTCCTTTTTGATTTTAAAATACATCGTGGTAGTTTCCTAAAAAGTACAGTATGAGTTATGAAATTCTAGGAAACAACATTAATTTTATATCTTGAAATGAGCTTCAATAAAAGTGTCTTACTTTTCTTTATTTGAAGTATTAGTGGAATTTTTATTCATGTTTTGGTCAACGCTAGCTTCTATAAATGTGGCTTCTTCCTCCACAGGCTTACTACAACAAAATTAAGCATTATTTTAGTATGAAAATTCTTATAGCTATTAATATACAATTGCAAAGTACTGATAGAAAAATTGAAAAATTACTCTTGTTCTTGTTGCACTGTTTCGAAACAAGTAAAAATGCTTGTTGTACTGGAAACAACTTGTTGCACAATAAATGGAACTGCTGTGCTTTTTAATCTTTTTCTTTCTCTGTATTCATCCATTTCATGATAATCGCTTTCTAGAAAATGATCACTACATACTTTAGCTCCTTTATAATTAACAGTACGACCGATAATGTTGAAACACTTTTTTCTTATTTCTTCTTTTGATGGTATACTATAAATAAATATATAAATAATATATTGTACAAACGTCTGTAATAAAATGTTGCAATATGTATATACTATTACAATTACTTGATTGTTCCAAACAATATTCTAATATTTACGCAAGTATATTTACGTACGAGTAAAATAATCGTTGTGGATATAAAGGATTTTTTTCTTTCGAACAAATACAACAATTAAAAACCATGATTTTTCTTTTTTCTTTTTGGTGTTTTGCTCCGTTAAATTCCAATCTTTTTCCTTTTGGAATGCCTTTGTCGAACTAGCAAGTTATTATTAATTACTCAACAGTTACTAATTTCGCGTCAAAGTCCAATTCTCATTTTTAGGTTAGAATCATCGCACACTTCATAGTTCACACATACTCACGCATACAAGTGAGATTACCCCTACCTTCTCATCATGTTAGAGAGAGACGAAAACTCTCCTTATATCTCTCTCCTTTTCTACGTGCGCTATACCCCCACTCCTTGTTTGCTCGGTCTAGGTATACTATGTCTATGTTTAGGCCCGGGTCTACAATAGGAGTAGTAAGCCTTAGGCCTGTTCCACAATGAGTCGTTAGTCGTAAGTCGTAAGCGAATAGACCAATCATTCGATTATTCTTTTCTAAATTCAACTATGATTGATTTATTCGCTTACAACTTGTGACTAACGACTCATTTTGGAACAAGCCTAAGGCCCGTTAAAGATTACGCTATGAGTCTTCGAAATATCATCTTTTATTTTCATTCTCATGGAATATGGAACAAAAATAATGTTTCTAAATATATTGTATGCAATTACAAAATACACATATTTGTATGGGAATTTTGATCGCAATCTTACATTATCGTAGAAATAATTTCTTTCTAGTTAGAGATAAACATACTTCTGAGTTCGTTACCGTGCTTGGACGGGATCAAACGTGTTTCAACGCGTTTCAACCAGTCAAAACGGGTCAGAACGTACGTTCGCTTTATTTTGTAATCACATCAAAATCGCATACTAAATCTATTTATAATATATTGAAGAGAAATTTAATCGTACTCTCGATTAAAGCCATGTTTATGCAGGCCATAACTGGTAATTTATGCCGTAACCTGTAAGAAACTGATCAATCACAATTAAAAAGATTAATTGAATATAATTGGTCAATTTCTTACAGTTTACAGCATAAATTACCAATCACGGCCTGTTTAAGGGTGAAAACCCATGGACTGATATTTTGCGCGTAACGCGTATCGCGTAACCAATCAAATCTTTCTATTCTTTTAGATTGTTCAACAGAAATATTAAACATCGTATTTGATTGGTTACGCGATACGCGTTACGCGTAAAATATCAGTCCATGGGTTTTCACCCTAAATCAGCCTTAACGGGAGCGTCCGAAATGATCACGTTCGGATTGGACACTACCAATCATATCGACCGGTGCCTAGGGTCACCAGCAACGATTAGCCAGAGAGTCTAAAGCCTGCGGCATACGGTACGATTTTTTGTACTGGTTTGCTTACGAGAGCCAATAAGGATGCAGAATTTTAGATCAAGTGACTTAAAGCTTAATCCTAATTGGTTCTCTAAGCAATCCAGTATGAAAAATCGTATCGCGTGTCGCAGGCTTTATTTTTAACACATTATTGACCGGCTATTATTTCGTAATTGGATGTGGAAGTGAAACAATATAAATAAACGTAAACGTTTACGTGCTCATTTTATACTCTCTCGCGTGTAACGCGTTGAAACACGTTTGATCCTGTCCAAGCACGGTAACGAACTCAGAAGTATGTTTATCTCTAACTAGAAAGAAATTATTTCGACGATAATGTAAAATTGCGATCAAAATTCCCATACAAATATGTGTATTTTGTAATTGCATACAAATATATTTAGAAACATTTTCTTTTTGTTCCATCTTCCATGAGAATGAAAATAGAAGATGATATTTCGAAGACTCATAGCGTAATCTTTAACGGGTCTTAGGCCTGTTCTACGATAAGTCGTTAGTCGCAAGTCGTAAGTGAATAAACCAATCATAGTTGAATTTAGAAAAGAATAATCGAATATAATTGATCTATTCGCTTATGACTTACGACTAACGACTAACGACTCATTGTAGAAGAGAGACCTTAGTTTCTTTTGAGAGAGAAAAGTAATTTCTCAGACATTGCTTTCTTTTTCTAATATTACATTTGTTTGATATGTTGTTTCAATCTACAATTACAGCACTGTTTTTTGTTTTCGCGTATTTTATGTGTTATGGGTTCTCCAGGTAGGACGCGATCACGCTCGCCTTGCGGCAAAATACTTCAGTCAAGTTTTTTCGCCCATATTTCGGCAAGTTTATTCTTATCCTGTTTGCAGCGTTACCAAACGCATACATATGAGGTGTATCTGTATATACGCAGCAGCTTGTGACATATTAGACGTAAGTATGATAATTAGTCACCAATTTGCATTTACTTTCTCTTTAATTTATTATGATTTTTATTATCACTTTAATATATCCTTAATTCAATATTTATACATAAATTAATCTTTTATATGTTTATTATATTTATAATGTTGAAGACATATATATGTATATATGTATTTTATTTATTTATTTATTTATTTATTCATTCATTCATTCATTTGTCCGTCCGTCCGTCCGTCTGTCCATTCATCCATTCATCCATCCATCCATCCATCCATCCGTCCATCCATCCATCCGTCCGTCCTCGCCCACCGTCATTCATTCATTCATTCATTCATTCATTCATTTGCACATCTGTAAATAATTTTGTAAAAAACTTCTTTTGTAAAGAACGTCTTTTGCATACGCATAAATAAAGTGCATGCATATACACAACAGTTAGTAACACACAATACGTAAGTATAAAATAGTTCATAGGTCTATATGAGCTCATTAGGTCTTTATATCCTTATGAAACTTAATAAATATTTATACTTATAAACAAATATATGTTAATATAAAACATTGTGATTTTTTATATTACAAAATATATTCTAAAGTTATGATAGAATATTAAAATTATAGAAATTTCTCTAAATCTCTTTAATCCTTTATTTAAAGATCTTTATCTTGCTTCTATTACAATAAAATTTTATGTGACAGTAAATTATAACATTACATTTTTCAAAAGTACAATTTGAAAATTGCTTTGTTTTATAGATATTTTCAATATGCCGCGCAACATTGCCGTTCCTCCAGAAAAAAGCGTCTTGGTTGTTAAAAAGTTTATGGAATACTTTCAAACTGATCCCTTGCCAGCCTGGTCAGCAAAAGTATGGAAAGATATGTCTATTGCATTAGGCGGAAGATGGAGCTCCGCAGCTTGTTATACAAATGTACACAATGATAGAAACTCCATTCTAAGTATAGCTAGACAAGAAATGGGTGTTTTGCCAATATTAAATCAGCATAATGATAATTCGAGTTTAGCAGATTCTATGATAAGTATTGAAAAGTCTAGCGATGAATCTTATTCTGCATTGAATAATAACGAGACAAAATTGGATACGTTTAATTTAATTCTTACTGAACATCAGTGGAATCAGATTAAGCCTGATGCGGAGAACAGTTCAACAATAAAATTAAAGCCAGGAATATGGACAAACAAAATTGCAATTTCATTTTTTCTGCAGTATCGACTTCCATGTGCATTTGTTTTTAAACGAGCAGAAGTGACTTTATCTCAAAATGACACAAAATACACAATTAAAATAACAGGATCGTGTAAGTCCAAAAAATGTGGTAACATCTTTCGAGGATACGCGGAAAAACAAACTGCAATTGAGGGTTTAACTATTCATATTACAACAAGAGACACTCGTTGTGAAAATCACGAAATTGTTAAACGACCTTTAAACAGCAAACATCGAAGAAAAGTACATCCAGAAAGCTCTTCTAAATGGCGAAAGAAACAAGCAGAAGAAATAATGCGACTCGGCGAAACCGAACCACCGATTTTACCGAATGGCACTGTACTTCGGCAAGCGCATATGGAAGACATTAACACAGAACTCGGAATAAAAAAAGACGATGGACGAGATCCCATTAAAACGATAGCAGAAATGTCACTTAAACCTGAATTCGCTGGATTAATACACGATGTCGGATTTTTACCATTTCATGTTTTTTATAGTATCCCAGCTCAGTTGTATGCATACAAAGAATATTGTCGCTTGAATGAAAAATCGATTATAAGTCTCGATTCGACAGGCAGTGTCGTACGAAAACTAGATCGAAACGGTGAGAAATCTGGTCACATATTCTTATACTCAATTGTAATCAATTTCGACAACACAACAATCTCTGTAAATCAAATGCTATCGGAGAAACATACTACTGAATTTATTGAATATTGGCTAAGACAATGGCAACGAAGCGGTGCTCCCAAGCCCAAACAGGTTGTTTGTGATTTTTCACGTGCACTTTTGTGTGGCGTCAGTCTTGCCTTTAATAACCAGACTATTAAATCATATGTTAATGATTTATTCAACGTAATATCAAACCCTGTTGAGATCAAAAAAAGACCAGACACAATAATTCGAATAAACGTGGCTCATTTTATTGCTGCCGTGTGCCGTTGGAATTGCTGGAAAAATGCACGTCATACTTGCATTAAAGATTTTTTCGTTCGTTGCATCGCATTAATGGTGGAATGTGTAACGTTTTCCGATTTTCAGAAAATTTTTTACCTGACTTGTGTTGTAAGTCTGCAAGCTTATGAAGATGTTGAAATTGACTATTTTGAAGTATGCACAGCAAAAGAAGCAAGAAAAAAACTAGAAGAACAGATTGCTGTTCGTGGTATGAAAATGGACTTTGATGTGCAATGTACTACTGACGAGCTTGAAGATTCAAAATCTCAACTTGATCAATTGGATAAAAACAACAGTAATATCAGTGACTGGGTTGATGCTCAAATTGCAAAGGCCAAGAAAACTCAACATGATGGTAAAGAGTTAAACCCATTTTTTTTACCAGAATTCGCCAGTATGCTTTCCTTGCGCGCCAAAGAATTTCCGTTGTGGACTAGTGTTGGGATGGATTACGATACACCACACGCAACTTCAAGTTATGTAGAGAGTTATTTTAACGATATCAAAAGTCGAGTGTTAAAAACTAGACCATTACGGGTGGATAAATTTTTAGTAAAGCATGTGCATGACATTCGTGGTGCAACTTTGCTCTTCTCATCACGTATGATTAATTTTAATGCAAACCGATGTGCACTGAACAGTAGCTCAATCAAACAACAAAAAGAAATCAAAATCAATAAGTTGCATTTTACACTGGAAAATAATGATATGAAAGGCTCGTCTTGTAATTTGGATTTGCTCGCTACGAATAATTTGCAAGAAAAAGTTGAAATAGATAAGCTCAAAGCTTGTAATTATTCATATGACTTTGATAACGAAAACGTTTCACATTTTGTTGAACTGGTGTCAAACCATCGAAGAGAACTTTGATGATTCAGACCTTTTGGCTATGGAGAATTGGCGCGGAAAAGTTGAAATTAATAATAATTATAATAATTTAAATGACCACAACGATGAAATTTTGAATGCTCGCAATTATGAAAACACATATGGAAATTTGAATGGCAATTGTCTAGGTCTAAGGAATTCGAGATTACGAATAAAAATGCAGAGCCAACGGATGTATCTTTGGTAGATCACTCTTATTTATTGAGTACATCGATAATCGATTTGGTCAGTCCGATGATTGATTTGCAGAACAATAAACAGGTCAAATCTGAGAATAATTTGAAAGAAGAATCAGAGTCGAGTTCCATTCCGTTAATACACCTCGTTTCAAAATCGAAAGAACAACTTCCAGCTTGCCATCGTAAATCAAAAAAGACCAGTAAATATTTTAAAGCATATCCCGAAATTCGGCAAACAAATGCTCTTGTTGGGCAAAGAAAAAATTCTGCTCTACTACCACATGGTTCATTTCGTTTACCTATCAAAATAAAAGAAAATGGAGAAGAAACAAGATCATACTCCGTGACAAATACGTGCGCCTTCGATTCCCTGGTCCACGTGCTTATGACAGGAGGAATCGACGATGTCACTTATTATGCTTTTCTCGAAGCATCGAGTAATCCTACACTCCAACTTGTATATAATTTGATTCGAAAAGGAGTAACGCAATACGTGTTCCACCAAAGAGTTATAATACTCAAAAGTTATTACGCTTGTAAACCTCAAGTACAGACAGATCTCAGAGTTGTATCGTACGAAATTGATGCTCGTGACAATATAGCAAATGTTGTGAACAAAATTTTGGCTACGGTCCCCAGTATAAAAAATACGACGAAATGTAATAGTTGCAAGGGGAGTACATATCCAACTGTATTATTACAGCCGAACCATAGAATTGTTACGACGGAAGGTTTTGGTTCTTTGGCAAAATCTTTAGGCATCCGATCAACGATTTATCAAGTACGTTGTAACGAACCGTGCTTAGGAAAGTACACATGGTTAAAGGAGCCAACAATTCATGTTTTCATTGAGCTTGATATACGCCCAAACCTCCAATGTAAGATGGGAATAACCTGCAGAATTGAACAAATGCCGACAACACTTACTCTTGAAAATTTTGAATACAGGTTAGCATAATAACTTATTTAAAATTTTTCTATATTTTAAATACATATTTTTTATTTATATAAAAAATCAATTAATTATTTTTCAGGTTGGCCGGAATAGTAGCCTATATATCAGGGCATTATATTGCATACTGTTTGCGTTCTAATGGAGTTTGGCAAATTTATGACGATTTGCGAAAAGACATTTCCAAGTGTAATTCAAAAACTGTTATAAATCCGCATCTTGCAGTGTATATACGAAAACAAGATTAAAACATGTTTTAATTTTGTTTTTGTATATGATAATACTTAAAAAAGAAGAAAAATCTGGACTGCATATTATGACAAAGTAAAATGAGGATGACATTGAACTGAACAAGCCAAATTATATTTATATATATATATATGGGTAAAATGTATGCTGTGTACAAAAATATTCCACAATAAAAAATATTCTTACAATATAATATAGATAAAATTAATTTTATTTATATAATATATTTATAAATATCTGTATAGAAATGGATACGAAAAAAAAACTAGAGATAACAATTCTAATGACTTTAATGAGATAATGAGATAATAAACACCAGCTTAAGTTCAAGCAGTGAAGAAGATGCTGAATTATTGCTGTTTCCTTTAATGAGATATTTAATCAATGGATGTAAGAGAAATCGAGTTGAAAATTATATTCATATTGTTGATAGCTGGACAGACTTAGAATTTAAGGAGCATTTACGAATATAACGTACCACAACAAATCAATTAATAGGTAATATTTATTTTAAAAAATAATATTGTTATGAAATAACAGTTTTAACAGTTCGCAATATTTGAAGTGAGAATAATCCTTTATATTTTTATTATTTTAGATGAATTATGTGAAAGTGGATTTATTCCTTCGCATTCATTTGGAATGAAGCCAATTGAAGCAAAAGTTAGTTTTATTATATTTTTGTGGCACTTGACAAACACAGAGCCTCTACGAACACTATCAAATAGATTTGACGTCTCCATTTCATCTGTTTTTCGGGTAATTCGTCGAGAAACAGCCTGGATTTTAACAAAATTAGACGACGTTATCAGATGGTCTCAGGAACAACACGTCACATATGTTTGTCAACAGTTTCATGCTAAGAGAGGCATTCCAAATGTATTGGGAGCAATAGACTGCACACATGTAAAAATACAAAAATCAAATGTGGAAAATGCAAGAGATTATTGCAATCGGAAAAAGTACTTCTCTTTAAACTTGTAAGCCGTCGTAGATGCGGATATGAAACAAACATATATTGTGGTCAGCCAGATTCTCTCTACGATGCACGAAACACAATTGTAGCGGCATGTATTTTACACAATTTATGTTTAAATTATAATGATGACAATTTTAATTATGATCATGAGAAAATTGAAGAACTGAATGACGTTGATGATATAAATGATAACATTAATGACGAAAAAACTTTAACGGACCTCAAAGAGATTGAAGGATGCAATTATTCAGGGAAATATTTGGCCAGGAATAAAAATGTGTATATTTTTATTATATATAATTATATATAAGTTGTATAAGTTGTAAATAAATGTATTTAGTTATAACAAAGCTTGAATTTTAATATTATGTAACATACTATATTAGAAATGTTATTATCCAATAAAATGAATATATTTCTTACAAATTAACACAAATAATAAATCTTATTATTCAGTTACATAATAATTCAAAAAACGTAAACTAAAAACCTAATAGGAAAAACATTGAGATAATAATAATTAAATAATAAGATTAGAATTAGAGAAACTAGTTTCGTAAAAAATAATTATTAATTATAATTAAATATTATTATTATTAGCAAATATTATAATAAAAAAAGCCTTTAATGTGAATACTGTCTTAAATTTAATTAAAAACGCGGTTTCTAAATAAACAGTTAAGTACATAGTATATAGCGTAATATATATATATATATATATATATATATATGTTCCATATATATATATACATATATATATATATATACAATATATATATATGTGTATAGCAACAATAAATAATATATAGCGCTCTACTCTTGAGATTTACAGAGATCACAGATAATTTTCACATTTATCTTTAAAATAAATCTTACGGGATTCTAGGGATTTTTAGCCGCGCATGCGCAGTATGCGCGTTACTGTAAGAATTATTATTTTCTTATAATTAATAAATAATCAACCAACAAACGTTTTAAAGGACATAATTGTGACCAACAAACGATTTTCTATCGATTTGACCTATAACAATTGAAAAAAGATTGAAAATTATAATTGGACCGGCTAACTTCACGCTGAAATTTACTTTGTTAATAACAATTAAATTAACAACCAACAAACGTCAAAATTGTGCCAACAATAATCTACAAACGACCAACAAACGATTCATGTAAAAAAAAGTCAGAAAAGTGAAAGTTCCCCGGCTAACTTTACTGAGGTCAAGAATTTGATACAAGTGAGCGAAGCGCGCGCGCCGGCCTTGAGCGCCACTTACACCAGAACGCCTATTGATTTACTTCAACCTGCTCTCCTTCAAAAACTATTTATCGCACGCAATTTTGCTAAAAGAAAAAGTTATTTTTTTTAGCCTAAAATATCACGCCTTGTATTCCGTGGGCGCGAATTTAAGGACACCCTGTATATAATTAAGGTGAAAAACTAAGGTTAATATATATAAAATTAAGGTGAAAAATATAATATATATATATCCTATAATAACCATGCATGTTTCGTATTATTGATTGACTAACCATTAATTCATGATATATAGATATACATACAGGAAAACGAGAGGAAACCAAAACAGGAAAATGCAAATAATAAAAATCACTAAATATTTGTTATAAGTATATGTAATCGCGTTGCACTTGGCCTTTCGTTCTTACGAACAGCCAAGTAAAATAAGTAATTCCTGCTATATAGTGACAATTGTAATATATAGTACGAATTTCTCCATTACGATCTACACCAGATTGTAATACTGAGTAATGAGCGTTCCTCATTACTTCGTTTCTGAACGTTATAATTGATATCCGCAGCATTTGCCTGTCATTTTGCTTGTTTAATTTCGTGTTACGAATATCACATTGGCTTGATGGGATACCCTACCGCTTCAATATTGTATTCATATACATATATATATATATCCCAGCGCAGTTACTGTATCATTGAATTATTTAAATTTACATTACATATTATAGATCCCACCGCGCCAATATTATATCACATTGTATTAGATAATAAGCACAGAGTCCATTTATCATTTATCTTCCACCACACAAAGTTATCCCACCGCGCCAGGTTCATTTAGTATATTATCGGAAATGTGCCCAATAATTATAAATCCAAGACGGCACCCACTCCAAACAGAACATTCTTTGTTATTCGAAATAACCTGCACGATAACAACCAGTTATGATGGAAATGATGTTAGGCTTTGCTCCATTTGTTACGAAGCAACGCCTAAACCTGAAATATTAACTCATAATTTCACTCATGAATTTTTATTAGATTATCTTCCCAGTGGCATTTGCAGCCAATGTGGAAATTTGTTATACCAAGAGAGAAGTGCTTTTTTTTTGTGAAGATTGCTCTAACGGTTATTTCAATTTATGTGAAGAAATGCATTTTATTGGTTACCCTGTTCATGACATACTACATGTCCGATATGATGTTCTGGATGGAAAAACTTTACGAATAATTGTCGAAGATACAACTACACAACAACTTGTTCATATACAGGGTGAGTCATTTTAATCTATGGACCCGAATATCTTCCAAATTACGGTATCTACAAAAAAATGGTTCAGATAAAAGTTGACCAGGACAGAGGGGGTCGTTAAATTGTACCATTGGTTTTGACCTTGAGGTCAATTTTGAAGGTTATTTCAAGGTCACAATGGTTTTTTTAAACGGGACACCCTATTTTTGACTGCGGATTTCGAAAGAGCGGAAAATTTTACATCAAACTTGTCTTATGAAAAAATTGTTTTTGCGACCTTGGAAAGGTAAAAAATGAAGGTGAAATGCCTGAAAAACGATCTGGTGTACTTTTTCTGAAATGACGTGGTTTTCTGGGTAACACAAATGTGCATAATGCTTAAACAAAGTCAATGAATTGTAAAAGTGTAAATCACTTTGACTAGCTTGACCTTGAGGTCAATTTTCAAGGTTGTTTGAGGCTCATAACGCATTTTTTGATTAGTAAACCCTATTTTTGACCGCAGAACCTGTTTCTTGACAATGGGCTCTTAAACAATGGCACTTTTTACATGAGCATAGGGATTTTTTAGTTTTTCGACCTGACCTTTTGAAGGTCATATCAAGGTCAAAAGCACTTTCATCTTACTTTTAGCGTTACCCGGAAACAACGACGTGGACGTAGTAAGTTTTGTTTCCTTTAGGGTGCTTGATTATCGTGAGTCCCCTTGCCTCTCACGTCGGGGTGCTTGATTATCGTGAGTCCCCTTGCCTCTCACTGACACTGTAATTTAAATGAATTACCCACGGAGTAATTGTTCAAAATTACCTCCGTTGGCTTCGAGGCATAACTGCAATCTGTTTTGAAAACTATCCACAGTTCTAAGCAGGGTAGTTCTAGGAGTGGCTGCACAAGCTCTACGAATGCGGTCCATAAAATCATCTCTTGTGGTTGGTCGTTCAGCAAAAACAACATTTTTCAAGTATCCCCATAAAAAGAAATCCGGCGACGTCAGATCTGGTGAGCAAGGAGGCCATTCAACTGGACCCCTTCGTCCAATCCATCTGTCATTGTAACTGGCATTTAAAAAGGCACGTACAATGAGTGCATAATGCGGTGCAGCACCATCTTGTTGAAGCCACATTCTTGCTCTTGTTGCTAAGTCAACATCTTCTAATAAGCCTGGTAAGTGATCTCTTAGCAACGATAAGTAACTGTGTCTATCAACGTTCTCTTCAAAAAAATAAGGTCCAATCAAATAACCATTTACAATGCCGCACCACACCATAATACTCCATCGATTTTGATGATCTATTGGCCTATACCAGTGGGGATTAACATCTGACCAATAATGGCAGTTGTGTCTATTAAGTTGTCCGTCACTATAAAATTTAGCCTCATCTGAGAAAAGCACATACCTAAAAAAATTAGGATCATCGTGTAACATTTGTAAAGCCCACTGGCAAAAAGCAATACGCATCAGATGATGATTAGGCTGTAAAGCCTGCGTAAGAGTGATGTGGAAAGGGTGGTAATTTAGAGCTCTTAAAATTCTAACAACAGTTCTTTGTGGTATACCTATTTCCCTTTCAATCTGGCGAGTACTAACATGAGGATTAAGGTGAAGTATTGCTAAAATAGTTACAGCTCGCGCATCATTTTCGTCATATTCATGATGTTGACGTTGACGAACAAAATGTCCATTGCGAGCTCTTTGGACTAAACTACGTATTGTCATATCAGTTGGATGTCGCCTTTCAGGAAAACGTTGAGCATAAAGCCTTGATGCTGCATTGTAATTGCTATGACACTCCCCTAAAACTAATATAATATCAACAATCTCATTAGGACTATAATCAGCCATTCTGGAAAGGTAACTTGTTAATGTAATTACCTACAGCAGGCCTGCGCAACTCAGGCGGGCCGACAAGCCAAGTAGTAACGCCGCGATATTTCCGACGTCCCCACCACTGACCGTGCGCCTCTTCCCGCGCGCCTCTCCCGCGCGCCTTTGCTATAGTTCTCGTATAGCAAAGCGTACGTAAATTTGATCCTGGATCCAATTTGCTCCAAAACCAGGTGTCCTCGATGCGATAAAGGGTTGGTAATTCGCTACTGCATTCTCGTTCGTTACCGATTTTGGTAAGAATTCTTGATTTAGGTGTGAGGTACAGCGAGGTGTTTCGTACAGTTACAGGTAATTCTGAGTAGCATCCTTCTACTTTCCTCAAAATTACTTCTACAGAAATGCACTTGATTATATGGGCAGTTTCTCCAGCAGTAACTGCCATACATCCTGGTCCTTTCATTAATTTATAAGCAAATTCATCTGGTTGAAGAATGGCGAAAGACAAGGTATTGGTGATAACCTGTCGCTCGAGTTCGCATTTTTGCTGAATGACGTTGTGGTACAAAGAGGTCATCTGATTGCGAACATGTTTTTCTACGTACACGAACTTGGAATTCATGTACGAAAATATCCAAATTATGGATCGGAATACTGCTTCGGCTTGCAAAGATATCTCCTTGCTTGATTTCCAAGATGAAGAGTTTTGGGTGCTCGGTGCGGAGTAACGTATAACCGCACAAAGGATGCTTCTTAGTACTGGTCAAGGCGAACGTAATGTCGTCCGTGGTCAAACTATAGACAGTAGGTGAAGTTGATTCGCCGTCAATGGCTTCGATTTTATTTGCTAGTCCTTCGTAAAGAACGTCGTATTGATTAAAGTTGCAGGATGACGTAGGCATTGGTTTCCAGTATGAATATCCATCATCTGGGTCGAGGCAAAAACTATCAGAAAGTGGGCAAGTAATGCCAGATTGCAGCCTGATTTTTCCAGGGCTTAGCTGCACCGGAACGAAGGAAGATTTAAGCGAGACCTTTACGCTAGCTTGGACAACGACGTCGTCCCATGTTCCGTATGGATCGGAGTACTGAGTCCCCTTGCAGGTTCTGTTATTAGATGTACGTCCTGCCAAGGTGATGCTGCGATAATTGGTTGCATTGGCTTTTAATCCGATCAACAGGTTGTCCCAAGGAAAGTGTTCCATCTTGAAACATTCCAACGCACGAAGTATATCCTGTCTCATGCACATAATTGGCTTGACCGTTCTGCACAACTGATATATGAGAGTGCATGCCGCAATGGTAAATAATTCTTGATATCTCCACTTTACACTGTAACACTTCGGCATGACTATAGTCTGAGAGTTGCAAAAGTTGTATCGACACTGTTGAACTGTTCGGCGTTTTAATGTCCAGGTTGCACTCGCCGACATCGAGTAACGAAACTATGGTGATATTCAAATGTCTTCCTCCACAGTCGAAACCGATGAAAGTACGCGTTGGGTGAATTGCAACGAGTAGTAATAAGATTAATAGCATAGTCTGTAACATATGATAGCGATATAATATGGTTCACAATAATCTTACAACTAATGGTAGAAATTAGGGGCATAACGTGTATCATATTGTTACATCCGCGCTCGCCGCCCGGTGTTCTTCTTGTCGCGCGGGGTTCCCTAGCAGCGCGTCGTCGGCTGTTTAACAGCGATCGGCGTATTTGTGCCGGATCTATCAGGTGTAACGGACGTGTTTCTCTGTACGCTGTTCCTTGCATTAAAGAGTTCCTTCAACCGTAAACGGAGTATTTATTCCGCCTTGGCGGAGAGTGTCGTGTGTGTCAGTGAGTGTGTTTCTGTGTTGGCGTGGCCCGGCGTGTAGGCGCAACATTTTGGGGGCTCGTCCGAGTTTCGGACGGACGGCGAGCAAGGAGCGATCTCTTGATCCTCGAGCGGAATGGCGACGACGCACACGCCAGCGAAGACTCGCTCACGGGCCGCGGTGGCGGCAGCGACGGAAACCGGCACCCTGGAGGCCGTCCTCTTAGAGCTTCAACAGCTGCGCGAGGAGCGACGCCAGGAGCGAGCGCAGCTGCAGGATTTGCGCGACGGCATTGAGGCTCGTCTTGGGGAGCAGGAAACGGCCCTTACGCGCTTCGAGGAGCGACTCACCCACCAACCACAGCTAAGTCTAGCCCATAACATTCCTTCCTCCGAGGCGCCTCGTCGTTTTTTCCTCCGAGAGCCACGGCGCCTCGTCGTTTTTGCTCGGCGCGGGCGAGAGCGTGTGTGCGGGGCACGCAACGCGGGGTTTAAAGTTAAAGCCGGACATTTTTGACGGAACGGCGCCGCTCCGCGAATTTCTTTCGCAATTCTCGTTAATCGCGCGCGCGAATTCGTGGTCCGAAACGGAGAAAGCGGTGGTGCTTGCGTCCTGTCTACGGGGAAAAGCGCGTTCGCTTCTCGACTCCTGTGCCGACGGAGGCGAGCTCCTTTCGTTCTCGGAGTTGAGAGCGAAGCTCGAGCTGCGTTTCGGGGAGGCGCAGTCCCTCCAGAACTATTATTCGCTATTCACAAACAGGAGACAGCGTTTCGGGGAAAGTTTCGCTGCCCTCGGAGCAGATTTGGAAAGACTTTCGCGGCTTGCCTATCCCGAGTGCCCACATTCCGTTCGCGATAAAATCGCGTGCACGCAATTTATCTCTTCTCTCTCGGAGATGAATATTAAAAGAACTCTTCAGCTAGAGGGGATCACTTCTTTGAATATTGCCATTGAAAGGGCGAAAGCCATAAGATCGATTCAAGAAAGTTGTTTTGAGCAAAAGAAAGTGGGAAATTATTTTTCCTCAAAGAATAGGGTAGGAAATTCTTTTAATAAAAGAGAAGAAGGAGAAATTAGAAAAGATGCTCATGTAAATGCGAAGGGAAGAGATAGTAATTATAAGGGGGGAAATAAGTTTGTCAAAGGAAATAAATTTGACAAGAGCTACAACAAGGAATGTTGGCAGTGCGGGAAGGAAGGTCACTTTCGTCATGAGTGCCCGGCCGGTTCGGGAAACAAAGTCTAGTCGAGCTTGTCGGGGCGAGTTCGGCTGAAGGGTTGAAAGCCCCTGTTATTGAAAATTCTTTTAAGTTTTCTAGAATTAAGCGTAGTTCTGATATTTTCTGTTATCGCGGTAAAGTGAACGGGAGGAATTGTTTATTTAAAGTAGATACGGGCTCTGATGTGACAATTTTGAATTCGTATTTTGTGGAAGAAACGGAATTGCTAGACGAAAATTGTTCTTTGAGATATCCCACGGGGGAGAGAATTTCTGTAAAATGTAAAGCAGTCGTGAAAATTCGGATTGGGAAGGAGTCCGTGGAATTCCCCATGCTTGTCGCGGATATTTCCGATGATTGCATTTTGGGGGCTGATTTTCTCGTGCGGCTAAAATTGGAGAATATTTTTGATCTTGCTTTCGGAAAGGGGTCCGAAAACAGATGTGGACGTCTGATCTATCCTAGTCTTCCCTCGAGTTTGGAGAATCTTTTTGAGAAAGATTCCCTCGAGCTAAATGAAAGTCAAAAAGAGATTTTTCGGAAATTCTTACGCGATTTTCGAGATTTGTTTTCTGAGACGATAACCGCTGGGAATTGTAAAGTTGGGGAACATGTAATTAATGTGAAAGATTCTTCCCCCATTAAGCAGGTTCCCCGGAGAATTCCTATTGAAATGAGACCCGAGGTGGACAAAACAATTATGGAAATGAAGGAAAATGGAATAATTGAGGAATCGACTAGTCCTTGGGTCTCTCCAGCAGTCCTTGTCAGGAAAAAAGACGGATCGTTAAGATTTTGTGTGGACTATCGAAAATTGAATTCAATAACGGTAAAAGATTCCTATCCTCTTCCAAGAATTGACGACATTTTGGATCAACTATCAGGTAACGTTTGGTTTACTACTTTGGATCTAAAGAGTGGGTACTGGCAGATAAAGATCCGCCCCGAGGACAGAGAGAAAACCGCGTTCTCTATTGGAAGGGGCTTGTGGCAATTTACGGTTATGCCTTTCGGACTTTGTAACGCGCCGGCTACCTTTGAGCGCATCATGGAGCAAATCTTAAACAAATTTATTCCGGGAAAATGTTTAGTCTATCTTGATGATGTTATTATTTTTGGCAAAAATTTTGAAGAAATGGTCAGTAACCTAGAAGAAATATTTCTTTGTCTGAGAAAAGTAAATTTAAAAATTAATCCTAGCAAATGTGACTTCTTTAGAAAAGAGGTTAAATATCTTGGCCACATTGTTTCTGAGAAGGGCATAACCACGGATCCCGAAAAAGTTGCAGCTGTAAGAGATTGGCCAGTACCCCTGAACAAGAAACAACTGCGAAGTTTCCTAGGCTTTTGCTCATACTATCGGAAATTTGTAAAGGGTTTTTCTGCTTTGGCGAAGCCGCTTTATGCGCTTACAGAGAACCAAGCTAAATTTGTTTGGAACGAGCAGTGTCGCGCCTCGTTCGAGAAACTAAAACTCGCCTTGACGAGTTCTCCGGTCCTTTCTTTCCCCACGGGAAAAGGAGAATTCCTTTTGGACACGGACGCGTCAGATGTTGGTATCGGGGCTGTCCTGTCGCAAAAACAGGACGGCGTTTATAAAGTTATCGCATATTACAGCCGAGTGTTAAATAAAGCTGAAAAGAATTATTGCGTAACCAGACGAGAATTATTAGCTATTGTCGAGTCGGTTCAGTCTTTTCATCAATATTTGTATAGACGCAAGTTTTGGGTCCGAACGGATCACATTTCTCTTAGGTGGTTGCTGTCTTTTAAGAATCTTGAGGGGCAGTTGGCCCGCTGGTTGGAGAGGCTACAGCAGTATGACTTCGAGGTCATGCACCGCAAGGGTACCTCTCATGAAAATGCTGATGGGCTTTCAAGACGCCCTTGTGCTGAAAAAGGCTGCCGCTATTGTGAAAGGATTGAGGTAAGAGAAAGTTTGGAAGGCGAGAGAGAAATCGGGAGAATAACTCTTTTCGAGGAGAAATTAGTGGATTGGCGTAGAGAGCAATTGGAAGATTCTGACATTTCTATTTTTCTTCGAGGAAAAGAGACGGGGCGTCGCCCTCTTAGGCAGGAAATATCGGCAGGGAGCCCCGTTGCTAAAGTTTATTGGTCCTACTGGGACTCCCTCGTGGTGGAGGAAGGCGTTTTGTACAAAAAGTGGGTGTCACCGAGTTTGAAAAGGGAAATTCTTCAACTGATAGTTCCCAAAGTCAGAATCCGTTGTGTGTTAGAGGAGGGCCACGATTCTTCAACAGGAGGCCATTTCGGGGTCAATAAGACCCTCGAGAAAATACGGAAACGATTTTATTGGGCTACATGCAAGCAGGATGTAGAAAACTGGTGCAAATCCTGCGAAGTTTGTGTTGCAAGGAAAGGTCCTGTTGGAAAAGGGAAATCTCCTCTTCAAATCTATAACGTATGAGTCCCATTTGATCGAGTTCAAATGGATATTCTCGGTCCTTTCCCAAAGACTTCTTCGGGAAACAGATACCTCCTCGTGATGGTGGATTGCTTTACCAGGTGGGTGGAGGTTGATCCTCTTAAGAATATCCGTACTAATTCTATTGTCGAAAGTCTTTTTAAAGAAGTTGTCGCCAGACACGGAGTTCCTTTGGAGATACATACAGATCAGGGAAGAGGCTTCGAATCGCGAATATTTCGCTAGTTGTCGAGTATATTGGGAATAAAGAAAACTCGAGCGACACCTTTACATCCCCAGTCAGATGGGTTAGTCGAACGTCAACATCAAACGATTCTTAACTACTTGGCGAAATTTGTTTCAGAAAACCAAAAAGATTGGGATCGTTGGATTCCTTTATATTTGTTGGCCTATCGTTCTTCAAGGCACGAGACGACAGGAGTAACACCTGCCGAGCTCTATCTCGCCCGCGACTTAAGGTTGCCGCTAGATCTTCTTCGAGGAAAACCTCCAGGAGCATTGGAATCAGAGTTCGACTATTTGCAAAGAATCAGGAAAAAGATGGATGAAATCCACAAGAACGTAAGGAAAAGGGTAGAAATGAAATTTTCACGAATGAAGACCTGGTATGATCAAAGAGCCAGACAAGTCTCCTTTGGAGAGGGGCAGAAGGTCTGGTTTTTCAATCCCCGAAGGACTAAGGGGAGGGCTCCTAAGTTACAGAGTAACTGGGAGGGACCTTATTTTATCGTCAGGAAACTTAGCGACGTGGTTTATTGTATTCGGAGGTCGAATGGAAGGAGAAATAAGATTGTTCACGCGGATAGGCTCGCGCCTTATCTCGAAAGGCGCGTAGGGAATCAGAGCCCGGCATAGTTTAGTTGGTAGAAAAACTGTTTGAGCTTGTTTCTGTTTTAGTTCTTCTTTTCAAAAAGGCTCCGGACGGGAGAGGAGACGGCTGACAACCGAAACTCGTGAGGCCGGCACGCGTTGAAGACGGTCGGCGCCGGACGGGGAAGCGAACAACGCCCGAAGAAGGAAAGATTTTCTCTTACCGAAGACTGCCTCTCTCACGGTTTTCGACCGTGGTTTTCCGTGAGACAAGGGCGAATGCCGAGGCAGGGACAGGGGCGTCTTAAGGGACGAAAGAGTCCACGGGAAGTTTCCCCTTCCCTTGTCAGAAGATCGGAAGAGGATCCGAAGAGGTGGAAGAGAAGACGCGGAAGAGGAGACGCGGAGGAAGTAAAGAAGGATGGAGCCCGGTAACCCGCAGCAGCAGCTCGGGGTAGGGCAGGAAGCCGTCCAGCAAGACGCGGGTCTAGGGACGAGAGGTCCCGGGAAGACCGCAACCCCTCCGCGTGGACTGGAGACGAGAGGTCTCTAGAGCACTGCCCTGCCTGAATGTCGGGACGACATTCAAGAAGAAGGGGGGCAGTGTTACATCCGCGCTCGCCGCCCGGTGTTCTTCTTGTCGCGCGGGGTTCCCTAGCAGCGCGTCGTCGGCTGTTTAACAGCGATCGGCGTATTTGTGCCGGATCTATCAGGTGTAACGGACGTGTTTCTCTGTACGCTGTTCCTTGCATTAAAGAGTTCCTTCAACCGTAAACGGAGTATTTATTCCGCCTTGGCGGAGAGTGTCGTGTGTGTCAGTGAGTGTGTTTCTGTGTTGGCGTGGCCCGGCGAGGAGGCGCAACAATATATATGAACAAGTTGTTGTGTAGTTGTATCTTCGACAATTATTCGTAAAGTTTTTCCATCCAGAACATCATATCGGACATGTAGTATGTCATGAACAGGGTAACCAATAAAACGCATTTCTTCACATAAATTGAAATAACCATTAGAGCAATCTTCACAAAAAAGAGCACTTCTCTCTTGGTATAACAAATTTCCACATTGGCTGCAAATGCCACTGGGAAGATAATCTAATAAAAATTCATGAGTAAAATTTTGAGTTAATATTTCAGGTTTAGGCGTTGCTTCGTAACAAATGGAGCAAAGCCTAACATCATTTCCATCATAACTGGTTGTTATCGTGCAGGTTATTTCGAATAACAAAGGATGTTCTGTTTGGAGTGGGTGCCGTCTTGGATTTATAATTATTGGGCACATTTCCGATAATATACTAAATGAACCTGGCGCGGTGGGATAACTTTGTGTGGTGGAAGATAAATGATAAATAACATGCAAACACAATAACCGACAGCAAACTGGCATTGGTGATATCTTGATAATCGTTTATTTATACAACGTTTCGACCCTTGGATTGGGTCCTTTTCAAGTATATCTAAAAATGTATAAAATGTAGGACAATACAGGCTTACAACGCAATATTATATAATAATGTTAGCTTATGACTTACATAGGCGTCCGCTTAGAGCAACACATACTTTAAATTAATGAGCACAGATAAATTAATAATTTGCTATGGAACTAACTAATATGTAAAATAGCGTCTGATGTTGGTGACGGTAAAAGATTTACTGAGACTGAAGGTGTCTTTTCCAATGAGCAGTCGAAGAAAGGGGGACAAACATAAATAAGTTAATAAATATATGTAAGAAAATAGCGACAAAGAAGCGATGTTTATAAGTCAGAAGATAAGTCAAATAGTTAAAATATCGGTTAGAAAACAGAAAGAGCATCTAAACAAAAGTCATGAATTTTATAAGCTATTTAATAATCCGTCATATATGGCAGTCAAATTTTCAATGTCTTTCTGTGAGTTAATTTTGAAGTCACATTTTTTAATAAACATCATTTCCGCAATCTCCCTTTTCTTTCTATGAGTCTCTTTGTGTAAAACTTTCGGGTTATCCCAGTCGAAGTCGTGTCCCAGGGATAATCTATGTTTGCTTACAACGGAATGATTAGATGTGGATTTTTTAATGTCGTTGCGGTGTTCGTTTAACCGAGTTATTAGATGGCGTTTTGTCTGTCCTATGTAGCGAGCACTACAATTCGAGCATGTGATTTCGTAGACTACATCGGTTTGTTTGAGAATATTAAGTGTGTCCTTTCCTTTTTTTATTATACAATTCAATTTGTTGCATACGGAGAATACAACTTTAACATTCGTTTTATTGAGAATGCGTTCTATGTTTTTCGAAATTTCTTTAGTGAACGGCACCACGATGTAATTTCTAGGGTCAACCTTGGTTTCCTGCATGTTAATATTATTTTTTCTATTTTTTAATTCATTGAGTCGTTTATAAATGAGACGATTAGTGATTTGTTCCGGATAAAGGTTGTTGCGCAACAGTTCTTTCTTTTATAGTACAAATGTTATTTTTGTGAAACCTTTCATCAGAGAGTAAGATGGCTCTATCCACCAGGTTCGTTATAGTGTTCTTTTTGTATTTTAGAGGATGATTTGAGAAGAAGTTTAAGTACCTTCCGGATGCAGTCGGTTTTTGGTACCAATTTGTGATGAGAACATTATTGTCTCTAATTATAATCGTATCAAGAAAGGGGATTGAGCCATCCTTCTCTGTTTCATGGGTGAATGTTAGACGCGGGTGATAACTATTAAAAACCTCGAGAATTTCGTTAATCTTTGATGTAGGAGCTATCATAAGTATGTCATCAACATACCTATAAAAAACCGGAATTGCGAAATTGAGAAGTCCAATGCAGTGAGATTCGAGATCATCCATAACAATGTCTGCCAAGATGGGGGAAAGGGGAGACCCCATAGGACTGCCGAAGATCTGTTCGTAGAAGGATCCTCCAAAGCCAAAACTCGTGGATGAGAGTACCGTGTTGATAGCAAAAATGAACTGTTCTCGATTGAATTTGGTTGTCGGTGAGATGTGATGCCAACGAGACTCAATTGCTTTGAAAATGAGTTCTTTGGGAATATTGTTATATAAAGCGGAGACATCAAGGGATAATAGGGAATGGGAAGGGTGTATGTGCATGTTTTTTAAGTTTTTCGTTAGAGTCCAACTGTCCTTTATGTGAGTTTTTGGCTTTGGAATGGATCCCTCCAATATTGCGTGTAAATACTTAGCCACATTGTATAACGGACTCCCTAGTGCCGACACAATGATGCGAAGTGGGAACCCGCTCTTGTGGATCTTCGGCAGTCCGTAGCATCTAGGGAGGTTGCCGTTTGTACAACGTAATGTTTTTTGGGTGTAACCGTCTATGATTCCATTAGACACCCATGATTTCACCAGATCGTTTAAGTTATTTTGTATGGCTTTTGTGGGATCTCTCTTTAGTCTTTTATAGGTCGTTTCGTCATTTAATAAGTCGTTCATTTGTTTATTGTATTTGTTCCGTTCCATAATGACTGTAACTTGTCCTTTGTCTGCTTTTGTCACGAATAAGTCTTTGTTTTGTGATAAAAATTTTTTACAGTCATATAATTTATTTAAAATGAATTTGTCTGTTAAGTCTTTGTGTTTGTCAGAATTTAAAAAATTAGTCAAAACGTTACTTATTGAACTTCGTGTTGAATCCGCGACTTTTTTAGGTAATTTTTGAGCGATATTCTCGAAGTTTTTAATGATACCCGCTGTGTAATTCACCCTATCTTTAGTGTCCTTTTTGTTTAAAGGGAGCGAGAACCTATCGCCTAAGCTCAGGAAATTAAGAATTGAACTTGGAATTCTTTTATCGCTAGTATTAATGATCCATTTTGACGTGTCCATATTGATGAAAGGATTATAAGTTGTGTTATTCTTTTTTAAAAGATGGTTGAATTTTCGGATTAGTTTAAGTTTGCAAATATTGTTAAATTTACTAATTTTTTCCATATTAAAAGTGTAAAAAGAGTTGATAAAGTCAGGAGGTAATTGGGCAACCAATTTCCTTTCTATTCTTTTTATTTTTATATTGATTGTCGTGATTTGGTTGTGGGCGTCTTTGATTTCCAAGTTCAATAGCTTCCTTTGGGTGCAGTCTTTAAGAATGTTAAATTTTCGTGTAATTATTTTACATGATAGGACAACGTTGACGCGTAAGTTAAAAATATGCGGTGGGAGCATGTCATACTTTCTACATCTAATTAAGAATGTGCGTTGTTGTTTGAGATGACACAGCTTCTTTTGTAAAGTGATCCACGATTTGAGTAATCTTGTATTGTTCCATCCATATTCAGCCGTAATATTGTTAAAGAATCCTCTCCTGGGAGGCACCATATTTCTAAGTCAATGGTGATATTCAAAAATATATGAAAAATCTTTTCTTCGCCAGTGATTAGAAAATAACATGCAAACACAATAACCGACAGCAAACTGGCATTGGTGATATCTTGATAATCGTTTATTTATACAACGTTTCGACCCTTGGATTGGGTCCTTTTCAAGTATATCTAAAAATGTATAAAATGTAGGACAATACAGGCTTACAACGCAATATTATATAATAATGTTAGCTTATGACTTACATAGGCGTCCGCTTAGAGCAACACATACTTTAAATTAATGAGCACAGATAAATTAATAATTTACTATGGAACTAACGGAACTAACTTCATTTTAAATAAATTATATGACTGTAAAAAATTTTTATCACAAAACAAAGACTTATTCGTGACAAAAGCAGACAAAGGACAAGTTACAGTCATTATGGAACGGAACAAATACAATAAACAAATGAACGACTTATTAAATGACGAAACGACCTATAAAAGACTAAAGAGAGATCCCACAAAAGCCATACAAAATAACTTAAACGATCTGGTGAAATCATGGGTGTCTAATGGAATCATAGACGGTTACACCCAAAAAACATTACGTTGTACAAACGGCAACCTCCCTAGATGCTACGGACTGCCGAAGATCCACAAGAGCGGGTTCCCACTTCGCATCATTGTGTCGGCACTAGGGAGTCCGTTATACAATGTGGCTAAGTATTTACACGCAATATTGGAGGGATCCATTCCAAAGCCAAAAACTCACATAAAGGACAGTTGGACTCTAACGAAAAACTTAAAAAACATGCACATACACCCTTCCCATTCCCTATTATCCCTTGATGTCTCCGCTTTATATAACAATATTCCCAAAGAACTCATTTTCAAAGCAATTGAGTCTCGTTGGCATCACATCTCACCGACAACCAAATTCAATCGAGAACAGTTCATTTTTGCTATCAACACGGTACTCTCATCCACGAGTTTTGGCTTTGGAGGATCCTTCTACGAACAGATCTTCGGCAGTCCTATGGGGTCTCCCCTTTCCCCCATCTTGGCAGACATTGTTATGGATGATCTCGAATCTCACTGCATTGGACTTCTCAATTTCGCAATTCCGGTTTTTTATAGGTATGTTGATGACATACTTATGATAGCTCCTACATCAAAGATTAACGAAATTCTCGAGGTTTTTAATAGTTATCACCCGCGTCTAACATTCACCCATGAAACAGAGAAGGATGGCTCAATCCCCTTTCTTGATACGATTATAATTAGAGACAATAATGTTCTCATCACAAATTGGTACCAAAAACCGACTGCATCCGGAAGGTACTTAAACTTCTTCTCAAATCATCCTCTAAAATACAAAAAGAACACTATAACGAACCTGGTGGATAGAGCCATCTTACTCTCTGATGAAAGGTTTCACAAAAATAACATTTGTACTATAAAAGAACTGTTGCGCAACAACCTTTATCCGGAACAAATCACTAATCGTCTCATTTATAAACGACTCAATGAATTAAAAAATAGAAAAAATAATATTAACATGCAGGAAACCAAGGTTGACCCTAGAAATTACATCGTGGTGCCGTTCACTAAAGAAATTTCGAAAAACATAGAACGCATTCTCAATAAAACGAATGTTAAAGTTGTATTCTCCGTATGCAACAAATTGAATTGTATAATAAAAAAAGGAAAGGACACACTTAATATTCTCAAACAAACCGATGTAGTCTACGAAATCACATGCTCGAATTGTAGTGCTCGCTACATAGGACAGACAAAACGCCATCTAATAACTCGGTTAAACGAACACCGCAACGACATTAAAAAATCCACATCTAATCATTCCGTTGTAAGCAAACATAGATTATCCCTGGGACACGACTTCGACTGGGATAACCCGAAAGTTTTACACAAAGAGACTCATAGAAAGAAAAGGGAGATTGCGGAAATGATGTTTATTAAAAAATGTGACTTCAAAATTAACTCACAGAAAGACATTGAAAATTTGACTGCCATATATGACGGATTATTAAATAGCTTATAAAATTCATGACTTTTGTTTAGATGCTCTTTCTGTTTTCTAACCGATATTTTAACTATTTGACTTATCTTCTGACTTATAAACATCGCTTCTTTGTCGCTATTTTCTTACATATATTTATTAACTTATTTATGTTTGTCCCCCTTTCTTCGACTGCTCATTGGAAAAGACACCTTCAGTCTCAGTAAATCTTTTACCGTCACCAACATCAGACGCTATTTTACATATTAGTTAGTTCCATAGCAAATTATTAATTTATCTGTGCTCATTAATTTAAAGTATGTGTTGCTCTAAGCGGACGCCTATGTAAGTCATAAGCTAACATTATTATATAATATTGCGTTGTAAGCCTGTATTGTCCTACATTTTATACATTTTTAGATATACTTGAAAAGGACCCAATCCAAGGGTCGAAACGTTGTATAAATAAACGATTATCAAGATATCACCAATGCCAGTTTGCTGTCGGTTATTGTGTTTGCATGTTATTTTCTAATCACTGGCGAAGAAAAGATTTTTCATATATTTATAAATGATAAATGGACTCTGTGCTTATTATCTAATACAATGTGATATAATATTGGCGCGGTGGCATCTATAATATGTAACGTAAAATTCAGCAAGCGGACTCTCTCTAGTTTATAAGCAATATCGTCCATTGCACATCTTTCCCCTTTTTGTGCAAGCGGACTCTCTCTAGTTTATAAGCAATATCGTCCATTGCACATCTTTCTCCTTTTGTGCAAACGGACTCTCTTTAATTATAAGCAACATCGTTCACCGCACATCTTTCTCTCCGTGCGAACGGACGTTCTAACATCTGATTATCCTATTTCACTCTATCCTCTTGAATCTTTGATTTCATTTTAATTATAAAATACAATTGTTAATAAATCTAGTGCAATCCTGTTACTCTTGTATGCTGCATGTAACGTACGACTACCGACGAATTGAGTAAGCGGACTCATTAGCTCTTGCGTCGAGCTGAGTGACTACGGTCCTCGTCACAGCGTACGTTGCGTGAGACTCGTTCTAACAGGATTACAGTGAATCAAGTCCATTAATCATTTTATTTTAAATACGGCTTTGAAAGGAAACCGAGCGAAAGAAACCTCTCTCTCTCCAGTTACCTGATAATTCCTCCTTCTATTATATCCATTAATTAATAACTAATTTACCCTTTTTCTTTTAGGTAAAAGAACAAAGTTCTTTAATTCAATTTTATTTTATTTTTTTAAAGATAACAACGTAAGTATACACTATTAAATATTCTTTATCTTGTTCTGAAATAAACCTAATTAACCTCAATCGTTATATCAGATGGTAAACCATTAAACAAGAAAGAATCCTGTTTACTGACGGGTTGTACCGACCGTCGATGGGCGAGTAGCCCGCCGTAGGCGTACACTCAGAGGTGGCGTTCGATATGCAATTAGAATTCGTACTCCGAGAGAGATAAACGCACTCATTGAAGAGCCCCCAGTTTAACTCTTGAAGATCAATCTGCACCTCCCCATAGTTACCTTTTCTTCTACTACACCCCCTCCCTTGTTAATTCCGGCCCCTTTTCATGGAGAAGAATTTCCCACCAGGAATATAATAGAATTTCCCCTAAGCCAAAATAACGAGACAGAAAGCAAAGCTCCATCCTATGTACCGATAGAAATTGACGAATTTCCCCCATCATATTCCCCGGTATCCATCCCCGAGCAAAACAACGACGATTGGCTTTCCAATCTCTTGAGATCAACCGAAGAAGAAGATACGATCCCTTATTTCGATAAAAATTTGTTCGAGCCAACCAATAATGAGCAATTACCGGCTCCAGGAGAGATAAGCCCGACATTGAGCGCCTTCATCTCAGCTTATCTGCAGGATTTCGAGACCAGACCATTCGACGCAATTGAACCATTCGACGAGGATGCTACATTAGATGACATTTTTAACCAGGAGGAATAAAACCATATAATTTTATCACGACCCCTTGCAAATATTCAAATACTTATATTTTATCCATGTATACAGTTCATTAATACGATTAAAGAAGGATTTTAATAAAACCCGCGCACTGATTTTCTTGCATAAATTAAACCCTTTATTAAAATCTCCATTAATTCTCGAACGACAAAGGATCAAGCTCTCGGCGTACCCAGGCCGGCCCAGCAGATTGTCCTAAAACAAAATAGAGAGCACCTTCAGAAAAACCACTGAGGTAGGTTTCATGAAGGATAAGTCGTAACGTATCTAAGGCGTCACGCAAAATAACACGTCCAATTACCATCAGTGATGTAACACCCGGCAAGCAAATTTAAAATTGCGTTAAAATTAAAAAAAATTTTTCACGAAATGTTAAATTTCATCTCGCGAACTGTAAAGCTACGAACGAAAACTAAAGCAGTACAAATATCCGCGAGCGATTCCGAATCGAGTTTTGCAAGCGAAATTTAAGATAGCCTTTGTTTTTGTTAAGGATGGGGAAATCCTTTTTACGGATACCCGCGGGTCTTCGGGCGAGCACCAAAGACCCCCAGGTTATGTGGGACTCTTCGCACCTAACAGCCTGGCTGAGGTCTAGGGAGCCAACACAGGGGGCGTTACTCCAGAAGGGGAGCGTCTGGAGTGCTGGACCCAGGACCCTGCCCTTCGGCAGAGACCTTGCCACAAAGTGGCCAAGACCAGTCCCAGAGCCTATCCCCTCCGGCACCCACCTGCGGACCTCGGTTTGAACCATGCCGTGCAAGCCTACCCACTAAAACCCCACCCGGCAGCCTGCCTAGATCCTAAAGGGGGAGGGACCGGGCATCACCATAAGGCATTCTTCCAGTCCCTCCCCGGGTGTGACCCTCGCGGGTCCCTTCTCATACACTGGGGGGAAAGTCGGCCGCCACCAACCCTCCCCCCACAACCCGAGGGGCGCCGTCGCGCAAGGTGGGGCTCAAACCACCCTTAAGCACGACGTAGCCCCCAAACGAACGAACGACCATCACGCCTGGGAGGGAGGCTAGTCCCCCCGCCCGGGCCGGACCCCCACCCCAGTCAGGCCCAGACAGAACCAGGCCATCCGAGGGGTGGGGGCCCCTTACCCCGCCACCCCGGCCCCACCTCAGAATGAATCCGAGCGGCCCGGGGCGGCCCGACCCGATGGACCCGGGAAACCCGGGACACCACCGGCCCGTCATAGAACGGGAGCCCATCGCCAGCGGACCCGGCAAGCCGAGTCCACCGGGTCCGGTCTCCCACCTCTCGGGCCGGCCCGGTCCCCCCAACAGCGACGCAAGCCCGCAGACCGGACCAAACAGCACGCCGCAGCAGGGACAGGCGGGGACGGCCCCCCACGGCGCCAGCAGAGCCGGCACCCAAGGAGAGCCACCCCCACCCACCTCCACCACCCACCACAGCACGCCACCCGGTCCGCAAGTCTGCCCCACCGCAAGGAAGGACTGGGACGGCATCCGGGCCGAGTCCAGCCCGACCCAGAACAGGAGGGGGAGGGGTTCACCAACCCCTCACCCCCCCAACCGGACCAGGCCTAAACCGGCCCGCAAAACCTCCGCCGTCCCGTGCATCCAAGATGAGCGGGAACGGCCCAGCCCGGTGGACCCAGAAATCCCGGAACACCACCGGACCGTCACCAAACGGGAGCCCATCACCAGCGAACCCGGCAAGCCGAATTCACCGAATCCGGTCTCCCACCTCCCGGCCGACCCAGTCCCCCCAAGGAAGGACCGGGGCAGCATCCGAACCGACTCCAGCCGGACCCAGAATGAGAGGGAGGGGGTTCTCCAACCAAGGATCGCCCCCACAACCCTCCCACACCGAGCCAGGCCAAACCCGGTCCATAAATCCACCACCGTCCCGTGCATCACACTCAAGGATGAGCAGGAACGGCCCAGCCCGGTGGGCCCAGGAAACCCGGGGCACCACCGGCCCGTCACCAACCGGGAGCCCGTGACCAGCAGGCCCGGCGAACCGAGTCCACTGGATCCAGGCTCCCCCCTCCCGGCTGACCCAGTCCCCCCGAAGAAGGACCGAGACAGCCACCGAACCGAGTCCAGCCAGACCCAGAATGAGAGGGAGAGGGTTCTCCAATCAAGGATCGGCCCCATAACCCTCCCCAACCGAACCAGGCCAAACCCGGCCCAGAAATCCTCCATCGTCCCGTGCATCACAATCAAGGATGAACGGAAACGACCCAGACCGATGGGCCCGGGGAACCCGGGGCACCACCGGCCCGTCACCAACCGGGAGCCCGTCACCAGCAGGCCCGGCGAACCGAGTCCGCAGGATCCAGGCTGCCCCCTCCCACGGGTTTCGGCTATCCGGGCCCGCCGCGTTCTCCAAAGGATCCGCGCCCGGCGGGGGAGAGCGGGCCGAAATGACGATGAGACTGCGGTGGCTCACGAGGGGTACTTAGCCGCAAAGTACGCCCTCCGTGTAGCCATCAGCAGAGCCAAGGCCAAGGCCTGAGAGGAATTGCAGATGGAGCTCGACCGGGAACCCTGGGGGCGCGCTTATAGACTGGTCCTGAATAGACTCAGGCCAGCAGCGCCCCCAATCTCGGGGAGGCTTGACCCGGCTTTCCTCGGCCAGGTGGTGGATGCCCTCTTCCCAGTTAGGGACGTTAGTGTCCCGGGAAGAGGGGCCCCTCCCCCCTGGTCCAAGGAATTGAACGTGTCGGACCGAGAGCTCTCCGAGGCAGCTCGGCGACTGGGGGCCGCGAGTAAGGCCCCTGGTCCCGACGGGGTGCCCCGTAGTGTGTGGGCCTTGGCCTTTGGCGAGGTGAATGCCCGTCTGAGGCGGCTATTTAACGCCTGCCTCAGGACGGGCACATTCCCCTCGCCGTGGAAGAGGGCAAATCTGGTCCTCCTCCACAAAGAGGGGAAGCCGGCGGAGCAGCCTTCGGTTTACCGTCCGATTTGCCTACTAGACGAGGTCGGCAAACTTTTTGAGCGGGTGATTGCCGGTTGCATCGTCCAGTGGCTGACGCGGGAGGGTCCCAACCTGCGGGATGCGCAGTTCGGTTTCCGAGAGGGCCGTTCGACGATTAACGCTATTATGCCTCGTCTACAATAGTCGCACAGGCTGTGTCGCAGGTCGTAAGTAGTAGTGTCGCAAGAAAGTTGTCGCATGTGTCGCTAGACTACAATCTACAATATGTCGCAAGGATTGTTCGCATGCATTAAGTCGACTGCAGCCGCAATGAATGATCGGCAGCAATTACTAATTTTTCTTCAACTTTGCTCCCAATTTTTAAATTTAATATCCTTATATTACCGTTTATTTACTGAATCGCACAACAGAAGATGGTGGGTGCGACCAGAAAATATACCACGGATAGCTAGCAACACACGCAAATCATCAAAACACTTCGCATGGCACCGTTCTGTGCTGTGATTGGCTGATCTCATGCGACACGCTTGTCGCAGTCGCAGAAAGTTGAAGTTGACTCAACTCCGTGCGACAAGGGCTCTTGCGACTGCGACAGCCTTGCGACACAGCCTGCGACATACGACACAGCCTATGCGACCTACGACACAGCCTGTGCGACTATTGTAGACGAGGCTTTAAGGCCCTCTCGGACCGCATCGTTAAGGAGGGAGATGTGGCGTTGGCGGTATCGCTAGATATCGTCAACGCCTTCAACTCCCTCCCCTGGGAGTACGTGGGGGAGGCACTAGAACATCACGGCCTCCCCCAGTACCTGCAAGAAGTCGTTCGGGACTACTTCCGCGGTCGGACGCTCCAGCACAAAGACCAGCTGGAGCGGGTAAGCCGGAGACCCGTGTACTGCGGGGTTCCACAGGGGTCAGTCTTAGGCCCCCTCTTGTGGAACCTCGCGTACGATCGGGTGCTCCGCACGGCGCTCCCCCTGGGCTGCCAATTAATTTGCTACGCAGATGACACTCTCGTGGTGGCCCAGGGGGAGACATGGATGGAAGCCCGGGACGCGGCCAATGCCGCGACCCGGGCGGTCGTGTGCTCAATCCGAGCCATGGGACTCGAGGTCGCCCCGTCCAAGACGGAAGCAACGTTCTTTTAGGATAAGGCCAAGGGGCGACTCCCCCTGCCGAAATCTGGGTAGGGGAGGCTCGCGTCCGGGTAGGGCCCCAGATCAAGTATCTGGGCCTCATCCTGAATGGGCTCTGGGGATTCGAGCAGCACTTTGCTCAAACAGTCCCCAGAGCGGACAGGATGGCGGCTGCGTTAGGCCGCCTCCTGCCCAACGTGGGTGGTCCGGGCTCAAAGACGAAGAGCCTTTATGCAAATGTGGTGCAGTCGGTGCTCCTCTATGGGGCACCGGTATGGGCCGGGGCAATGGCTAAGAGTCGGCGTAATCAAATGGTGGCTCACCGCCTCCAGCGCCGACTCGTCATAAGAATTACCCGGTCCTACCGCACCACATCATTTGCGGCGGCCACGGCCCTGGCGGGCATCATCCTGGTGGAATTTTCGGCGGCCTCGTACGCCTCGGTTTACAGGCGTACGAGGGCCGTCGATGGTGCCGGGAGTGCCCGTCTCAAGCCAGGGGCCGTGGCCAAAATCAGGAGGAACGCCCGCCGGGAGGCCATCCTCCGTTGGCAGTCTGCCTTGGGGGGCCTCACGGCGGGCCAGTGGACCATCCACGCCATCCGACCCTGTCTGCTCAGATGGGCGGATAGGCGCGGACGCGGGCTGGAGTTCCACCTGACACAGGTACTGACCAATCATGGCTGTTTTGGTCGGTACCTGTGCAGGATTAGCCGGGAGCACACGGCAGCGTGCCACCATTGTGCGGCCGGTCAAGACTCGGCCGAGCACACTCTGCGGGAATGTGCGGCCTGGGATGAAGAGCGCCGAGTCTTGACCGCAATGGTTGGCGAGGACCTCTCCCTCCCAGCTCTGGTTCGCCAGATGCTGGAGGGAGAGGACAAATGGCGCGCCGTCTCCAAATTCTGCGTCGACGTAATGACGCAGAAGGAGGAGGCGGAGCGCCTTAGACGGGGGGAGGTGGAGGTGCTCCCACCTCCCCCAGCTGACAGTGTTGACAGCGGCGGTGGGGCCCCCCCTCCTCCAGTTAGGAGGAGGGTAAGGAGAATTCCCCGCCACCGCTTCGCTCATCAAAGGGGCGCTAGATAGCCTCTGGGTCCCCCGAGGGCCAGACCAACTGTCTGGCCCAAGTAAAAATAGGGTGTCCCAGAGGCCTCAATCCCTCACCGGAGTTTATTTCTCCGAGGGAGGTCCCCCTATTAAGGGGATACTCCCCGGGCATTCCCCCCTCAGGGAGGGATTCGTGACAGGAGGACGCGGGGCCCTTCCCCGAGGCTGGTCCTCATCTTTCGGACCATACAACCCCGGGGAGGACCCTGCGTGCCCCTCCCTAACAGGAGGTACTTTGAGGTTCGAGGTCCCCGCAAGCTTGGTTGGGTCAGGCTCACGCCTGGCTCAACCCAGAGGATCTCCTCCCATGGGAGAGGGACCCTCCTCTTTTACAGGAGGTACTCCCTCTCCCTCGTGAGGGATAATGCTGGGAGAGACCTTTTCTCTCCCAGCGGGGGCCAGCCGAGAGCGGGGGCTCTCGGCTGATCTGTCCCCCTTTGGGGTGGTGGGGGTTGTTGGAGCCCGGCTCCCCCCCAACAATTTTAACAGGAAGAGGCCCAAGTCTCTACGGGCCAGCCCGAGAGGGGGAGAGAGGTATGCCATTAGGTGATTCCTCTCCCCCTCTCAGTTAGGGCACGGGAAGGCTATCCCGGGGTGGTTTTAGCGGGTATACCGGTAAGTCTAGGTCTTTCTGGCTTACCGGGGACTCCCGCATAACCCGTGGGGTTCCCCCAAACCTCACGGGTATCCATAAAGGATTTCCACCTCGATAAAAAAAAAAAAAAAAGGCTCCCCCCTCCCGGCTGGCCCAGTCCCCCCGAAGAAGGACCAGGGCAGCCTCCGAACCGAGTCCAGCCAGACCCAACATGAGAGGGAGGGGGTTCTCCAATCAAGGACCACCCCCACAACCTCACCAAACCGCGCCAAGTTAAACCCGGCCCATAACCGGTGCGCTCTTAGACCCCGGAAAAATTCCGGGGAGCCCCTCCACCACGACAAGGTGGCGCACCATCGGAGGGGAATTTAAGATAACCTTTTTTTTTTTTTTTTGGTTACCCAGGGGAAATCCTTTATGGATACCCGAGAGGCCCGGGGGGACCTCTACGGGTTATGTGGGACTCACCGGAGGGGAAAGAAGTTCCCCTCCGGCATACCCACTAAAACCCCTGGGGGTGACCGTCCTTGCCCATAGTGAGGGAGAGCCGGGTATCGCCAGAGGCATTCGTCCGGCTCCCCCTCGGGCGTGGCTTTTAACAGCCCCTATCCTGGGGGGGAGAGGACTCCCCCCAAAGTTAATCGCCGAACTCCGGGGAAGGTTGGGTCACCACAACCTTCCCCCGCCCCCCCAGATGTTAAGAGGGGGGGCCGCCCCCGGGTGTTAGTGGGGCTAAAGGCGACTGGGGGCCCCCGCCCCCAGCCACCTTTACGTTTAAATTTTTGCCCCCCGCTTCTTTGTCTTTTTGGGGTGGAGATCTATAGGGGGAGGATCCTCCCCCTCCTTCCACCCCTCAACAAAGAAGCGGTTAGCTTCTGGTATATAGTTGGGAGGGGGCTCTTTTGTCCCACCTCCCAACTCCTCCACATCAGTCCACCGGCCGTAGCTCGGGGGGACCTCATCCAGATAAATACACGTAAGTTCCCAACTCGGGTTATCTTTAGCGACGGCCCGAGTTATCTCACGAATTTGCTGGGCGGTGCCTCTCCGACCGCGGGGAAGAACATCCGCGATAAAGTTAATACCTCTCCTCGACACCTTGAACGCGCTCAGACCCTCCGCGATCGAAGGGTCCCGCAACTTCACTGCCCCCACCACGCTACTCCAGACCAGATGGCCCAGTTGGAAAGGGTCGCTCGGGGATTCAGCCTCCGGGGGGATGGGGCGGAAGCAGAGGCGCAAAAACACGGCTCCGAACTCCAACCCCACCATATCCGGATACTCCTCCGGCTTTTTAACCACCAAAGTGGTGTTTGGGGGTGCGAAGTCCTGAAGGGACTTCGCCCCCGTCTCCTTATCGGTCAGCCTCGTGAGGCTGACCGAGGGGAGGAGGCGGGAGAGCTTGGCATCAGCGACACCCGCCTCCCTCCCACCATCCGAAATAGGAGGGGAGTTTTTCTCCCGCTTCCTATTACTCCTGCGGGGGAGGGGAGCTTCCTCTCCTCCCCTTTTACCTCCAACCTCCTCCATGAGCTCCCCGGAAAGGGAACCCATAGAGGGCAAGTGCACCACGGAGGCCTCCCCCGGACCAGCAACAAAGCCAGCCTCGGGGACGACCTCCATGGGGACATCCGCCTCGGGAGGGATCACCCCACCCGAAGGTGGGAGCCCCTCCCCAGGAACTACCAGGGAGGGGGGTGAAGCCCCCCTCTCCACCCCAAGAACAACCGGGGAAGGGGGTGAAGCCCTCTTCCCCTTCTTCCGCTTCCTCCTCCCTCCCCCGCGACGGGGAGGGACCACGGGGCACCCACTCCCACCAATACGGTGGCGAGCGGGTAGCCCCGCGTCGGCACACTGGGGGCAATGTGCGGCCGGCGCCGCACACGCCCCCACATGATGCCCCTCCGCGCCACACCGCAGGCAGCAATTGCCCCGGTCGGCAGCAGAGGGACATAGCCGTCGAATGTGCCCCCTCCCCAGGCACTTGAAGCACCTGGGGGGGGCACTTACCTCCGGGGAGGTCTGCGTCCCGACAGAACGGGACGCAGGCCTCCCCCTTCCTCGAACAACCGAGGCGTAGGTCCCGGACAAAACCAGGCCTACGCCTCCCGAACTACCCTGGGGGGCGCGCCCCCCAGAGCAGAGACACCTCGCCGACGGCTCCCCCAACAACTGGAGGAGCCCCTCAAAAACCGCCAGGGCCCTTTCTAAAAGGAGGACCCTGGCCCCCTCATGCGCGACACCCGCAGGCGCATTCATGGGCAGGGGGCCTGCGTCGCACCCCCTGCCCGGTGTGTCGCCTGATGACGACGTGGGGAGGGCCACACCACCCCCCCACGCCGGCCCCTGGGGCTCCGAGACCCCTGGGACGGTAAGTTCAATACCTTATTTGACATACTCATCCATGATACGTAATTTTTTAACGTGGTTGTCTTCCACGGGAGGTTATATCGAAGACTCCACTCCTAGGTCGACTGGGATAACCCTCCTCACGAGCCCGACCTGCCCGGGTTTTTTAACATGGTTTTCCTTCCATGTGTGAGCTCTTAGACCCCCAGGAGAGTTTCCCGGGGGAACCCCTCCACCACGGCAAGGTGGCCCGCAACGGAGGGGGGAATTTAAGATAACCTGAAAATTGAAAAAAAAATAATTTTCACGAAATTTCTCATTTTAACTCGCCAACGGTGAAGTTTAAACGAAAACTAAAGTCCTACAAACATCCGCGAGCGAGTCCGAATCGAGTTTTGCAAGCGAAATTTAAGATAACCTTTTTTTTTTTTTGGTAACGAAGATGAAACATTTTATATGTACCCTAGGAACCCTGGGGGGTGCCCTAGGGTTATGTGGGACTCTCCCGAGGGACAAGTCCCCCGGGCCTACCCACTAAAACCTCTCCGGGGTGCCTTTCCTTGGCCCATAGTGAGGGGGAGCAGGGTATCGCCTGTAAGCATTCGTCCTGCTCCCCATCGAGCGTGGCCACTGATGGCCCCTGCAGGGAGAGAGGGCAGGTACCCCTACCTCCCCACTGCCTCTATAGCAGAGCTATAATGGGGAAGGTCTGGCACCCCGGAAACTTCCCCGCCCCCGATGTTAGTGGGGGCTAAGATCGGTCAGGAGCCCCAGCTCCTGACCGACCCCCCACTGAGGGAATGATTTCCCATACCCCCTAATCAGGAGGTGACGGGGGGAGAAGGACAAAAGCCCCTGCCCTCCCCCCTTGCGGGGACCCCCCCCCCGGCCGGGGAACAAGTTCCCCGGCCACTAGAGAGGAGGGCCCACTATTGTCACCCCCCGCTTTCGTTTTTCCCGACCTCCTCGCTTACAAGGGGGTCAGACCAGGGCGACACTCCCAAGACCGCCAAACGCTTGTCGCGCATCTTGCGCCAGCGATACCATCGCTCCTCGAGAGCGTCGCACTCCTCCCAGGTAAGGCAGTCAGCGACTGACCAATCCAGGCCATCACCGGAGAATGAAAGCAACCTACTGGTCATGAGGTAGTATTTCCTCAGTACCTCAAATTCTCTGGCCTCTTCCGAATCCCCCGGAGGGTCAAAATCCCCCCGGGGGGAAGCCGCGGTATCTGGGGGCCCCTCCACGTTGGACCCACCAACCCGCTTCTCCACCGTGCTGGAGGGAAGGGGAGAAGGACTCCCCCCTCCTCCCTTCTCCTCCTCCACAATTATGGGGGACCCCAGTATCGGGGACCCCTCGGGGGAGAATTCCTCCAACGCCTCCGTCGAGTCGACGGAGGGCGCGTCCACCAAAGAGCCGGGGGAAAATCCCTCGACCGCCTCCACCAACGAGACGCCAACCGGCGACTCGATGGGGGGTACCACCTCCATAGCCTCCCCCCGGGGGGAATCCGTCCCAGAGGACGTCCCCGAGGGAAGGGGCACCGTCGCTGGGTCCCAAGGAGGAGAGGAGCCTCCCCCCCTCCCGGACCCCTTCTTACGCCCCCCTTTAGAAGGGGGAACCCCCGGGTCCTTAGGGGGAGAAAAAACCTCTCCCCCTTCGGACCACCCCGTCATCCTTCTACGACCCCCTTTGCGGAGGGGAATTACCGGGCATGTGGGTCCCCCGATCCGGTGGGACGCCACAAGCCCGGCCTCCACACACACCGGGCAATGTGCGGCCTTGGCCGCACACGCCCGGACCAAGTGCCCCTCGGCACCGCACCGGAGGCAACAAGTGCCCCGGTCGGTAGCCGAGGGGCAAAAACTCCTCAAATGCCCCCGCTGCAAGCAGCGGAAGCAACGGGCAGAGCCCGAAACCGCCGAGGAGGTCTGGGTGCCCACCGTCCGCGTGGGACACCCAGACCACCCTCTCCCCCTAACCACCGAGGCGTACGAAGTGCACGCCTCGGTGGCAGACCTCCGCTCCCCCATGACCTGGAGGAGCACCTCCATGACCCTCAGGGCAGCCGCCCAGAGGGCCGTCTCCGCAGCAGCCCTTTCGTGCGGGGCGCCTGCGTCGCACGCCCCGCACAGCCCGTCGTCCGATAACGACATAGGGGGGGCCGGGACACTACCCCCCCTTCACCGGCCCTTGGGGCTCCGGGACCCCTGGAGCGGTACGTCAAGTCTCTTCTTCGTCATTTCTTCCTTGAGTTGTAATTTTTTAACGAGGTTGTCTTCCACAGGAGGTTATATTGGAGACTCCACTCCTAGGTCGGTTGGGATAACCCCCCTCACGAGCCCGACCTGCCCGGGTTTTTTAACATGGTTTTTGTCACGTACGGCGCCTCCAACTTTGAGTCCGCACCGTCGTAACTGGACGTCAGAAGCCTACAGACGAGCAACCCGTTCCACCCGTTCATGACGTGCGCGTGACGTCACTGCTACACTGCTAGCCACCGACCGCGACGCGCCTGCGCACTCACTACACAATAGCCTACACACGAACTAGCGGAAAATACTATTAATTAATAGAGCTAAATTATCATTACTAATTAGTAACAAATAGAGACGCAAGCACGCGCCTTTCTTTTTCTTTTCTTCTTCTTTATAGCAAGGGTAATAGCATAAATAATGTAAAATATAGGAAAGAATAGCGAGAATATAATGCAGTAACGAATACGCGTAACAATGGCATAATAATCGAATATATATATATATGTTAATTAAAACTGTTTCGAATCTCATTATAAGGCATTATTCGCATACGAGTCGGATAATAAACGTCTGTACATACACACATACACATACATACACATACATCATACACAGTCAGGCAAGCATTACAATGGAGTGGTACACACACGTACGTATATGTGTGCACGAATAATAAGATAATTGAGTAGCACAAAGGATCGAACACTCTTAAAAATAATGATTTATATGTGTATACCACACTAAAGTGATCCCATGCACAAATTACTCATTATTGTACTCGGATATTGTTCTATTTTATTCTTGAAACAGTAACAATATGCCTGGGATGGCTTTTTATGTGATTAATCACCATTAGGTATAATCGTTATATTCTTAAGCAAGTACCTAGCGCCTCAGGTAATTCCATGCGTTAATTACCTATTATTGCACTCAGAGATTATTCCTCCTCACTCTTGAATTAGAGTAATGAACTAATGTTAACAATTGCTTATCATTTGTTCTATTCTTAAGTTACAATAATGCTAATGAATTAAGTTTAGGATTCGATATTAACGGTAATAGTTTAATAATACATGGAATAACCTTATAATTAAGCAATCACTGCTTGGTTCTTTCCAAGTACTCACTTTCTATATATCTCAGATACTCATTTAGTCAATACATATCCTTTTGTGTTATAGGCAAATACATATGCGTATTTCAATCAGAGTAATTAATCAATACACTAAAAGACTGTATCCCTATCATTAATAATGTACAAGATGATTCCACACGTTAATTAAGTATTACTATTGGTTTGACATCTAATTCATTGCAAGTCAGCGGTAGCTGATGATGTGTGGAGTGACCTTAAGTATTGATTAATTAATCTATTAGTAATTAAGCGTTAGAAGTTAAGTAGGGAGAGGTGAATAATCAACGAGCCGTTGTATTTTCGGTTAAAACTTTCATTTATTCAAATCTTATTATTTCAAAACACGGAAGAGAGTTGATTGTTGACCGATCTTTCTTATACATGTATATTCTTATTGTATTACCATACTTTTTCATTATAACCGAGCATGGACAATGTCAAATTAATATACAACCGGACAGCGCTCCCTCCGGGTATATATACGGTGCTCAAGCCGTACTTGAAGCATTGAGCATTAACCACTCATTCGGCATTCGTATCGGGACTAGCAACCGGCAATAAGTATTATTAATCAGACATTCGTCATTCGACTTCGTAGATAGTACGCGTTTAATTATTATAAGTATTATTAGACAGTAAAGTGTAATTTAATCATAAGTCGAATAAATCTTTTGTTAGTTCTTTTATTATTTCACATCGTCGTATTCTCTTCTTTAACCATCCTCAGGGATCTTCCAGTTGACGAACTACTTCTCGACAATCGCAGTAAGTATTAAAACCTGCAACATAGTGAAACGAACCATTTCCTTTATGCGCTGTGCCAACATTTGAAGTATTCTAGTTAAATAAATTATAATAAGCTAACAATAGCAACTTACCCGCCTTCACCTCTGGTAGTGCTTCCGCACGGGGCACCCAGTTTCCAATCTCTTCCAGATCGCTTCGAACGGGGCGTTCTACACTCCTCGCAGGGCGCTTCTACAGGGCGACTTGCGAATCCCGTCGTGCGCTTTATCCGAGGCGCGCAATCGACCTGCCTCCGGCGTTCCTCTTCGTGGCATTCCACACCTGTCGACAGCTATCATAATTGACTCCATTAGAGAGATTATATATATATATATATCTACAATTATAATTAACATGGCCACGCACTATAGATCATGGGTCGTTCCCGCCGCGCTGGCAGAATACGCCAATTGAGGCGGATACGTCGCACACTCCACTACATGCTGGACCACGGTGTTCGAGCATACGAGTTCCCGCAACCGTCGCACCCTACAGGCACCAAGCCGAGAATAATCAAGATAGAGATTCCAACACCGCCGCTAAAAATTAAAATAGTTGAATTAGTGACCTTAGACTGAAATAAACGCAATAAGATAACAAGTGTCAAGTCCGAAATATTTGATCCTTGTCAATCCTCATATCGTAAGCCGCCACGCGCCGAGTGCTTAACTCATTAACGCGCCCGATCGTTCCGCTTACCGCTCGGCCACGACGATCAGCCGCGTCCACGCTTCACTTTTGAAAAAGGGCAACCTCGGGACCGCGTGACCCTTCGACGATTACGCTCAGGACGTGACAAGTGGGAGAAAAACTGGTGACTTAGCGTTGGGATTCAGACCTTGTGACGTGTCACAGTAACGGAAAATTGGTGATCCAGTGTTAAGATCGAGACAGTGTAACATATATTTACATTCGGATAAATAGTGAGATACGGTAAATAAATTAAATAATTTTGACCGCTATGAGCAACGAATTCTTCATATCGTGGAAAATTTCACTTAACGGAGATAACTATTTCACTTCAGAAACGTCACTTGTTACCCTTACGACACACTATATTTCGGACGCAGTCGTAAATGTCAATCTTAGTATAATTGTAATACGCGTAAGTGAAACGGATCGCACGCATCACATACACAGAACTCGATACAGAGCAAACACGAATCTGTACGTGAAGGACGCGATACGGAAATTAAATAAAACAGAATAACGCGCTTGGAAACAATTAAACTCAACGTACGCGACTCATAAGATGTGTTCACTAGTTTAGTCATTAATAATAAATACCAATTAAAACCCTCGTCGACTGGGAACAATGAATAGGAATCTATACACACATATTAATAAGTAATAATTGTATCAACGAAGCGAATGGTTATAGTGCGACGAAATATATATATACATGTATTCACCCTTTTTTTTCAGATCTCACTAAATAATATTGAACATATATGACTCATATAACCGATTTGTTTGTCGAACAACGTATTCGACATTGTAAATAATTTAAAATACATGTATACACATACAACCTCTAACGCATAGGATTAAGAGGATTGTCGAAATAGTTAGTAGTGTTCAAATAGTGAAAAATATAACGACTTGCCTCTTCAGACACTCAATTTATATTTTCAATTAGAGATAAGGGACTAGATTAAACATATTACTACATTTAATCTCTAATGTAAATAATATAATTGTAATAAGTAATACAAGTAATATATATATGATAGAATAATACATAATAACATAGAATAAGAAATAGAGTTAAAATCGAGGAAAACATAGAATAATACAAATAATGTACAATGTATGATATAGCACATTATATAATATGAAACCTAAGTACAATGTATAAGTTAAAACTCTAAGTATAAGATATAATATAAGAGGATTTTAATTGCACCATAAATTTAATTCAGGTGTCTAGAAATAATTACCAAATATATATTGATTTATAACATAGGGAGCTTTATTCAAGAATATTGACACCACTTTTAGAAACTTATTCAATAGCAGTCATAACGACATGCACATGTATATGTACAATACAACTGTGACTTATTTGCTTACACACATAATACATGTGAACAGCTGATCTTATTCTATACTGTACGGGCGAAGAAACGCATCCAGATCAGACAATTACTGGATGATTCCAAACTTCTGCCTGCTCACTCCAGCTGCATATATGCACCAATCTGAAACAATAAAAATAACCATTTACGTATAATTAATAATTAATAACTAATATGTTTGATTTTCTTTTCAGCAACATTTCACGTGTAATTGTTTCTTAAGGCAAATTACATTTTATTTAAGTATATGTATACAGGGTGGCCGATTTATCTGAAGACATTGAAATATCTCGAGAACTATGCACAGAATCAAAAAAGGCGTGGAATGAAAGTTGCTCGACACGAAGGGGGGCATCCAGTGATAAGGAAATCGATTCCCTCCCCCGCCCCCTGGGGGTGGGGTGGGGGGAACATATCAAAACTTAAATAGGAGCCCCCATTTTTTATTGCAGATTTGGATTCTCCAGAAAAAAGTACACCAATTTGACCTAGGAGCTTTTGCATTTTGGTTCACAGGTGGCGCTGTAATCGATAAAAATCCAAATTTATCTGAAGACATTGAAATATCTCGAGAACTATGCACAGAATCAAAAAAGGCGTGGAATGAAAGTTGTGCGACACGAAGGGGGGCATCCAGTGATAATGAAATCGATTCCCTCCCCCGCCCCCTGGGGGTGGGGTGGGAGGAACATATCAAAACTTAAATAGGAGCCCCCATTTTTTATTGCAGATTTGGATTCTACAGAAAAAAGTACACCATTTTGATCGACGAGTTTTTGCGTTTTGGTTCACAGGTGGCGCTGTAGTCAACAAAAAGCAAAAGTAAAAAATCCCTAAAATTTGAGAACGTCTCCAGAATTCACATCACATCTGATAAATAAAAGTAGACGTATTTTATTTTAAAAATACTATTCAATGTCACCAATACGAAAAGTTGGTTTTTCTTTGATTTGATATTATTATTGTAATGTTTTCTAGTCGCTACAATGGAAAGTATCTGAGAAATAATCATGGATTTGGTTGTGTCAAAAAATACATTTAGCGTTACCCAGGAACAACGACGTGGACGTAGTATTTTTCTGTTCCCTTTGGGGTGCTTGTTTTACGTGAGTCCCCTTGCCTCTCACTGTTCACTTAATTGAGTAAGTGTTCGAAATTTTGACCTTCCACTTCAATACATTTATTTATTCTTTCTTCAAATGACTTTACACAGGATAGTATCATATCTGCGGGAATTTCTGCGCAAGCAGTTCTTATGCGTTCCACCATGTTTTCACGAGTCGTTGGTACTTGTTCGTAAACTTTACCTTTTAGGTAACCCCATAGGAAGAAATCCGGAGATGTTAAATCAGGTGACCTCGCAGGCCAATTAATCGGGCCACCTCTACCAATCCACCGACCATTGTAATCACGGTCTAGTATTTCCCTTGCTGCTGTTGAAAAATGTGCTGGGCAACCATCATGCTGAAACCACATTGTCCGTCGAACGTCCATGGCAACATCCTCAAGTAGTAGTGGTAGTTCTTGTTCTAGGAAATTTCGATATTTCGTTCCATTCAAATTACCTTCAATGAAATAAGGACCAATGAGTTTATTTCCTATGATTCCACACCAAACATTCACCGACCAAGGACGTTGATGATTAACTTGTCGTAACCAATGGGGATTTTCTACGCTCCAATAATGCATGTTATGCCTATTGACGCCACTATGGTTCGTGAATGTAGATTCATCTGAAAATAAGACATTAACAAAGAAATTGTGGTTCGTTTGCATTTTTTGAAGTGCCCATTCACAAAACACCACTCGGTTACGAAAATCATCGCCATGTAGTTCCTGATGCAGTGAAATGTGATATGGGTGATACTTATGACGATGCAATATTCTCTGAATACTATCTCTGGAAATGCCGGAATCGCGATGTAATTGTCGAGTGCTTACACGTGGGTTTTGGTGAACAGCTGCTAGTACAGCTACTTCATTAGCTTCTCCTGTAACTGTTAATCTTCGCTTTCTTTTTTAATTTGTACGCTGCCATCAGAGTGAAAGGCATTCACAACTTTGTAAAAAAAAGAACGCGAGCGAGCATTATCTGGAAAACGCTCAGCATACAACGCAACAGCATCGTCAATATTCCTCCTACATTCACCATAAATAAGAATCATTTCGATTTTTTCGGGAACTGTAGCAGGATTCATTTTTCACTTGCAATTCGATTTAAGCAATGAAGGGTAGACAAAAAAAATAGTCACGTAAACTGAAATTTGTTATTCTGAAAGCAAAATGACCTCTGACCGAATTACTCTACCATTACAACATACCTACTGTGGAACAGTTAGTTCCCCGCACAGAAATGATCAATTCGCCGTTGATGGATATTTCCGTTCAAATGTACGTAATTCTCAGATACCTCGAAAAAGGTAAGAGATACGCAAAATGTGACAAAATTTTCGGGGTTGTCGAAAGGGGGGGTCGATCTCGAGCTGATTAAAATAGGCTTACCCGCAAATTTACAAAAGTTGTAAAAACTAACATTCGTACTTCTTACATCGAACTTTTAAAACTCTGATTGTAATACAGAAGAGAAATACAACAACATCGGTACGGAGCTTGATTACTTTGATGGGCTCGCTCTTTCCGCAGATCCGCTTTGTACAAGCGAATTTCTTCTCCAAATGGTCTAATTTTGGATCTAGTTCAGGGGTCCCGACAAGATGAAGACCTTTTTACGACCGGCTTACGACCGGCTTACGACCACCTTACGACCGCTTACGACCATCATACGACCGGTTTACGACCGCTTACGACAATCATACGACCGGCTTACGACCGCTTACGACCACCTTACGACCGGCTTACGACCGCTTGCAATCCTCGCTCTCGGTGGAATCGCGCACTCTCCTCCCTTGTAGCATACTATTTTCGCTGAATTTCTCTTCTGTATTACAATCAGAGTTTTGAAAGTTCGATGTAAGAAGTATGAATGTTAGTTTTTGCAACTTTTGTAAATTTGCGGGTAAGCCTATTTTAATCAGCTCGAGATCGACCCCCCCTTTCGACAACCCCGAAAATTTTGTCACATTTTGCGTATCTCTTATCTTTTTCGAGGTATCTGAGAATTACGTACATTTGAACGGAAATATCCATCAACGGCGAATTGATCATTTCTGTGCGGGGAACTAACTGTTCCACAGTAGATATGTTGTAATGGTAGAGTAATTCGGTCAGAGGTCATTTTGCTTTCAGAATAACAAATTTCAGTTTACGTGACTATTTTTTTTGTCTACCCTTCATTGCTTAAATCGAATTGCAAGTGAAAAATGAATCCTGCTACAGTTCCCGAAAAAATCGAAATGATTCTTATTTATGGTGAATGTAAGAGGAATATTGACGATGCTGTTGCGTTGTATGCTGAGCGTTTTCCAGATAATGCTCGCTCGCGTTCTTTTTTTTACAAAGTTGTGAATGTCTTTCACTCTGATGGCAGCGTACAAATTAAAAAAAGAAAGCGAAGATTAACAGTTACTGGAGAAGCTAATGAAGTAGCTGCACTAGCAGCTGTTTACCAAAACCCACGTGTAAGCACTCGACAATTACATCGCGATTCCGGCATTTCCAGAGATAGTATTCAGAGAATATTGCATCGTCATAAGTATCACCCATATCACATTTCACTGCATCAGGAACTACATGGCGATGATTTTCGTAACCGAGTGGTGTTTTGTGAATGGGCACTTCAAAAAATGCAAACGAACCACAATTTCTTTGTTAATGTCTTATTTTCAGATGAATCTACATTCACGAACCATGGTGGCGTCAATAGGCATAACATGCATTATTGGAGCGTAGAAAATCCCCATTGGTTACGACAAGTTAATCATCAACGTCCTTGGTCGGTGAATGTTTGGTGTGGAATCATAGGAAATAAACTCATTGGTCCTTATTTCATTGAAGGTAATTTGAATGGAACGAAATATCGAAATTTCCTAGAACAAGAACTACCACTACTACTTGAGGATGTTGCCATGGACGTTCGACGGACAATGTGGTTTCAGCATGATGGTTGCCCAGCACATTTTTCAACAGCAGCAAGGGAAATACTAGACCGTGATTACAATGGTCGGTGGATTGGTAGAGGTGGCCCGATTAATTGGCCTGCGAGGTCACCTGATTTAACATCTCCGGATTTCTTCCTATGGGGTTACCTAAAAGGTAAAGTTTACGAACAAGTACCAACGACTCGTGAAAACATGGTGGAACGCATAAGAACTGCTTGCGCAGAAATTCCCGCAGATATGATACTATCCTGTGTAAAGTCATTTGAAGAAAGAATAAATAAATGTATTGAAGTGGAAGGTCAAAATTTCGAACACTTACTCAATTAAGTGAACAGTGAGAGGCAAGGGGACTCACGTAAAACAAGCACCCCAAAGGGAACAGAAAAATACTACGTCCACGTCGTTGTTCCTGGGTAACGCTAAATGTATTTTTTGACACAACCAAATCCATGATTATTTCTCAGATACTTTCCATTGTAGCGACTAGAAAACATTACAATAATAATATCAAATCAAAGAAAAACCAACTTTTCGTATTGGTGACATTGAATAGTATTTTTAAAATAAAATACGTCTACTTTTATTTATCAGATGTGATGTGAATTCTGGAGACGTTCTCAAATTTTAGGGATTTTTTACTTTTGCTTTTTGTTGACTACAACGCCACCTGTGAACCAAAACGCAAAAACTCGTCGATCAAAATGGTGTACTTTTTTCTGTAGAATCCAAATCTGCAATAAAAAATGGGGGCTCCTATTTAAGTTTTGATATGTTCCCCCCACCCCACCCCCAGGGGGCGGGGGAGGGAATCGATTTCATTATCACTGGATGCCCCCCTTCGTGTCGCACAACTTTCATTCCACGCCTTTTTTGATTCTGTGCATAGTTCTCGAGATATTTCAATGTCTTCAGATAAATTTGGATTTTTATCGATTACAGCGCCACCTGTGAACCAAAATGCAAAAGCTCCTAGGTCAAATTGGTGTACTTTTTTCTGGAGAATCCAAATCTGCAATAAAAAATGGGGGCTCCTATTTAAGTTTTGATATGTTCCCCCCACCCCACCCCTAGGGGGCGGGGGAGGGGATCGATTTCATTATCACTGGATGCCCCCCTTCGTGTCGAACAACTTTCATTCCACGCCTTTTTTGATTCTGTGCATAGTTCTCGGATATTTCAATGTCTTCAGATAAATCGGCCACCCTGTATATAAGCGTACATATATACGCTACCTTTCTCTTTGCTTGCTCTCTCTCTCTTACTTTTCCCCCTTCCTTCTCGAAGTCCGCTTCAACATGAATCGTGCGGGCAACGTAGCCGAATCTACCGCGTGTCCGGTACATACAAATGGAAGTCCTGCTGATATTGAAAGAGCTTTTAAGGAAATGCGCGAAAAAGAAAAAGAACTTAGAGAACGAACGCAAATTTTAGAAGACGTAATGCGAACCTTAACTCGAGTTTTACCCTCTTCACCGCCTCCGTCGAATTTTCCCAGTCCGCCCTTGTTCTCATCTCCGATCACCGATACTAGTAGCTATCCTCCCACATCGGTCGGACATGCAAAGTCATATCTCCGCGACGCCCTAGAGCTCGTTCCAAAATATGACGGCCACAATATCCCAATATGGCAATTCGCAAAAGCCTGTAAAAGAGCAAAGGAATCGGTACCACTTGTAGACGAAGCGCATCTTGTTCGAATGTTAAGAAATAAATTAACACATCATGCTTACATTGTGGTGGAAGACGAAATCCATCCGACGGTAGAAAAATTTCTCGACTGTCTGAAACGTGCTTTCGGGCCCGGTCGAAGCGCTAATCATTATCGTGGACAATTGAGTATGGCCTATAAAAAACAGAACGAGCACATATTAGATTATATCGGACGGGTTAAGGATTTGAAAACCGCGATAATAGAAGGTGATCAAACAAACCTTGACAGGCCGCTATCCGAGGTAGAGTTACGTTCCATCGAATCGTTTGCTCTCGAAGCTTTCTTTGAAGGTCTTCCCCGCGAATACCGTGTAGAGCTCCGCGCAGAAGGGTATAATAGCTTTTCCGATGCTTGCGCAAAAGTATTAATTATTAATAAACGAATAGAGAGAGAGGAAATCAGATATAGAAATACAAATACTTATCGGAATGATTCCGTTCCTTCGCCGCAAATTCTACAGCGCGATTCTACTGCCGCTGTCCGCGACCCGGCGAATACTGCTAATGCAAAAATATGCAGTTATTGTAAGAAATTCGGACATTTAGTACACGAATGCCGGAAAAGGCAAAACCGCGAAAGCAATTATAGTAATAATACTAATTATAATAGATATAATAATAACAGTAATAATAATTATAGTAATAATAACAATAATAATCATAGTATTAGTAATAATAATAATCACATAGATAGTAGAAATGTAAATAATATACATACAAGGCAAGCGGGAAACCACTCGGAGGTCTCGGCAAACGGGGTGTCCCGAGGCCTTGCGAAACCCCGCTCCGCTCACTGCATGGAGAGTCTACCAGGTCCCTCCACATCCTCCGAGGCGATGACGGAACCGTGCCCGTTATCGAGCTCGAATCTTCATGTTTGCGAGGACCAACCGCATTCATGCTAGATACGGGAGCACAGCCAAACATAATTAAAAAGAATTGCATTAAATCAGATATTTGCATTAATAATAAAGAAATTATTCAACTTACCGGCATTACGGAATCCGTTGTTGATACCATAGGCACCGTGACAATATACGTTTCGCGAGCTCCTATTACCTTTCACGTAGTGCCCGATGAGTTTCCTATAATTACACAAGGAATTTTAGGCTCAACATTCTTTACTGAGCATAATGCCCGAATAGATTACGGCGCACAATTAATTACATGGCGCGATTGCCAATTCTATTTTAAAGACAAAGAATCTATTGTCTTACCTCCTCGAATGAATTCAGGATTCGTTGTCCGCGTATCAAATCCAGAAATACGGACCGGATACCTCCCGCGTATGCGTTTCATCGATGGTGTCTATTGCGGAGACTCCGTCGTTACCTGTATAAATAATAAGGCGTACATTAGAATAGTTAATACATTAGATGAGGAGATAGAAGTTATTATACCAACGGTAACACTTACCGAAATCGAGAAAATTACCGTGAAACCGCCTTCTAACGAAAATTCCGCGAAGAAGCTTCCCCCAGAATGCTGGATCAGTTAAGGATGAAAAAACCTTTTCGAATCCATCAGAATCTCAAAATGATCCACCTGTAAAAACAGAAAAAATTAATAATTTAGAAAAAGATTCACATAAAAGTGATAACAATTCACAAAACATTGTAGTCAATCAAGAACTACAATCAAATCTCAATTATAATGAAAAATTTGAAAAGCAAATACAAAATAACACTTACATTCTTCCTTCGGATAAAATTTACCGCGCTAACAAAATTACTCACAACAGGCAGGAGCACTGCCTTCCTTCTGGCACATCAAGGTGTGTCGTCGATCAAGGTCGACATCCTCTTCCTTCCCTCAATTCCTCCCCTTCAACAAAATTTAAAAATGAATTATCTACTACTTCCACTACGCATCTAATTACTAAAAATTCAATTGATTCTATTAATTCTCTTAGTGATTATACTCACTCAAAAGAGGGATCCTTTTGCACATCGGTGAACGACGATGCCGCTCTCGCGCCGATGATATCCCCTCTTCCTCAAAGTAATCCAGGCGATTATTCTTCTTCTATGTGTCTTGTGTTGTCCAAATCTTCATGCGTAGTAGGAATCAATCAAACAGAAAAAATTCATGAGATTAATTTAAACGAAAACTATACAGTCGAGCAAAGCGAAAAATTGCGAGATTCAAATACAGCACGTATCAAGCACAATGTAATCACAAAAAAGGAATGTAATAATAATAGTAATAATATCTTTAATTGTAATTATGCGATCAACGAACCAAAAATGATTTGTCTTAATTATGTCGAAAATGGCAAGAATAAGGAATTCGAAAGACTTAGGGATTCATGTATAACGCTTACCAAACACGACACGATATTTAGGAAAAAATGCGACATCGATAGAACCTCCGATATTCTGCGATTATTACGACTCGAGCATCTCAACTTACCTGAAAAAGAAAACGTTGTAAACTTAATTAAACGACATAGCGATAGATTCTATTTACCAGGCGAATATTTAGGAAAAACTACTGTTGTATCTCACCGTATAATCACTACGGATGAAATTCCTGTACACACGAAGCAATACCGCTTCCCACCGATACATCGTGAAGAAATAACAAAGCAAGTGGACGATCTTCTTCAAAAGGATATTGTAACTCCGTCAACCTCTCCATACAACTCACCGTTATGGATTGTTCCGAAGAAACCAGACTCTATGGGAAGAAAAAAATGGCGCATGGTCATTGATTATAAAAAACTAAATGAAAAAACAATGGGCGATGCTTACCCACTGCCAAACATTTGTGATATTCTTGATCAACTTGGCAGCGCGAAGTATTTTTCAGTGCTTGATTTAGCCAGTGGATTCCATCAGATTCCAATGGACCCAACAGATGCATACAAAACTGCATTTTCGACACCACATGGCCATTATCAATTTTCAAGAATGCCTTTTGGACTCAGGAATGCACCTGCTACATTCCAACGTTTAATGGATCAGATATTAAGTGGATTACAAGGAATAGAACTGTTAGTATACATGGACGACATAGTTGTATATGCAAGTTCACTGAGAGAACACGATATAAAAATGGATAAATTAATGAAACGACTCAAGGATGCAAACTTGACATTGCAACCAGACAAGTGTGAGTTCTTACGACATGAAGTGGCTTATCTCGGTCACGTAATTACTGATAAAGGAGTACGACCAGATCCTCAAAAAATATCTGCCGTCAGGAACTTTCCTGTTCCTCGGAACTCTAAAAATGTTCGTCAATTCCTCGGTCTTACAGGATATTATAGACGGTTTATATCAGACTTCTCACGAATAGCAAAACCATTATCTGATCTTCTCAAGAAGGATAAAAGATTCATCTGGAACGCTGAAACTCAAGATTCATTCAACACATTACGCGAACTACTATGCAAAGAGCCTATATTACAATTTCCAAATTTTGAAAAAGAATTCTTACTCACCACAGATGCGTCCGACTATGCAATTGCCGGCGTATTAAGCCAAGGATCCATAGGTCAAGATTTACCAATCGCCTACGCCTCAAGAGTACTCAATGCAGCAGAGAAAAACTACTCAACTATTGAAAAAGAGCTTCTCGCAATAGTATATTGTGTCGCTCATTTTCGACCGTATTTATATGGCCGCAAATTTACTCTTATTACAGATCACCAGCCATTGACATGGTTGTGTCGAGTTAAGGATCCCACATCTCGTTTGATGAGATGGCGCCTGAAATTAGAAGAGTATGATTATAATATAATATATAAAACAGGCAGCGCAAATAAAAATGCCGATGCATTATCTAGGAATCCAATTACAATTAACAATTTTGTCGCTGTACTCGCAATTGATAAACGACCTCGAGTCGTTACCTCTTCAACTAGCGACTCCGACGATTTAGGAGACGACGAATCGTTTCATAAAATGCTCATGAACAAAGCAAGCACATCCAAACCTGAAAACGCTGGAAATGAATCTTCCTTATCTGAAGACATTTTCTCTCCACCAAAATGCCTTGGGAATACGGCTGAAACACAAAATAGCATAATTAATATTGGAAATATTTTAGACGAAGAATCGGAATTAAATATCAACGAATATACGCAAGATTTCGAAACACCTTATTTGTTACCGGTAATACCACCACCACCCGAGCCTCCGCCTACGACATGCGAAGCCTCATCCGACTCCGAAATTACCGACGACGAAGAATCCATTGTATCACTAGATGAAGTAGATCTCGCAGGAAACGGAAAGAAGCTGAAAAAGAAATCAAGATTCAACAATGATCAAGGTATAAAATGCTATTTTAAGGGAAGTAACTCACCGCTATTAAGCCTCGACGATAATATATGTGTCTTCGTAACTATGGATAAGGAACCTTTCGATAAAGGAGCACAAGAACTCCATGAAGCAGGAAAACTGCCTCCGCTTAACGATCTCATGCTTGGGAGAGCACGAGTATATCCCTCGATGCATCCTGACCGCCACCTTATAGTATTACCTGCGAAAGAAAGAAAGAATACGTCATTAGATGGAAACATATTAAACGAATGTTTTGCTTCATTATTAGATGTAATTAACGAGTTGGATTTATGTACCATTTGCTTAAGGAAAAGCGAAAATCTCGATTCTATACCATGGCGTACCGTATGCAACTCGCTTCAAAATACACTCGCTCATCGTACAGTTACGATCACCGTTAGTTATGGGTGTACTACGACTCCTTCAGTTGACGATAGAACCGCTATAATTTTAGAACATCACGCCTCTGCAATCGGTGGACACAAGGGCATTACGAAAACATATTTGCGGATTAAACAGAAATTTAATTGGCCTAATATGAAAAACGACGTACAAAATTTTATTAGGAATTGTCGCACCTGTCAAACGATGAAACTTGTTAGACGAAAAACTCGCCAACCGATGATTATCACAGATACTCCAGGTAGAGCGTTCGATAAAGTGGCACTCGATATTGTCGGTCCATTAAAAACCACGATGAATGGCCACACTTATATTCTGACGATGCAAGATTTACTCACTAAGTACTCTGTATACGCTCCTCTTCCAGATGCTAGAGCTGAAACAACAGCAAACGCATTCATTAATTACTTCATTTGTAGATTTGGATGCCCAAGAAGTATACTCACAGATCAGGGAACGAATTTCACTAGCCACTTGATGAAGAGTATAACAAAGAAATTTCGCATACAGCATATTCGCACAACCGCCTATCACCCTCAGTCAAATGGCTCACTCGAAAGATCACATTTAGTACTGGTAGAATACCTGAAATGTTTTGTTAATAAGGAAGATGAATGGGATACGCTCATAGAAAGAGCAAGCTTTTCATATAATACCTCGGTACACGAAGGAACAGGATACTCACCACACGAATTAATTTTCGGCTATCCAGCTCGAATTCCATCCAGCTTCAACCTCGAAGACGAACCTGAAACATATAGCACACACCTGCTTAGATTATTCGACAAAATAAGAGATTTACAAGAATCAGCGAGATCCAATTTAACGAAAGCGAAGGAAAGATCAAAAATTTATTACGATAAAAGAATCAACGTCGCGCAGCTTCAATCTAATGATTATGTATTTTTGCTAAACGAGAAAAAATCCGATAAATTTAGCAAAGAATATTTAGGACCATATAGAATAATTGAAATTTTGAATAATGAAAATATAAAGATTATGATGAATAATTTACCGCGAATAGTACACGCAAATCGATTAAGAAAAGCTTATTATAGCGAACCTGGATGAAGTACTATTTGTTGCAGATGGAATATGTGTTCTTCTTAATTCTCCTATTGCCGCGCTCTTGCAACACTCTCGTGGGTTACAACTGCGAAACGCCCCACGACAATGGAACTATCGTTTCCTTGCTTGAGCCCGCATCTTGTCTCTCTTACGAAGAAACTATTACCCTCAGCAAGGCATTCATCGAACTCGTCCAGATCCCACAAACTATCGCGTTAGACATATTAAGCTGTAGAATAGAAATAGAAAATATTATAGATAATAAGGATATAGATAATAAGTTAGAAATTAAGTCTAATGATTACAAGTTGTTTAACGTTAAGAGATATTATTTGCCTGTTACTTCAACTACATGTATGTACATGCATGCACACGAGAAACTGCATCTTGGCAGTATTACTTTTGCTAATCTTGTTGTCGATAGCGTAAATAGTCGACCCATATTCTATGTCTCTCCATTGAATAATTTGGAATCGAAACCAGATGTAATTGGCTACGCGCACATAGTCTTTAAGAGACACTCTGTAAAAATAAATGTATTGGACAATAAGATATTCTTACCCATTGGTACTACGTGTGCATACACTGATTTCGAATGCACAGATGATGATGGATACCAGAATTTCTGGTCCCCGCTGTTTCAAAACGGATGCAAGAAGCAACTACACTCAATTGTGTATAGAGGACCAGCTCAAAGGATCGAATCATCAAATTACTCCGTAGCTTACGCTATACCGTCTGGCGACACTCGGATACTCTTTTCCACTCACACACGCAGAGACACTTGCGACGCCATCACATATCAAACCACACACCCTCAGCTCGTCGTTCAAGAAGTTAGCGAGGACTATCTAAAGGAAAGAGAGATTACCGATAAATCACGTTCAATTATCCACACTAAATCTATGCGTTACATAAATGTAATAACCGATGTCGGCTTGAGTATCGAGGAAGCCTACCTAGAGATTGGTAGGAAGAAATGTATCGAAAAAGAGCGGGAACTACGCGCCTTGATGACTTTGGCATACCACGATTCCGCGTCTTTCGCATATTCACTTACTGGCACACCAGGGTACTCAGCACGCGTAAGAGGAGAAGCCGCACAGATTTACAGATGCATCCCGGTACCGGCAGAGAGGAGAATTACTGAGGATTGCTATGTGGAACTCCCGGTGACCATCAATGGCGAGCCGATGTATCTGCGACCAAGGACCAGAATCATTACCACGAAAGGCACTGAGACGGCATGTGGTCCCCTAATTACTGCCATTTATCGTACCAAGAACGTATGGTACGAGATCACTTCGGACACAAACGGAATCACATCGACGCCAGCCGTTCTTCGACCAGGGGTACTGCCGTGGAGAACCCACGCTAGCACTCTTCCAACGACCACGGAACCCGTCTCTGAAGAAACAACCCTAGGGGCAGCATCCATTACCTCCGTTGCGCAGTTAACAATTTATATAACAATAGTAATAGTCATGTCTGTTGCAGCAACTAAACTGCACATCTCAACGCGCAGATCCAAACGAAGGATGTACCATCCTCAATTGTATAATGCAGATGATCCATGCAGCCAATCAACTCAAGGTTTTGTAGAGGCAATGAATTGCACCACGGAACATACGTCTAACAACTATCTGAACATACAACTCGATGAGCTACGAACGGCATACCGCAATTTAGAGCTACGCATAGACAGGACGACTCACCTTGAGACAGCATGGGCTCGATAAACTCACCGTCGCATCGATGAGAACCGCTGCTCCACTCTTAAGGGGGGGGGTGTCACGTACGGCGCCTCCAACTTTGAGTCCGCACCGTCGTAACTGGACGTCAGAAGCCTACAGACGAGCAACCCGTTCCACCCGTTCATGACGTGCGCGTGACGTCACTGCTACACTGCTAGCCACCGACCGCGACGCGCCTGCGCACTCACTACACAATAGCCTACACACGAACTAGCGGAAAATACTATTAATTAATAGAGCTAAATTATCATTACTAATTAGTAACAAATAGAGACGCAAGCACGCGCCTTTCTTTTTCTTTTCTTCTTCTTTATAGCAAGGGTAATAGCATAAATAATGTAAAATATAGGAAAGAATAGCGAGAATATAATGCAGTAACGAATACGCGTAACAATGGCATAATAATCGAATATATATATATATGTTAATTAAAACTGTTTCGAATCTCATTATAAGGCATTATTCGCATACGAGTCGGATAATAAACGTCTGTACATACACACATACACATACATACACATACATCATACACAGTCAGGCAAGCATTACAATGGAGTGGTACACACACGTACGTATATGTGTGCACGAATAATAAGATAATTGAGTAGCACAAAGGATCGAACACTCTTAAAAATAATGATTTATATGTGTATACCACACTAAAGTGATCCCATGCACAAATTACTCATTATTGTACTCGGATATTGTTCTATTTTATTCTTGAAACAGTAACAATATGCCTGGGATGGCTTTTTATGTGATTAATCACCATTAGGTATAATCGTTATATTCTTAAGCAAGTACCTAGCGCCTCAGGTAATTCCATGCGTTAATTACCTATTATTGCACTCAGAGATTATTCCTCCTCACTCTTGAATTAGAGTAATGAACTAATGTTAACAATTGCTTATCATTTGTTCTATTCTTAAGTTACAATAATGCTAATGAATTAAGTTTAGGATTCGATATTAACGGTAATAGTTTAATAATACATGGAATAACCTTATAATTAAGCAATCACTGCTTGGTTCTTTCCAAGTACTCACTTTCTATATATCTCAGATACTCATTTAGTCAATACATATCCTTTTGTGTTATAGGCAAATACATATGCGTATTTCAATCAGAGTAATTAATCAATACACTAAAAGACTGTATCCCTATCATTAATAATGTACAAGATGATTCCACACGTTAATTAAGTATTACTATTGGTTTGACATCTAATTCATTGCAAGTCAGCGGTAGCTGATGATGTGTGGAGTGACCTTAAGTATTGATTAATTAATCTATTAGTAATTAAGCGTTAGAAGTTAAGTAGGGAGAGGTGAATAATCAACGAGCCGTTGTATTTTCGGTTAAAACTTTCATTTATTCAAATCTTATTATTTCAAAACACGGAAGAGAGTTGATTGTTGACCGATCTTTCTTATACATGTATATTCTTATTGTATTACCATACTTTTTCATTATAACCGAGCATGGACAATGTCAAATTAATATACAACCGGACAGCGCTCCCTCCGGGTATATATACGGTGCTCAAGCCGTACTTGAAGCATTGAGCATTAACCACTCATTCGGCATTCGTATCGGGACTAGCAACCGGCAATAAGTATTATTAATCAGACATTTGTCATTCGACTTCGTAGATAGTACGCGTTTATTAATTATAAGTATTACTAGACAGTAAGGTGTAATTTAAACATAATTCGAATAAATCTTTTGTTAGTTCTTTTATTATTTCACATCGTCGTATTCTCTTCTTTAACCATCCTCAGGGATCTTCCAGTTGACGAACTACTTCTCGACAATCGCAGTAAGTATTAAAACCTGCAACATAGTGAAACGAACCATTTCCTTTATGCGCTGTGCCAACATTTGAAGTATTCTAGTTAAATAAATTATAATAAGCTAACAATAGCAACTTACCCGCCTTCACCTCTGGTAGTGCTTCCGCACGGGGCACCCAGTTTCCAATCTCTTCCAGATCGCTTCGAACGGGGCGTTCTACACTCCTCGCAGGGCGCTTCTACAGGGCGACTTGCGAATCCCGTCGTGCGCTTTATCCGAGGCGCGCAATCGACCTGCCTCCGGCGTTCCTCCTCGTGGCATTCCACACCTGTCGACAGCTATCATAATTGACTCCATTAGAGAGATTATATATATATATATATCTACAATTATAATTAACATGGCCACGCACTATAGATCATGGGTCGTTCCCGCCGCGCTGGCAGAATACGCCAATTGAGGCGGATACGTCGCACACTCCACTACATGCTGGACCACGGTGTTCGAGCATACGAGTTCCCGCAACCGTCGCACCCTACAGGCACCAAGCCGAGAATAATCAAGATAGAGATTCCAACACCGCCGCTAAAAATTAAAATAGTTGAATTAGTGACCTTAGACTGAAATAAACGCAATAAGATAACAAGTGTCAAGTCCGAAATATTTGATCCTTGTCAATCCTCATATCGTAAGCCGCCACGCGCCGAGTGCTTAACTCATTAACGCGCCCGATCGTTCCGCTTACCGCTCGGCCACGACGATCAGCCGCGTCCACGCTTCACTTTTGGAAAAGGGCAACCTCGGGACCGCGTGACCCTTCGACGATTACGCTCAGGATGTGACAAGCGCCCACACTGTCTCGAGTCCTTTATAATTCGATTTATGGCGCACTGAACGGCGGATCGTCGTGGCCGAGCGGTTAACCGGAACGATCGGGCGCGTTGAGAGACCTGAGTACTCGGCGCGTGGCGGAATTGGGAGGAGAACGAGAGGATAATGAGAAAAAGAAAACAAGAAATTAATTTGTCATCCTTATTATTTATTCTAGGATGATTACTTCCTGATTATAATTATCCTTCGTCACCAGTTTAATGTGCAAAGGTGGCGACGGTGTCTCTATATTTATAATTCTCGGCTTCTGCCGGCGAAGCCGTTCGTATACGATTTGAATATCGTCGTCTAAATTTGGTTCGGAGAGGTGCAACCGTTCGTATATGATTTGCACGTCGTCGTCTTCAGGGGGAGCGATCAGTTGCTCGAATTCCTGGCGTATGAAGTCGGGATCTGGTGCAGGATGAAGATGAGCCCCTGCGGTGTAAAGCCACTTGAGGGCTCGTCTCAATTGGCGAACTCGCCCGGACCGACGGGAACGCCCCATGAGCTAATAAAACGAGCCATTGTGATTAAAAGTCACCAACAGTACTGTGTGTTCAAGACAGTACAAATACGTATTCGGAACGCCCCTTGGCGAAGGCGCGCGAGGAAGTTTGGATAACAGTACGCCCCTTGGTGAAGGCGCGCTACCTGGATGGGTGAATCAGTCACTGTCGGTTACTCAGCTCGTTAATTAGTCACAATTACAACGCGAAGAAGGAATGGCTTGTTCCACTATTTTTCAGATTCGGTATCCGATCTATAAGATTGGTACTTACCGTGATTGCGGAAGACACCCGGTATAGCTGCTCGAAGACCCTTGGAGACGGGTGAAGTGGCTTCCCAGAGGATTTGGCGCGTGAAGCGAGAAGTAATTAAAAAGGAAAGAACCGTCGTAAAAGAAGAAGAACAAATTTATTACAATTAACACTATTATTACTATTAACATTTATTATTATTAACACTGGTTTTACAATAAAGGTATAAAGAATATTGGCTCTAATCTCGCCTCGAATAATAATCACTGTAATCTAGTCTGATCTGTGATTCGCTCTCTGATTCTATCTAATCTAATCTCTATTTCGATCTGCTGTCTAATCTCTTCTGAACTGGTCTCTACTTCTATATCGATCTGATCTGATCCATGAGCGCGGTGTATATATATCCGGCGGAAGCATTGTTCGGTTGTATATTAATCTGACATTGTGTTACGTCCCGACGATTGCGGCTGCGCTTTTCCGCAGAACTCGAATCCTTTCGGCACGCGACCGTTAATTTCGGATCAACAAGCCCTGGGGCTCTTCCCGGGGATCCCACGGTCAAGGGGTAGGTTCGCGGTGTAGGTTTACTCGCGGGTCAAAAGCTAACGGTAATGGTGCTATTTACTCTTCATATTCATCCACGAAGAAGATATGCGTTGAAGTTGGTGGGGGAGGCGCGCGTTCAGATCGAATCTGTGATATAGCGACTATTGTCGGTTCCGGGTTATCGAAGGGGCGCTCTCCCGTTGTTGCTAAATGGTTCTCGAAATGTATGAGTATATCCACGCAGTCGGGGCACTCGGAGACCAAGCGATAATCAGACAGGATGACGTAGCAGGATGAGCATTCGAAATAGCGCGTGAGAGGTACCTCGTCTTCACCTATATAAATCCCGTGGCGCGTGCAATGTATATATCGATCTTGAGTAGCAGAATCTGAGTCGTCGTAGCACTCGGTGCAAAGTGGGGCGACGGGTTTACCACTATGGTCGCGGGTGTAATAACTGTGCTTCATGCACTGCGCGTTCCAACTCCAGCATAATATGTCATTAGAGATAAAAGGCGTAATGTGGAGTATTTCCATTTCAACAGGTCTGCACTATTTCGCGTATTAATCTAGCGTTATTATTTCCGGCAATGTAACCTTCCTCAGAGGTATTAATCTTATCCGTAAGGGCGGCGATGGTATCTCGAATTTTATTATCCGCGGTTTATTTGCAACAATAGATGAAGCGGGGCTATATTTCTCTAGCGCGGCGTAAAGTTCGCGACGTGCCCGTCTCAGCTTCCCTATTCTACCCGAGCGACGGGACCGAGCCATTACTTGAAGCGCAGTAGCATAATGCGAGGAAGTTAGACCAGGATGGAACGCTCCGGTGCGGTGCGCGCCAGAGAGCGACTCGGTGAACGCTCCGGTACGGTGCGCGCTCGAGTTCACTGAATAGGAGTGCGTATTATTAGGGAGAGAGGCACGGTCGTCGGAACAAGGATAGCGTCAGCGAGGAAAGAAAAATGCCACGCGGTCAAGATGGCGGTGGCTCGGCGTCACTACGCGTAGAAGAAAAGATGGCGGCGGCTTGGCGTCACTACGCGTAGAAGAAAAGATGGCGGCGGCTTGGCGTCACTACGCGTAGAAGAAAAGATGGCGGCGGCTTGGCGTCGCCACGCGGTCGAGAAAAGATAGTAGTTACTTACTGTGACGTGGAGCAGTCCCTTCCCTGGAAGTAATAGCTCGTTGACGGTAGTTCTCGAAGTCGTTCCTGGCCTCCTCAGACGATAGTGGAACGTACCTCTGGTCCTGGCCTCCTTGGTGAAGGGGTTGTGGCGTCGTATCGAATGTTATCGGGATAAGCCGATAGACGAATTCACTTGTACTCGCGCTCGCGTTCGTGTTCACTTGGACAGGCTTTGAAGGCGCGAAGTGTTTCTCGTATTCCGGATCTTCTACAGGGTGGACACCCAGCCAGGAGCTATGCCGGCGCGATTCGTTCAATCCGCGTAAGAGATTCTCTAAACGTTTAGCGCGATTCTTAACTCCGCCACGGCGAGTTTTCTTATTCATCGCGCGTCATCGGATATGCGGCTTGAAAGGCTGTAGGATTCTCCGGGATACCTCGCTGTCTCGCTGGTGCTGCCCAGGCGCACTCGAACAACGATGCAGCAAAGATGCGAGTAGAATCGTCCAGTCAATACACTGAGTGATTTCGTTAGTGCTGCTGGAGCGCACTCGAATAACGATCTCACAACGGTGTATACACTATGAGCGTTATATCGGAAGACTAGCGCTAAGTTACGAACTTTGGTAAAAATATCAATACTGATTTAATAAAAGTAAAGTATATTCTATAACTTAATTACACTCAGTCTTGTGTTACAAAATCAGACTTATGAAGTAGGAACTTGAAGATTATACTAAGAGTTAGAAGTAGCGAAGCCTGAAAGAGGCTTGAGGCTGGATTGGAACTGTGACTCTTGAACTCCGACTTAGAACTGCTCGTCTTCGGCGTGGGTGCCTCTTCTTATACTCCGAGTTTTTGGTGGGGATGTTGCGTGGGAGGGGTAGCGTCGTTCCCACTTTTCGTCCACTAGCGTCTCTCTAGGTCTGGTGGGGATGTTGCGTGGGAGTGGTACAGCGTCGTTCCCACTTCTCGTCCACTAGCGTCTCTCTAGGTCTGGTGGGGATGTTGCGTGGGAGTGGTAGCGTCGTTCCCACTTCTCGTCCACTAGCGTCTCTCTAGGTCTGGTGGGGATGTTGCGTGGGAGTGGTACAGCGTTGTTCCCACTTCTCGCCGAGAATCTTCTAGGATGTTCTAGAAAGTTCTGGAATATTCTGGAATGTTCTGGAATGTTCTGGAACGTTCCGGATACTTCGAATGGTGTCGGATGTCTTCTGATTGTAGATTTGCATTGAGTTATAATTAATGTACTTCTAACACGCGGGTTTCGCGCTTTAATACTGAACGCGTGGATCCTGAGTGCTAATTCCCGGTATTTTTTAGACACTAACTTTCTCAATATAATGATTTATACATTTTTAATACCACCATTATGCGCGCAATTGGCACTAATTGAAACTTTTTCTGACTTAAACTTGATTATCTCTAAGAACAAACACACTATTATTTCTTTAAGAACTAACGCACTATTACTTCTTAAGAACTAACGCACTATTATGGACTAACGCACTATTATTTACTGTATTTCGGGAGTTGAGGTGTCTTCCGTTTTAATTTTATCCGAACACGTGGAGACAGTGACGCAGCACTACGTCCGTTCTGTCTGGCGTCACGAGGAAGACTGCGCGATCACGCCACGTGTAATGGTGTCCAAAATGGCGTCCAATATGGTGGACAGTATGGCGTCCAATATGGTGGACAGTATGGCGTCCAATATGGTGGATGGCTCCCGCGAGATTTGAATGTGGTTTTCTTTCTTTGGTTGTTATTAGGAAAGTTCTCAAACAATTTCGGAAATTAAAGTGCTGGAATTTAGTCGGGCGAAATGACGGACGTGACACCTCCCCTCTTAAAGAGGAATGTTGGACGATGATCCAACATTCGTTACCACTTCTAAGAATGAAGCTTATTAGTAGAACATAAGTATTTGTTGAACAATGGTATAGGACCTATTAATTAGAACGCAAATATTTAATAATAATGGAATGGAACTTATTAATTAGAACGCAAATATTTAATAATAATGGAATGGAACTTATTAATTAGAACGCAAATATTTAATAATAATGGAATGGAACTTATTAATTAGAACGCAAATATTTAATAATAATGGAATGGAACTTATTAATTAGAACGCAAATATTTAATAATAATGGAATGGAACTTATTAATTAGAACGCAAATATTTACTGAGCTCGCCATAACTAGTCATTCGTTGGGCTTTGTTTGTTTCGTTTACGCTCTCGAGGTTGTACGCATTTTCCTGTGTTGGTGGTGTTTCTTCCTGCGGTGGTGCTTCTGGTTTTGTTCCTTCGTTGTCTGGTTTCCTTCTTCCCGCCAAATGCAGTAGTAGGTGTGTGATGGAGCTCCATACTGCTCCTAAGAGGTGGACGCTCCATCCGTATACCGTGTGCAGTGCATACCCTCTGATCACTGAGTCTATAATTAGTTTAGTGAGTCTTGCAAGTAGGATTATGGCAATGACTCCGGCACTTGCAGATCCGAATGTAAGAAAGTTTTTCCAGATCCTTGCTCCTGCGTTTTCTGCGATCTTTTCTAGTGATTTCTCGTCAAGGAGGTTATAGAGCGAGATCGTTCCGTGGGGGATGGTTTGCCCCATTGCTCCCTGGGCAAGGGTATTGAGCATGGACGGTTTCTCGATCGGAAACATGATGTGGTTTTTCAACCGGTCGAGGTCTGCTGCCGAGTATATTCCGCTGGTAGCGAGGTTGGATGGGCTCACATATTTCCATTGCGGCTTGGTTAACGGTTGTATCCGAGGGGGTGGCATCGCTTCGACTGGCCGTGGTATCATCCTATACCAGGTTCCGTCGATTTGGTACATCGAAGGTAGGAGCTCGCTGCAATCCTTGATGGTGCCGCTCTTCGTCAGGATTCGGGAACGTGGCGATAAGAAGTATGAAGCGTTATTATGCGAGACTGGTAGTTCGTTGAAGCACTCCTTTGTCTGTCGCATTTTGCAAGCGACAGGGACGCATTTGACAATGTAAATTACTTCCCCAGCCGTGATGGCCGTGTACCCGGGTCCCTTCATAATGCGATACGCCATTTCGTCCGGTGCTATGCTGGAGAGCGAGAGCGCGTTCTCCAATACTTGTTTTTCCAGGGCGCATTTTTGGCTCATGATATCTCTGTACAGTTGGGTTAACTGTGTCTTCATGTGCTTTTCAACATAGATGAATTTGCTGTTGACGTATGAAAAGATATCGAGGTTATCGATCGATGTGCTGGTTTGTGCCTTAAATGTGCGTCCTGGTTGAGTTTCGACGATAGAAACCTTCGGATGTTCCGTCAAGATTATTTTGTAACCGCATAGGTTCATGTCCGATGTTTTGGCGAGTGCGAAGGTTGTGTCCTTTGTGGTTACCGTGTATATGATAGGAGATTCCTTCTGCGTCGGTTTAGGAGATAGCCGATGGGCCATTCCCTCGTAAAGTACGTCGTACTTGTTGAATTGGCAACTGTCTGTCGGGGTTATGGTCCAGAATGTTATTGTGCCGTCTGCATCGTAGCATTCCTTTTCCGTAGCGAGGCATCGCGTCCCGTAAGGGAGTATGATCTCGTTGGTAGCATGTTTTATCGCGAGTTGCATTCTCTTGAGCGTTATCCTTACCGACGCTTGGACTATAACGTTGTCCCAAGTGCCGTAAGGGTCACTATACTGCGTTCCCGAGCATCTTCCGTCTACCGAGACTGATCCGGCTAGGGTGACTGCTCGTGTGGTTGTCGCGTTAATCTTGACTCCGGTTATTAGTCCGTCTTTTCCTCCCAGGAAAATGGTGCCGGTGTCCTGTAATTTTCTGTAATTCTCGGCGGAGATCTCGTAGATGTAATCCAACTTTCCATTTTGGACCGATGACGTGTGGGAATGCATTCCGCAGTATAGTATTGTTCGGTCGATCTCTATTCGGCACTGCATTCCAGTGGCGTGGTTGAATTCGCTTAGTTGCAGGAGTTGCACATAGATTTCCTCGGTGATTGGTTCGATGTCTTCTAGTTGGCATTCTCCGATGTCCGTTAAGGATAGAACGGTAACGTTGAGGCCTTCGCCTTTGCAATCATATCCCAGAAGGCCATCGGCGTTTAAGTTGAGCGTCAATATAAGGGCGGAAGCTAGTAGGAGCTTCATGGTTAAATGAATACTGCGGCCTAGGTGGCGAATGTTCGGTCTTATATACTCTAAGTTACTCTAAGTGGGGGGGGATTGGCGAACAGGTGGGGGTCTCTTTGTTTTGGCGTTCCTTATTTTATCGGCATGCACTATCCTAACCTTATTTCCCATCCTGAGTTTTACATTGTTTCCGGGTAGGGTTTCTAAGATTTCATGGGGGCCAGTGTATTGATCGGTTAATTTTCCTTTATTAGGTTCCTTTAGTAGATACACTAGGTCTCCTTCCTTAAAGCTACGTATATTTAATTTCTTATCATAATATCGCTTAGATCTTACTTTGGCTTTGATTAAATTCTTACGAGCTATTTCTTGTACATCTTTTATTTTGGTAAACAATTGTCTTAGGTATTCGCTGTATGTTTCATTCGCTTCGTGTTCCACAGGGGGATCACTCGACGGTGCGCAGGCCGTTTTCCCGAACACCAATTCGTGTGGGGTGTATAGCGTCCCTTCGTGCACACTGGTGTTGTAAGAAAACATAGCGAGTTTCAGGTATTCATCCCATTCATGTTTGTCATTTACGAAGTGTTTTAAATATTCCCAAAGTACATGGTGGGAGCGCTCAACAGATCCGTTCGATTGTGGTCTGTAGGCGGTTGTCTTATATTCTTTTATATGGAATTTTCGCGCAATGTTTCGCATTAGTGCGTTTATGAAGTGTGAGCCTTGATCCGTGAGCCAAGCTCTAGGGGCTCCAAACGTACAGATAAAGTCATTAGTGAAAGCTTCGGCTACGTGTGTGGCGGAGGCTTGTTTTAATGGTAGGGCTAGGGAGTATTTTGTAAGGAGGTCTTGGATAGTGAGGATATACGTGTTGCCTGTGCTGGTCGTGGAGAGAGGGCCCATAATGTCCATCGATATTTTGTCGAATGCTGCGCCGGGTGTGTCGGTGAGTATCATCGGTTGGCGCGTCTTTTCTCGGACCAGCTTCTTCAGTTGACAACTCCGGCAGTTTCTTATGAAATTCTGCGTGTCTTCTTTCATACCCTGCCAGGTGTATCTTTCTTTCAACCGTTTATACGTCTTAGTAACTCCTTTGTGCCCTCCGATTGCGGAGGCGTGGAATTCCTCCAAGATACCTTGTCTCTCGCTTGCAGGTGGTATTGATATTTGGTTGGTGCACACCAGGACTTTGGTTGTGGTTCCCCGGAATGTATTTTCCAGAAGTCGCCGCAACCTTTGTTTGCTTAACCCGTCGATATCTCCTGTGCAAATCGATATGGTTGACAATCCTAGTTCTCCACAGGCGTCCAGGAGGGAGCCCACAGCTTCGATTACAATTTTCGTATCAGTGGGGTCCAAGACGTTTTCTTTTATTGGAAGAGCGATTAGCCTGAATTTTCCATGTTTGGTTATGCGAACTCTTGCCAATGTCGCACTCTTTATCAGGGGCAGTTTTCCTTGTCGCTGCAGCATCCTTCCTCCAGGGCCGCAGGGTTGGCCATCCCTGGCGATGAATATGATCAGGTTGTCTTTCCTCGTGGAGAAGTTATCCTTGATGTTGTCACGTACGGCGCCTCCAATCTTTGAGTCTGCGCCGCCCGTAACTGTACGCCGGAGCTTGGCCGTCTCTGACGTAGGCGTGACGTCATCCGACCACAGTGACCCGCCGTCTGCGCTCATGTACGCGCCACACGATAATTATTACCCATTATTACGCTTACCATTACTATTGTGCTTGTTGTTAATTGATTAATTATTCATATTGGTTTATTATTATTATTTAATTAGTTATTATTGATAAATTACAATAGGTTATATGCGAAACGCGAATATACCGGATAATTACAAGCTATAGTCATTAACATGTATCAACTATATAGATATAGGAAATCACCGGATGTATTGATTGAGTATTATTTTAACTTATTTAATTATCACCTCTTTATGGTAGGCAGGAAATCTGCACGTATGCATGCATTTATATATATTCATACATAGAAGCGAAAATATCATTTAATTTACAAGGATGTAATAAGTAGTTGTACAGGAGGACACATGTGTATGTATGTATATATATATATATGTATATTTATATATGTATGTATGTGGATATACACCAGATATTGAGTGGAACATGGTTAAATAATACAGGTGATTGACCAACATTCCTTGTTGTATCAATTGATGTGTTGATAATATTGTAGAGTGGTCTCACACAATAATTATCTATTGTTTCACTTATATATTGTTGGATTTATGGTAATATCATTAATGAAGCATTGGATAGCACTATATATTGATTAGTCATTATTGTTATAGTACAGCATTATTGTAATCAGCTCTAATTGTTATAATCAATCTCAAAATAAGTAATTAATCATTCTTTAGTTATATTAATGTACATATATGTATATAGCTGGTTTATATTATATGTATGATATATGTATATAGTGTAAGGTGGTTCCATGGATTAATTATCTATTGTTATACATACTCAAGGATTATTTTACTTTATTCTTAGATTATGTTAATGTATTAATGTTAATAATTGTTTCACCCTTAGATTTATAGTAATATTATTAATGATACATGGAATAACTTTGCATATTGAGCGAGTATTATAAGGTTTAACTATTGTATGATATATTATTAGGAAAGGTGGATAATCAACAGACAAAACCGTTGGATTTATATTATTTTCGTTTATTCAAATCAAAAATCAATATACATAACGCTTTCGAACAAGGAAGTAAGTTGATTGTTGACCGAACTAATATTGACAACTAATATTAGTATTATTTTTTCTTAACAAGGAGAATAATCCTGTCATGCTAGCAATGTCAGATTAATATACAACCGAACAATGCTTCCGCCGGGTATATATACACCGCGCTCATGGACCAACAGATCAGATCGATATAGAAGTAGAGACCAGTTCAGAAGAGATTAGACAGCAGATCGAAATAGAGATTAGATTAGATAGAATCAGAGAGCGAATCACAGATCAGACTAGATTACAGTGATTATTATTCGAGGCGAGATTAGAGCCAATATTCTTTATACCTTTATTGTAAAACCAGTGTTAATAATAATAAATGTTAATAGTAATAATAGTGTTAATTGTAATAAATTTGTTCTTCTTTTACGACGGTTCTTTCCTTTTTAATTACTTCTCGCTTCACGCGCCAAATCCTCTGGGAAGCCACTTCACCCGTCTCCAAGGGTCTTCGAGCAGCTATACCGGGTGTCTTCCGCAATCACGGTAAGTACCAATCTTATAGATCGGATACCGAATCTGAAAAATAGTGGAACAAGCCATTCCTTCTTCGCGTTGTAATTGTGACTAATTAACGAGCTGAGTAACCGACAGTGACTGATTCACCCATCCAGGTAGCGCGCCTTCACCAAGGGGCGTACTGTTATCCAAACTTCCTCGCGCGCCTTCGCCAAGGGGCGTTCCGAATACGTATTTGTACTGTCTTGAACACACAGTACTGTTGGTGACTTTTAATCACAATGGCTCGTTTTATTAGCTCATGGGGCGTTCCCGTCGGTCCGGGCGAGTTCGCCAATTGAGACGAGCCCTCAAGTGGCTTTACACCGCAGGGGCTCATCTTCATCCTGCACCAGATCCCGACTTCATACGCCAGGAATTCGAGCAACTGATCGCTCCCCCTGAAGACGACGACGTGCAAATCATATACGAACGGTTGCACCTCTCCGAACCAAATTTAGACGACGATATTCAAATCGTATACGAACGGCTTCGCCGGCAGAAGCCGAGAATTATAAATATAGAGACACCGTCGCCACCTTTGCACATTAAACTGGTGACGAAGGATAATTATAATCAGGAAGTAATCATCCTAGAATAAATAATAAGGATGACAAATTAATTTCTTGTTTTCTTTTTCTCATTATCCTCTCGTTCTCCTCCCAATTCCGCCACGCGCCGAGTACTCAGGTCTCTCGGTTAAC
>CABEGB010001105.1:0-40050 GCA_901521435.1 Crematogaster levior
CCGGATGCGAAGTGGGGACGCGGGCCAGTCTGCTTAGATCCGTTCAGGTACGACCCGCATTTTCGATAGTCTTAAATTCACGCAGTTATTCGCACGCTGTTTCGGATAAGCGCCTTTTATCCGATCTTGCTCTGAGTTCGCGATAGCAAAGTCGCATTCTTTGCTACGTTGAATACGCGCGCCGCTTTGGAGTCGCTTGCTCCACGCGTTCGCGAATTCCGCACTTGCACACGCCTCGAGTGCTTCCCATCGGGTATCGCGTTCCTCGCGGACTCGCATTGTCCGCGCTGTGCGCCGCGACCTGGAAGTGTTCGAGTGAGTGACAAACTGTAAATAACTTTGTATATAGCTTTTTATTCTGACTGTGACATTCTTATTGACTTGTTAAAATATATTCTGTTACTCTGTGTTCAAAAACTTGCGTGTGAGATTATTTTGCGTGTGCGTGTTCGTGACTTTTCCGTCTTTCCTCCTCACGGCTCCACTCCGTACCGAACAGCAGTAGAGTCAAATATTTTTTTAAATTCAATGATATATTTTATTTCCCTAAATAAATATATGCAATTTTTTACATCAAACTGGAACGAAAAAAATATTTGCTATAATTAAATGATTTAATTATAGCACTTTTTAAATCAAGAAAACTAACACAATCAAACTCTGTCTGCAAAGTGCATTTGTTTCAATTACAATGTGCGGATTAATCATTTACATGATTTCAATAATAGAATAAATTTTTGGTTACTAAATATCTGTATCTGTGTCGTTAATTAAGATTTCTTATGAAGTTAATTTACTGTTCAATAAAAATTTTCCACCACTTATTAAAAATTTTCAAAAACCACCCCTTAGGGGTAAAATTTAATATCTTAAAAACGGTACATCGCAAAAGTACGGGACCTGTGTCGTTAATTAACATTTCTTATGGGGTTAATTTACTGTTCAATAAAAATTTTCAAACACCACCCCTTGGGGGTGAAATTTGATATCTCGAAAACGGTGCATTATACAAATATGAGACATGTACCGTTAATTAAGATTTCTTATGGAGTCAATTTAACATTTATTAAAAATTTTCAAAACCACCCCTTGAGGGTGAAATTTAATTCTGGATTTTCACAGAAATTCAGCAGATCAGTCAACAGCGTGATCAACAAATTACATAATTTCCAGTTTAACGGAAAGAAATATTGCCAGCACAGACGCACGCAAGCAATCCAGCAGATAAAATAGCATCGTGTGCCGCTGGCTTAATATATTATACACATGTAACACGCGCGAAGGTCTAAAGAGAAATACAATCATAATCTGTCACATGTGTCATGCTTAACCATGACAAACTTTTATCGATTTTAAGTACGCACACAGCACAGAGTATCGAGATAACCAATCAGCATCGCGGAAAAGCGACAACAATACTTGCGAGAATCGATATAACATGGACTTTTTAAGAGTGGATACTTACATTAGAACGAAAGATTAAACGATAAATTCAGTTAGCTTAAATTCAGTTAGCTTAAATTTTATTATTATACATATTATTATACAAACAAAATACACCAAAGAAGTATTTATATTCATGTATTTGACACGGAAAAATATATTTAAATTCAAATTACATATTTACAATTTCTTTAAAAGAATATATAATTTTATTAATTTATTCTTGACCATTAATTAAAATTTTAATTAATTTAAGTTTATCTTATTAAAATAAAATTAAAAATTTAAGTAGTTTAAATAAAATATTAATTTGTAAGATTAATATAAAAATTTAATTTATCTTAAATTATTATTATAAATATTATTTATTTTTAATAATTTTAGTATTTATATTAATATTTTATTTAAGATTATATATTGAAGATTATGTCTATAATATTAATAATCATTAGACCTAATTTACTTAGAATTTTATTTGGATGAGATGGATTAAGATTAATTTCTTATCGTTTAGTATAGAGAGATCCAAAATTGAAAAAATATTTATTATCACTTTCAATTTTATTTATTAGATTTATTAAAAACTTAGAATTTTTTGAAGTTAAAGGACAATGTTATAAATTTTACTTAGGAAGTAAATTGAATATTTTATTAAATATCTACATTAGAACAAAAAATTAAGCGATAAATTCAATAAACATAAATTATTATTATTATTATTATTATTATTATTATTATTATATTATTATACAAATAGTAAGTAAATGGAATATTTTATTAATTATTTACATTAAAACGAGAGATTAAGCGGTAAATTTTATTATTACATTAGCGTAATTGAAAATTTTTAATAAATGATAAATTGACCCCATAAGAAACCTAAATTAACGGCACATGTCTCATATTTTTGCGATGCACCATTTCCGAAATCTTAAATTTCACACCCAAGGGGTGGTTATTGAAAATTTTTAATAAATGGTAAATTGACCCCATAAGAAACCTTAATTAACGGCACATGTCTCATATTTTTACAATGCACCGTTTCCGAGATATTAAATTTTACCCCCAAGGGGTTGTTTTTGAAAATTTTTATTCAGCAGTAAATTAACCCCATAAGAAATGTTAATTAACGACACAGGTACCGTATTTTTTCAATGTACTGTTTTTGAGATATTAAATTTCACCCTCAAGGGGTGGTTTTTAAAAATTTTTAATAAATGGTAAATACACCAGAAAGGGTGTGAGAGAGTGAGAGGGGGTGAAAGATAATGAAAAAGTGTAAGAAAAGCGAAAAAAATGAAAAAATAGAGTGGGGGAGGGTTGGGGAGGAAGGGGGGCGAGGTGAGAAAGGGAAATGAGGGGAGGGGAGGGTGAGTGGAAGTTGGGGGAGGTGTGAGTGAAAGGTAAGAGAGAAGAGAAGTACATACATGACTGCGGACAGAGAAGAATTTTTCATGAAAAACATCACTTTTTGACCGTTTGTATATCCAGAACGGCTTGACCGATTTTTTTTTTTTTTTGGCTTAACTTACTCGTGGCGATGCCACCTTTCAGAATATGCTACATGCATTTCAAAATTTTTTATATTTTAATAGTTCTGTATCCCAAAAAATCGATTCTAATCTTTCTGGATAAGAGACTAGTAGCGTCCAAAATTTTGAACATGGCCGGAGACGCTACCGCGTCTCCTGATAAATTTTTTGTTACTAAATATCTGTATCTGTGTCGTTAATTATCGGTTTCTTATGGGGTTAATTTACCACTTATTAAAAATTTTCAAAAACTACCGCTTAGGGGTGAAATTCAATATCTCAAAAACGGTACATCGCAAAAGTATGGGACCTATGTCGTTAACATTTCTTTAATTAACATTTCTTATGGGGTTAATTTACGGGTTCTTGTAAGACACTTGTGTGCGAAAATCTCCATATACTTCTTTTTATATACGCTTCTGTTACATTTCTGTATTTTAGTTACAGTATTTCCCTATTATTATTCCGCGTGTAATTTACGTAGTTTATCAATAGAGTCAATTTTTAGTAAAGTCGATGCACGAAATGATTACTAGAACCACTAATGTATCATTAATAGTTTGAATTAGTAAAACTGAAATTACATGTAACGTATGTAACACAATATATCGATTAAGTTATAAAATTTCAATAAATAACATAATTTATTAAAATGCTAATATTCTTTCATCAATATATTCAAATAATTATTTTTACATTATATAGTTGTACGTAGTTATATACTTATACTTATATTATTTTTATCGTTGAAGTGATGACCTAATTTCAAATAGATTTTTATTCCGTTTTAATTTTGACACTGACACAGTCACTCACTAACTGTCTTTATTTCTCCGAGATGTTTAACCGTTTGTATGTCAAAAATACAATAATATTGAAAATAAAGAATGAGCTCCTCCATCAGCTATTCTTGTGAGCACGCAACCATATATTTTATTCGTCTCTCCGATTTTAACACGATCATTACGTCTGGTGTAAACTACATCTGGTATAAAATATTTTTAAATATATAACTAATACACAAATTAATCGTCTCTGGGATATCTTTTATAAGCAGAGCACTCCAAATTTCTTTAATTGGGCGCCTAAAGCAAGCCCGATTTCAGCGCTATTGCAACTATCGTATTTTTGTTTGGGCACGTAAATTTTCTAATTGGACGTCTAGCACAAGCTAGATTAAATTAAATTTCACGTCTAAGGGGTGGTTTTTGAAAATTTTTAATAAATGGTAAATACACCAGAAAGGGTGTGAGAGAGTGAGAGGGGGTGAAAGATGATGAAAAAGTGCGAAATAGAGCGAAAAAGACGAAAAAATTGAGAAGGGGAGGGGAGAGGGGAAGGGGAAGGGAGGGGAGAAAGGGAGGGGAGGGGGGAGTGGGTGAGTGGAAGTTGGGGGAGGTGTGAGTGAAAGGTAAGAGAGAAGAGAAGTACATATGATTGCGGACAGAGAAGAAGAAGAAGAAGAAGAAGAAGACGTTACTTCATTTTTCGTGAAAAACATCACTTTTTGACCGTTTATATGTCCAGAACGGCTTGACCGATTTTTTTCTTTTTTGGCTTAACTTACTCGTGGCGATACCACCTTTCGGAATATGCTACAGGCATTTCAAAATTTTTTATATTTTAATAGTTCTACACCCCCAAAAAGTCGACTTTAAGGGTGCGGGATAAGAGACTTGTAGCGTCTACTTGTATTTTTGAACATGGCCGCGTCTCCTGATTATGATCTATTGATCAAAAAATATAAAAACAATTCGAAATTGAATATTATCTATTACGGTATATATTTTAGAGTAGAGACATTTTAGTTTTTGTTTATTGAAAATATTAATAAAGAAAAAGATTAAAGGAAAAAAGTTATCCATTATGATATATTAGATGTTTAAATATAATTTTTGTGATGAAATTAAATTAAAAATTAAAATTTGAAAAAATCAATTTTTTCCGCCTCAGCACTGTGCGCCGGCGTGGCCGCTCTCAGGCTTCTCTCTGCTGTAAGTGGACGCGATAGAGGCTAAGAGAGAGACGGATGCGAAAAGTTCCCTCTGTCTCATTCTAGCCGAGCGCTGTGATAGCACCCGCGCTTAAGCCTCGTCTACAATAGTCGCTGTGTCGTATGTCGTAAGCAAGGTCTGTAGATGGAGGAAACTACGGACTAGGTAAGGTCGTAGCCACGAAAGAAGATATAAGGAGACTCCACTCCGTAAACGAAAGGTGAGCCCATTTTTCGGTGTAAAGTTTAGTTCCGATTTTCGCCACTCGCAGCGCTCGTAAAGAGCTGTCCGTGCGCAGAAGTGTGCGCAGTCACGCAGTGACGCATGAGCCTGAGTGAGCTACGAGTATATTCTTGCTACGTAAAGTGAAAAAATTTCAAGCACCGGGAATTATTCAACTAAAAAACATGTCTTCTTGTATCGTGCTCGGTTGTAAAACTGAATATATTAGTGTGCTTCAAAGTAAAAATCTGAAACAAAAAAAGCTGAGTTTGTTCAAACAATATACAGTAAGTTTATAATAATTTTAATGAAATAAGTAGAAAATATGTAGAAAAAATGTATATTAATATATATTTTGTATTTAAAAAATGTTTACAATAATTGAAAAATAAATTTTATTATTCGCAGGATGATATCTCAGATAGCACAACTGATTCTTTTTGATTCAAAAAGAATTCACTTTCTTGAGTTCTTTTCGAATTCGCGTAATCTGTTCGAAATGAACTAAAAAAGAATTCCTTTTTGTGAATTTTTTATTTCAGTGAGTTTTTGATATTAGTATAATTACTGTATTATTACAAATTTATTACACTATAATATTTATAGTATTATTACAGTATAAATATATTATATGCGTAGTGTAAAATATATAATTTTCCTAAAGAAATAATATTTTCGGTATAATATATATTAGTGTTCATTATTGTTTCGATGTTGACTGCGTGCTCGGCATTGGCATTAATAAGCAAGAAGTAAAAAATTGATGCAATAAAAGTGAAGTTTTTTGGAATGCTGAAGAATACTTTTAGAACAGAAATGGGATGGAAAAAGAATTCATTTTGTAAATCGGGGACCAAAAAAGAATTCTTTTCGAATTCTCTGTGCTATCTGGGATATTACTAAAGTGGCGGCAGGTAATTAATCGACCTGAATCAAAACCATTGTTAAAATCCCATCGTGTTTGTGAATTACATTTCAAAGAAGAGGACATTGAAAGATATTATGTTACCAAGTGATGCAATCCTTTCAGCTGCTTTTAGCCTCTCTGTCTTGCTCTGTCTCTGCGCTTCTTTCGTGCTCACTGCGCACACTTCTGCGCACAGACAGCTCTTCACGAGTGCTGCAAATGGCGAAAATCGGAACTAAACTTTGCACCGAAAAATGGGTCCTTTTTGCGGGCTGCCTGGAGTGGAGTCTCCTTATATCTTCCTTCGTGGTCGTAGCATCCACTTCACCGATTTGGTACAAAAATGGCGATCACTGAGGCTCAGCAGGGGATATTCGATTGTGTATCATGTTACTTGGGTGAAAATTATAAAAGTGAGCAAGTTATGTGATACACAATCGACCCCCTGATTAACCAAATAATGTCAATTTAAATACAAATTAATTGTTCTCGTTTTATGTATAGGTTATGTTAGGACGTGTTTTACTCTTTCACACAACTAATAGCTATATTAGGCTGCGTTCCGATATTCACTGCCAGTACTAAAAATCTATAGTTCGTGTCACATACACTATAGATTTTCAGTACTGGCGGTAAATATCGGAACGCAGCCTTAGGTCCGAATTTATAGTCGTTTCTCAAATCTTAGGTTGTTTCTTTACATTGTGAGAGCTGATCTTGTCTACTTTATAATCTATGGTTCAAGAGAGAAAAGGAAGAGTACATACATAAGATTTTATGCATGTATGTAATACTACTATATTGCCAACACTGCTGAAAAGCTGACGAAATCATCACGGGACAGACATATATCAACCTCTCACTCCCACAATTCGTGTACTTTGACGCAAATGCGCATGCTCGCGTTGAGCCAGCTTAACCCTAATAAAATCGTGTAATTCTTGATACTTCTGTCAAAGTATAGAATACTGTGATTTTATTACTTTTATTTGTTATAAAAAGTTATAAAAAGTGATAAAAAAATAATAATAATGGTGCGATCGTGCTACAAGTGTAAAAGTAAAAGGCAAACAGGGCAAGCTAAAAATATTTCTTTGCACAAGTAAATTTAATGACAATAATGAGATTAAGTATACACGATCGTTCACACACAATAATTAAATTATTATTTTTAGATTTCCAAAGAAAGCAGAAATACGAAAAAAATTGATTAAAGTTTGCGGATTGTAAGAAACAGATGATGTATCTCGTTTTTTTTTATTTATACATTTTTTCTTATCATAATATTAATTCATTAAGTCGTATTATATAATAAACGCAACTTTTTTATATTACTTTCTGCCTTTACATATGCCTGTATGCATAGTTAGTAGACGCGTTCAACATTGAACGTTTGCGCATGTACAGTTCATGTACTTAGACACACATGCGCATGCGTACCGTATTTTCTATCTCGCTCCCTCAACGCTCATGCCGCTTATTGGGAAGATACGTGACTAGCAATATAGTAGTATTACATATATGATTTTATGTGTCCTTCCTTTTCTCTCTTGAACCATAGATTATAAAGTAGACAAGATTAGTTGTCACAATGTAAAGAAACTACTTGAGATTTGAGAAATTCTTACGTCTCAAGATTTGAGAAACGACTATAAATTCGGACCTTAGTATACACTAGAGACCCTCTAATCAGAGACTGGCCATCAGGCGGGTTAGGTTAGAATCCGCCATTTTCTAGCAAAATCCTGCAAGAGAGAGAGAAATATAGGCTCTCTTTTTTTAGTCACAGGGCGTGCGTGTTATATGCGTTTCAGTTTATACTCTTGTGGATCAAAGTGAAAGAAATTAGAAAAATGGGTGGATGTTCTGCACAATATTGTAACAATTCTTCAGCAAAAGGATATTCTATGATAGTATTTCCCTTACATCCACTACGTCGAGCTGCGTGGATTGAAAATGTTGGGAGGAAAAATTGGACGCCTGGGAAAGGTGCATGTCTTTGTGAGGTAAGTAGCATGTTTTATTCAATAAAATTAATTAAGAGTATATTATTTATTTAATTTAAAATACTAAAAATAATTGTAATAATTTTAATTTTTATATTAATATTTATCATGACAAGTATATGACTAAATTAAATAATTTTATTTTTTCTTTTTATATTACAGGAACATTTTGCACTAGAAATGTGGGAGCAAAGAAGTGATGAGAAAAAAAAGCCAAATGCAATTCCCACTATATTTGGTTTTTTTCTTAAAAAGAAAATATTCACAGAAAGTGAAAACAACGAAGTGTTGGTGAAAGATAAGAATGCAAACAATGATGTGTTAGACAATGTTTCTACTATGCAATCACTTAATGAAAATCAGGATACAGAATGTGAGGTCAGTATTAAAATAATAACCTAATAGTAACAGAAAATTGTAATGTATTTGTAATATATTTTTAATGTATTACGCAAAACATTTTTCAAATAATCACAAATACTTCTGACAATGAGTCTTCATCCATTTAATCAAGACTGTATTGAGAACCTATTTTCACAAATACGACAAAAACACGTAATACCAGATGCGTTACAATTTACGAATGCTTTAAAATTAATTTCTATTGCTATGTATTTGAGACCTATTAACAACAGCAATTACAATAATGATGATAAAGAAGATCTTTCAGGATTTCTTGAATATTTATCAGAAACAAAAAGTAATAACAAACATATGGTGGATTCGAATAATAATACTTCAGTAGAAAAAATTCCATCTTTTAATAAACATTCCGCAAAACAATTTGTAACGATGCGCCCCGTAAAAGAGTATCGTCACGCCAGACACAAATAACCGTCCATACGGCAAACGGGGCGCGGTGCGCCCCACATTATTTTAAACGTTCTAACAAACGCTTGAGGCTAACGGCCTCGCGTTAACGAGGGTTTCCGAAAGGACCCGACCGCCACCGAGCGCAAGCGTGACGTCGGGACCAACTCCTCACCAACGTCCCGGCGCTCATGTTCCGCTAACGGGGATGATTTCCCTCTCCCGAAATCCGAGCGCTTTTTTCGGTATAAAAAGGCACTCGGATTTCTCAGGATACCGATTCCGGATTCCGCAGCCGAAGCAATAAGCCGACGCTAAAGAAACCATCCTGAACCGTTTTCCTAGAAGCGACAAAAAACAAGGGAGTCGAGTGTTCTCGGTTTCCACCGAGCGTTCTCGGTAGTCGCCTCCTAGACTACACCGTCTCGGCATTAATCGCGAGGGGTAGAGAGTTCTCTGTCTCCGTCGAGGGTTCTCGACCGATTAAGGCTACCAGAAATCTCCTCAGTGAAAGGGCGCGGGGTAGAGCGTTCTCTACCTCCGTCGAGTGTTCTCGACCCCATACACATACGCACCAGCACGTACCACCCGAGCCTGTCCTGAGACATCCGTTAGGACCAGCAGCGGAGCGTTCTCCGCTGCCTCTGCGAGTTCCACACCGCCCGTTTCCTCCTAGCCTGGGCTACCATCCACCACGCCACGGAGTGGCGTCCTGTACGCGGGATCGCGAAATCACGCCGACTCAAATCTCGCGCCGGCCATTTGTACGGCCGTATCATACCCCGCGCGCCGCGCCGGGTTACGCTACCGCTACACGCCATCGTTACGGTAAATCCGCGCGCGCCTACGTCACGCAGCATCACGCGCTCACCGCGTGCCTGGGCTGATTCGCTACCAGCCCCGCTATCGCGCGCGCCAACACCGACCCGATCATCGCACGCAGCAAAACCGATAAACCCACTCCGCGCCACGGATTCACCGTGCCACTCTCACGACACAAATATACCATTGTTAAGTTTTAATCATTTTATAATAAATTCCATTCTTTTATTTTCACAAGTCTCGACTCGAGTCATTTGTACCCGACTCAGCGAACCCCGGACAACCGACGAGCTAGATTCGCGCGTTCGCAACACACGGGTTGTTTTAAATTAACAACACTCGAATTAAATTCTTTATATAACATAGCGGGATATATTGTAAGATCTATTATAAAAATATGTACAACATGTAAGGAATGTATAAAATTCGTAAAATCGGAAACTTCATTGGATTATTCTTTTACGAAATTAACATTTCTTAAACGTTACTCTGAAAAATCATTATATTTTGTCAATATGGAAACATTTAAATTATTTATATTATTAGAACAGATGTTTCGACACTATTCTCAATATTTTAATATTGAAAATATTAATTGGAAAAATTATTTACTATCTAAGTTTGATAAAATTGATGCAAAATATATTCCAAATTGTCATAAACTGTTTTCAAAAATAATTACAAGATTTATTGTATTTAGATTAAGAATTATGAATAAAAACAATATTAATATTAAGAGATATGACAGCAAATCTATGTACACACATTCAAATAAATTTTTAAAATAATTTGTTAAAAGTATTAAAAGTCTTAAGTCTGGTTACACCAACATTATTTTTGCTTAAAATGAGATTTAAATATATATGTATCTTTATTTAGAAAGAAAGAGATAGATAGATACATATTTAAGTCTCGTTTAAAATCAAAATAAGGTTGGTGCAACCGGACTTTATACTTGTTTCTGTTGTATTATTTCATTATTAATGCCCGGTTGCATTAACGTTATTTTGGTTTTAAACGAGACTTAAATATGTATCTTCATCATTCTTTCTAAATAAATAAAGATTATATATATTTACGTCTTGCTTAAAGCAAAAATAACTTTGATGCAACCGGGCCTAATAATTATTCCTTATCCTTATCCTTACTTAGATTTTTACTTTAGATTTTATAGAATCACTAAAAACAATTAATATTAAAAATTATTTAACATATACTACTTAGATTAATATAAAAAATTAGGTTTTTAGCATTTCTATGAATTTATAATTAAATATTATTTACATTTAAAGTAAATGAAGTAATTGAAGTTTAAATATGAGCGGGAATAGCTAGAAAATGGCGAACCAATCAAAAGTGGTACTCTGATGGCCAGTCTTAAGAGGTTTGTTCTTTCCAGCTGAACTTTCTGTACTAGTTCATAAAGTGTACACTGAGGTGTTCTTTTTAGCAGAAGTGACGTCAGAGATGACTGTTCTTTTCAATAGTGAACAGAACTGAGTACAGCAGTTCACTGAACTGCCTGCCCCAGGTTTTGAGTTAGTGCAGCGGTACAGTCACGGACTAAGGAATAGAGGGACCGAGTCTAAAGTCCTAGTTTAGGCGAGAGGGGATGGTAACTCAAGTGTGCGGGGGGGACTGCTTTCCGCCATATTGATGTAGCGATTCTCACACAGAGATCCTGTGTCTGTGACATGGTTACACTCGTGTAGTGGTGCCACGAGACATAACGAGTGACAAGCGTAAAGAGGTTAGGCGGTGATTTTATGTTTTATTATTGTTGTTATTGTTGTTATTGTTGTTTATTGTTGAAAAGAGAAATTATTTTACATCTAACAAGAGAATAAAATATATTAATTAGTTCCAATTCTTATTTCTTAATTCACGCATTAATTTATTCTATTCTTTTTATTTTTAAAATAAATAATTCCAATTTCTTATTTATAATATTTAATAATTATTCCTATTTCTATTTTGTTTATTGTGCGCAGGATCTGACTTTCATTTCTCACACGTACGCAAATAGTGAGTTCTATGTGTGGTGATTACTAAACGAATATGGCGGCCCCCCCCCGCCGCAAACGTGCCCCACCGGTACAGCTTGTGCTCCGTCCCTCTATTCCTTAGTCCGTGGGTACAGTTCAATATGGCAGCTTAGGCAAAACGAGAATAACAGTACAACTTAACCTAAAATTAAAAACATTAAAAATTAAAAACAGTACAACTTAACCTAAAATTAAAAATTATATTATCTTTATATTTACTTTTTTAAGTTATGTTAATACTTAAGATTTTTTACTCTATATTCGTCTTTTACTATTATTTTTGCGCATATAAAAATATTATTGATCAGTATTTTTACATATACTTGTACACACACACACACACACACACACACACACACACACGCACGCACGCACGCGCACGCACGCACGCACGCACGCACGCACGCACGCACGCACGCACGCACGCACGCACGCACGCACGCATCGCACACACGCACGCACGCACGCACGCACGCACGCACGCGCGCACACACACACACACACACACACACATGCTTTTCTTATCATTTACATTTTTGTTAATGTTTATGTTTCAGACTGAAGATATTTTAACAATGCATCTCACAAAGGTAAAATTTCTCATGATTAATTTTTTTTTTAATTGATTAATTTTTCTTGGTGATTCCAGAAAATATAGCAACAAATCGGCCATCAACACCATTAAGTTCTAGGAATATTGAGTGCTTTCAGACATGTATCAAAACTATACGTGTACCTCGCTATGTTGGTGACATTCAAATGTTACATATTTATACACCTAGAAGAGCTAAAAGAGCTTTAGATATAGCAAAGAGGACTATACAAAATCAACAAAAAAAGATAAAAGCTTTAAAACAATCACAAAGGAGATTAGTTACTTGCCTAAAAACGATGGAAGGATTAATAGGACATTTGAAACAAAAAGATCTATTATCAGAAGCGACTGAAAATTTAATGGTAATTTCAAGTATATAGGTCGATATTCATAGTCCGTCCTTATTTTAAGATCGTTTTAAATAATGTTTTAAGACGCTAATACGGCTCTGTGATTGCAGAAAATCATGCAAAGATATTAAAAGAAAATTGCAATAAAAAATGAAAATGTAAGAATAAAATAATCATGCAAAAGTTTTCTTTTTCACTTTGTTTTTTTCTTTTTTTAGCAAACTAAATATAGGATGTATCTTTTATTAATTGAAATATATATAAGGAACAGAAAATGAGGAATGAGAATGAGGAATTTGTATATTTAAATAATAAAATAAAATAAATAATAAATATGTGAATTATATATACATATGCAAATCATTGTAGTAAAATTTATTAAAGTACAATAATTTTAATACAAACTATAAGTTTGTATAATCATTTTGTTTTATTCGTTTCACAGATTCCTACTATTCCTAATTATTATTTCCTACTTACTTCCAGTTATTAATTTCCTTCCAGTTAATAATAACATTATGCATGTTTTATATAGGCTGAACTTCCTGCGGTAATAAATCATGTTTTTCAACGAAGAAAAGGTGCAAGAAAGAAGTATTCTGCAGAATTAAGACAATTTGCTCTTACGCTGAATTTTTATTCAGCTAAAGCATATAAATATGTTCGTAAAACGTTTAACAATTTTCTCCCTGATCCTTCTACTATCCGAAAATGGTACTCGGTATTAGATGGCCGACCAGGATTTACAAAAGAAGTTTTGGATGCCTTAAAATGTAAAGTAAAAAAGTCAAAAACTCCGATTTTTTGCAATTTAATAATGGACGAGATGGCAATACGAGAACATATCTTTTACGATGGTAACCAATATTATGGGCACGTAGATGTAGGTTTAGATCAAAATGATTCAGATAAACCTCGAAAAGCAAAGAGTGCATTGGTTTTAATGGTAGTTGCATTAAATGGTCATTGGAAAGTTCCTGTAGGTTATTTTCTTATTGATTCAATGACCGGAAAGGAAAGAGCCAGTTTAGTAGAAAAATGTTTGGAACTTATTCATGAAACTGGAGTCATATTGCACTCTTTAACATTTGATGGTACAAATGTAAATTTAAGCATGTGCAATAATTTGGGTGCAAATTTTCAATTGGGGGAAAATTTTAAACCTTATTTTATTCATCCTATTACTCAAGAAAAAGTTTATTGTTTTTTAGATCAATGTCATATGTTGAAATTAGTCAGGAATACATTGGGTGATAAATTAGAGCTTCGTTATAAAGGAAAAAGTATTCTTTGGGAAAACATTATATCTCTGCAAAAATTACAGGAAGTTGAAGGTTTAAAATGTGGCACAAAATTAACAAAAAAGCATATTATGTTTCAAAATGCACGTATGAACGTAAGATTGGCTGCCCAAACTTTAAGTGAGAGTGTTAGTGCAGCTTTAAAATTTTGCCATGAATGTGTTCCTGAAAAATTTCAACATCCGGAAGAAACTGCTATATTTTGCACAATGTTTAATGATGCTTTTGACCTGTTAAATGTGAGAAGTAAGTTTAGTAAAATAAAAAAGTGCAATATGGCTCTTTCAAACGAAACATTTGATAAATTAAAAAATTATGCAGAAGATATTATTGCATATATTCAACTATTACAAGATTCCAGCAATATATCCATTTTGCATGGTAATAGAAAAACAGGTTTCCTCGGTTTTATTGTTTGCTTAACAAATATGTTCGAACTTTTTAATATTCTTAAAGAAAAAGGGCTGTCATATTTGTTAACTTACAAATTAAACCAGGATCACCTTGAAACATTTTTTAGTGCGCTACGCAGCAAAGGAGGTTTCAATAATAATCCCCATACAGCACAGCAACATTGCAGCAAGATTGCAGCAATGGTTTTTTGCAAGATTGCAACATTGCAATAACGTTGCGAAATTTTGCTGCAATGTTGCTGCAACGTTGCAGCAATAGTAAAATGTCCGCTTGCAGAAATATTGCAATGTAATTGTGTTTGCAATAATGCTTAGTATATACATACTGATATAATAGCTTTAACGTATAAAATTAAAACACCCTTACAAAAATTTAATACAGTCAATAATAAATTTGACAGTGATTTTTAGTAATTACTATGGTAACCAGTAATGAAATTACTACAAATCACTGCCGAATTTATTGACTGTATTAAATTTATGTTAAGCCATTGTAAAACGTATTTATGGTGAATTTATTATAGAAACGTATGAATTTATTATTGAAATGTAATATGAAATATTTTAATCATAAATTATAGACTGAATTAATGCATTATAATTTTATTTTTTTTAACGCAATTTTTTTTATATCAAACAAAAACAAATATTATTTTATCTTTGGTTGAACATCTTTGAAACGAGAAGTATGTTAAGTACTATATTAAATTATATATTTTTTGTGTTGTGTTGTTGTTTTTGTTTATTTGTGTTGTGTGTGTTGTTTTGTTTGTGTGTATTTTGTTGTGTGTGTGTTTTGTTTGTGTGTGTGTTGTTTGTGTTGTGTTTTGTGTTGTGTTTTTGCGTGTTTTGTTTTGTTGTTGTGTGTGTTGTGTTTTTGTGTTGTGTGTGTTGTGCGTGTGTGTTGTAGTGTGTCTGTCTGTCTGTGTCCGTCTTTCAGCTGCGTGCGGTGTGTGTGTGTGTGTTGTGTGTGTGTGTGTGTGTGTGTGTGTCATCCTGTATGTATGTATGTGTATAAACTGTTGTAATTCCATAAACTATGTAACTAACATTGTATGTAAATAATATAGCTATAAACTATAATAAAACAAAGTATATAATAAACTATAAATATTGGGACTTAACTTCGTAATACACGCGCTGCTTAAACTCTATCATATTACGCTGTTTTAATAATATTTTAAAATATTGCAGCAACCTTGCAAAAGTAATATTGTAAATTAATGTCCCTGCAATATCTCTGCAATATTGTATAGCAATATGCAATGTTGCAACGTTGCAGCAATTTTGCTGCAAGCTCCTGTGCTGTATGGGATCCTAACGCAAAACAATTTCAAAATAGTTATAAAAGATTGCTTGTAAGACATGAAATTCAAGCATCAGAAAACGGAAATTGTGAAATTAATGATATCCAAATTTTATATGTGTCATCGGTAAACATAAGTAATGTAAGCGATGGTTTATTTACAGAAGTTGATGATACAATATCTACTAATATATTTGATCACGATTATTTGTCAACCTTATGGTCACTGAGTGCATATGTTGAAGAGGTGATCCAATATATTAGTGGATTTATTGTGAAAAAATTATTGCGAAAAATTTGCCACATCTGTTCGAGCTTTTTAATAGCCAAATCCACCAACTCATCTTTAATAAAATTAAAAAATAGAGGAAAATTAATTTTTCCATCAGTTGATGTCATTAAAATAGCTCGAGTATGTGAAATGACCATTCGGGAAAATAAACATAAAATTTTTATTATAAAAAATATTAAAAATATTTTGATTGCAAAGACATTCAAAACTGTCTGCCATTCAGTTTTTAATGACATCGAAATGACAGAACATATTATGCAACAAGAAAATTAAATGACCACAAGACCGCACTGATAAAAAATATTATTTTAACATATATCAATATACGGTTATTTCACGAAGGCAAATGTGCAACATTATGTGAACAAAAAGATTTTATTAGACATAAGTTTTCAAAATTAATTCATTTTAAACATCAATAAATATATATTTTTCTTCAATGTGTCTATATTAATATCTATCCGATTTAAATCAACTAAGAAAGCGGCGCGCTGCGGCGGTACTAACGCATGCGCATTGTGAACATTTGGGAGTCTCTAGCTATCTCTCTCGCACAGATGCTTGCTTCAGGCTCGGTGTATAAGCAATATAGACAATTCCTCTTCCATTTATATATGTTCTAAGCGTATACTATAGATTTTCAGTACTGGTAGTGAATATTGGAACGCAGCCTAAGAATACTACTGTTAATGACGTCACGATATTGGTTGGTAGCGTTAAGGCTGATTTATGCAAGCCGTAACTGGTAATTTATGCCGTAAACTGTAAGAAATTGACCAATTATATTCGATTATTCTTCTCACACTCAACTGTGATTGGTCAATTTCTTACAGTTTACGACATAAATTACCAGTTACGGTCTGCATAAATCAGCCTTTACCTAGCTAGCTTCACGAACAATGGCCTAGTTTCCACCGAAGCACCTAATCCGGCGTAGAACCGAATTTGAGTCGATGGAAACACGATAGATTAACTCATTTCACTCCCGTTTCTTCTTCACTCCTATTTCACTTCCAGTGGAAACAGCATAATAATTTGTTCTGCACCGAAGTAGAATCGGATTGAAGACTTCGGTGGAAACTAGGCCAATGCTAGCACCACAGATTAATAGACAGATAGCCAATGGTCCCTGTTAAGGCGAGACCAGCACTTTTCACTGGTTTCAGCGCCATACGATAGTTTTCGTAGCGGCCAATATAGTAACTACGTTTCTAAGATAAAGCAGATCAGGTTTTCGAACGAAGTTACCTCTCTCGGTTTGGGTCCGGACTAAGTATATCCGATTTTATCGACACATTTTGCCCCTGGTTTGAATCCGGGCTAAAGATTTCGCCCCTGGTTTGAGTCCGGACTAAGTGTATCTGATTTTACCCACACATTTCGCCCTTGGTTTGAATCCGGGCTAAAAATTTCGCCCCTAGGTTCGAGTCCATGCTAATTAACTACGAGACGAGAGAAAGAGAGGTGAGAGATTTATAATTTTCTCCTTCGCACGCCGTATATCGATAGCAAATATTTCAAATGATCGGAGTCGAGAATACCGATTTTCTTTTCCTCTAGTTCAAGATTTTTGTTGTGTTAATAATTAATCTATAAAAAAATTACCTTTTTAAAAAAAGGTAAAAAAAAGGTGCTAAGTCCGCGTCAAAAAGTTCTTTGATCTTTGCAAAATAGTATAGTATTATTAACTCTAAAAAACTATTAAAAAACCTATTTCCAAAAGAGTGTGATATTAATCTACACACATAAGTTATTTTAATCCAACCCATACAGCACAAACATTGCAGTTATATTGCGGCAACATTGCCGCAATGTTACTTTGTTGCAGCAATATTGCCGCGATATAACTGCAATGTTTGTGCTGTATGGGAAACAAAATGGTTTATTTTAAACCATAAAAAAACTATAAGTTATTTAATTATACGTTCTATAAAAATAATGATATCAACAAAATTGTGCTAAGTAAAAATAAAAATTAAAAAAAAATATTTTTAAAAAAGTTACAAAATAATAAAAAAATAGTTTTAATTTTTTTTAGTATATCCTACTAAAATACTGATATCGAGAAATAAAAATTAAAAAAAAAAAAAAAACAAAAAACAAATAATGTAAAAATATAAAATTAAAAATTATTTACAAAAAAATAAAAATTAAAAATTAATGAAAAAATATAAAAATGTATATAAAAATTGAAAATTAATATAAAAATAAAAAATTTAATTAAAAGACTTAGCGCTGCTAATTTTTAAAATAACATATTTTGTAGCAGAGCTAAGTCTTTTAATTAAATTTTTTATTTTTATATTAATTTTCAATTTTTATATACATTTTTATATTTTTTCATTAATTTTTAATTTTTATTTTTTTGTAAATAATTTTTAATTTTATATTTTTACATTATTTGTTTTTTTTTTTTTTTTTAATTTTTATTTCTCGATATCAGTATTTTAGTAGGATATACTAAAAAAAATTAAAACTATTTTTTTATTATTTTGTAACTTTTTAAAAATATTTTTTTTTAATTTTTATTTTTACTTAGCACAATTTTGTTGATATCATTATTTTTATAGAACGTATAATTAAATAACTTATAGTTTTTTTATGGTTTAAAATAAACCATTTTGTTTCCCATACAGCACAAACATTGCAGTTATATCGCGGCAATATTGCTGCAACAAAGTAACATTGCGGCAATGTTGCCGCAATATAACTGCAATGTTTGTGCTGTATGGGTTGGATTAAAATAACTTATGTGTGTAGATTAATATCACACTCTTTTGGAAATAGGTTTTTTAATAGTTTTTTAGAGTTAATAATACTATACTATTTTGCAAAGATCAAAGAACTTTTTGACGCGGACTTAGCACCTTTTTTTTACCTTTTTTTAAAAAGGTAATTTTTTTAGAGATATCACTCTTTTTTGTACATCAGTTCGATTTTTTGTGTATATATAATATACACATATAATTTTTCTACTTATACTTTATTCTATTTTTTATACTTATACTTTATTCTATTTTTTATACTTATACTTTTTTCTATTGAATACACAATATTTATTCATACTTATTTATACTATTTATTATATTTTATTATAATCATTATCATATATTTGTGCAAGGTGTAAGGAGATCCTTTTAAGAAGTAAAACTGTACTTTAGCTGGATGTGATTTACAAGGTCTAAGGAAAATACGCTTGAATAACTTTATTTATTTATTTTTTTTAACATATTTTTATTGAGAACACGTATATTTTTATTGCGAACATTTATATTTGTACTTTTATAGTGTATATAATAGAAAAAAGTATAAGTATAAGAAATAGAATAAAGTATAAGTAGAAAAAATACATGTGTATATTATATATACTTTACTCGAAATTTTTTAACTAATCGGTCTGATAAATGAAAGATTAGAGAATAAGTAATGAGTGAAAGAGAGAGAGTGAATGCGTGATAACGAGAGCGAAAGAAAATTTGTTTTATTGCATGTGCAAATACAATAATAATAATGTCTCGTCGCCGCTAATAACCTAGCTTACTTTTATCAACGTCACTTACTGTCGATCGATTATCGACGTCACTTACTGTCGATTATCGATCATACTACGTTATAGTAAACGTGTCCTAAAAACGACGTCCTGTATAACACATTTCTTCACCCCTCACCGCTGCTCCCCTTGCCAACACTTTAGCACATTTCTTCGTCCCTGACCGCGGCCCCCCTTGCCGACACTTTAGCACATTTCTTCGCCCCTCACCGCAGCTCCTCTTGCCGACATTTCCAGAGCGTCACTAGCGCGATCTGATGTCGAATGCCACAACAGTAAAATCTGAGCGGTCGACGACAACGAAGACGACGACGTTTCTTAAATGATATTTTTCACATTTGGACTTTGCGTCGTAATAGCTCGATACTTTTCAACTTGTAATTTAGATCCTTTTTAAGTAACTATTTATTACAGCAAATTGAATCACTAAATAAATATATACATACATATATACAATACACACACACACACACACACACACCCACACACACACATACACATACACACACACACACATATATATATATATATATATATATTGGTTTAAAAATAATTTCATTGGATTAATATAATAAGATATAATAAGATATTTGCGATTAAAATCACACTAATAAGCACGATCCAGTGAGAAGAGATCTATCGAGTCGACATCGAATTGATGTCGAATTGATGTAAATTGCATCGATATCAATTTAATGTCGATTTGATGGATCATTTCTCACTGGGGATATAAATTGGATAATTTTTAACTAGATTAACCATATTTAATTAAAAGTAATCCGATTTATGTCATGTTTGATGTCATTTTAATCGTAAAAATATCATTAATCCATTAAAATTATTTTCAAATCAATAAAATGTGAAATAAATGTTTTAGGTTTTATTTTATTCCATGTTTACTTTTCATAGATAAGCGAGCTCTTTAAAATCCTCGACACGGGAGTGCGAGGAAAGCGAGAGAGAGAGAATGAGTAAGGAGCAAGCGAGAGGCCAACATCAAAGAGAGTGCCGAAGTTTCGACGCGAGCTTATCTTAATCTCCGATCTTTCGTATCATATTTCATCTTACTATAGAAAATAAAACTTTTACATTTCGCATTTTATCAGTCCAAAAATAATTTTAATGGATTAATGAGACTCTTACGATTAAAATGACACCAAACACGGTATAGATCGGGTAATTTTTAATTAGATAAGTAATTAACATCTTGATTATAATTTAATTAAAAATTACCCGATCTATACCGTGTTTGGTGTCATTTTAATCGTAAGAGTCTCATTAATCCATTAAAATTATTTTTGGACTGATAAAATGCGAAATGTAAAAGTTTTATTTTCTATAGTAAGATGAAATATGATACGAAAGATCGGAGATTAAGATAAGCTCGCGTCGAAACTTCGGCACTCTCTTTGATGTTGGCCTCTCGCTTGCTCCTTACTCATTCTCTCTCTCTCGCTTTCCTCGCACTCCCGTGTCGAGGATTTTAAAGAGCTCGCTTATCTATGAAAAGTAAACATGGAATAAAATAAAACCTAAAACATTTATTTCACATTTTATTGATTTGAAAATAATTTTAATGGATTAATGATATTTTTACGATTAAAATGACATCAAACATGACATAAATCGGATTACTTTTAATTAAATATGGTTAATCTAGTTAAAAATTATCCAATTTATATCCCCAGTGAGAAATGATCCATCAAATCGACATTAAATTGATATCGATGCAATTTACATCAATTCGACATCAATTCGATGTCGACTCGATAGATCTCTTCTCACTGGATCGTGCTTATTAGTGTGATTTTAATCGCAAATATCTTATTATATCTTATTATATTAATCCAATGAAATTATTTTTAAACCAATATATATATATATATATATATACCGGGTGTGTGTGTGTGTGTGTGTGTGTGTGTGTGTATTGTATATATGTATGTATATATTTTATTTAGTGATTCAATTTGCTGTAATAAATAGTTACTTAAGGGGTTATATCCCCCTTATGCTCTGAAAAACAAGGCTTTTTTAATTATTTTTTTTAAAGGACATTTGAGATTAAAGGTATACAAATAATATAATATTGAATTAAGCAACTCTTGAAGAAGAGAAAAAAATTTTTTATTGATATTTTTTTTACAAAATGGCGGCTGTGCAGTGATTACCGTGAACCGCTTTTTCAAAAAGGTCTTCCGCGGCGAGCAGTAGAAGTCTTGTCCAACTCCACCTATAATAAAAAAAAATTTTTTTTCATTATCTACATGAGTTTTTCTAGTGAAGTACACATGATTATATTTTTAGAATTTTTTTTCGCGAAATGACGATTGTTTTAACAAAAAATCGTGTTTTCGACGAAAAAAATCGACTTAAATTGTTTATAACTTTTTTTCTTGTTAATTAATCGCTAAAATCGTGTGTACTTCACTAGATAATCAAACAATGAAGCTACTGTAAAAATTTGAAGTCAATCGGATGTAAACCTTTTGAGTTCTACTGCTTGCCGATTGTGAAAACATGGTTTCGAGAAAAACGCGTTTGAAGTTTCAAAATGCTATAAATCTTAAGAATCGCAAAAATATAGTCCATAATAATTTTTTTACCTTCAGTCTGCTATCCCTGCACCATATAATTGTCCTTCCAGGGCCTTCTTTTCCTCTTCTTCTGTTTTTTTGCTTGATGTAATGCTGCGCCTGGCCTCTTTCGCGATATCGGACATACGATGCTCAGCGGTTTTGACGCGATTGGCGTCCGTTTCCACGCAAAACTCGTACATGTATGGTCCAACAGTCAACCCAAGAGCATCGTAAACGGCAAACAGACCCGACAAGCCGTCATTGAAGGTAATAACGGCTACGTCAGTCGCAATGTCAACTATAGTCTTACCGCTTGACACCGTCTTTGGAGCAATTGACCACACTACAGCATTAAACGACTCGTTATTGTTCTGAGTATACGCACCCAAGCAGCGTGACAGAAGGTTATCGGAGCTGAGTTCATTATAAATGGGTTTTATTGCGTTAAAAACATCCTCATGCATTGGACTCTTGTGCTCGTACGTTGCAAGTGTACCAAGCGCTTTACTGCGCTGCCAAGAACACCAAGAGTCTACTCCGACGGGACACTTCTCGTGCTGTGGATTTTCGTTCGTCGACATTTTATGAAATAACGTTGCCCATATTTCATTCCGCATTTTTTCGACTGAATCGGAGTTTCTCCTAATAGCAAGTTCGTAAAAAATAGAAAGTTCATCAATTAACTTTCCGGTCAATTTTCCTCGGCCGCCAAGACCTTTCGTTGTTTTTTTCAAATTGCGCAGACGCGTTCCCATGCGCTTCTGAACGTGTCCGACACATTCTTTTTTTTCGACGATGAAATCTTTATACGGTTTTGAGTCGACTATAGCTTTATATGTTTTTGAATCGCCGTCGCCGATATATTTCAAATATTTGATATTATGAAGTTTTTCTGAGCGTTCGAACATTTCTATAACTGCGTCGATCTCCATTTTCCCGGCACTACCTTCATGGTTGGCATCACAGTTCTCTTTGTGCGAACGGTATACCTCTTCGTATTCAGCAGTACCTTCTTTTTTTCGCCAATATTCACACACTTTACAGTACTTTGATTTTACACACACATCCAATACCTTGCCAGTGTGCCAACCAATCAAAGTCACCAATCCGAACAAAGACGAAAACCCTCTCTTTCGCCAAGATCCGTCGCCTGACACCGTGAGACCTTCTTTTTCACCTCGTTCGATAGAAATTTCTTTTTCTTTAATCGCTGATTTTTTCATAGATATAATTCGAACAGATGAAGTAGCAGTGGCGATATTAGATATGATCTTACTGTAAGTTGTTTGAAAAACAGGCTTTGCGAGATCCATCATAGAGCAGAACTTTTTTATACCGTTGATGCCTATGCCTATGACGCGCATAGCAACAATAATACGGCAGTTGATCTCATAAGCACGATCATTCATTAAAGGACAGCTGTCAATATCGGCATCACCACAGTTCGAACAAGACACAATAATTTTAAAGCCTAGTCCACGCTTGCTCGACTCTAAAAACCGCACGTCACCATTACATTTTTTGCATACTACTAATTGAGAAAGAGCAGTAAATACAGCGAAAAAATTGATGAAACAGTAGCTGAAATTATTATCAACATCGCGGTCACGGTCTAAATCAGTAGTTTTCAATTTCTTAGCCGAGGCACTAACGTGCTCCGAATCGCCTTCGGACGAATGGCGGTTGGGCGGGCGTCGATTACTAATTTTACTCCGTTTTGCACTTGCACTTCTTGTTTTACTGCCTTTATGGCCACTGTACACCTTTTCACTCATAATTAAGTACTTGTAAATGTAATTCACAATTAAAAAGTAAAGTAAAACTCAAAATAACAACGTAAACAACGAGAACGGCTGATCGACTAAACACAGGGCAAGTGTGAGTAAACACGTGCTGTAAAGACGCTGTAACCGTCGTAATTTCATGCAGCGACCTCTATAATTCAAATTTAAAACACGATATCGATCATAGGTAACTTCTACTAATTTCCAAAGCCAAGAAATTCAAAAAAGCGAGCATCGCTAAAATAAGCGAAAATTGTGATTTTGAAGCATCAAAGCTGTTTGGAAAAAATTGATTTAAAAAAATTTTGAGTTTAAATCGATACTTGGGCGTTGTACATTTTGATTCTAGGATTGTTTTGGCATGATTTAAGCCAATAAAAAAAAATGGAAAAAAAAAATAAGGGGGATATAACCCCTTAAAAAGGATCTAAATTACAAGTTGAAAAGTCATACATGTAATAATTTTAATAAAAGAGTTAGATCAATAAAATCTTAAATTAATAACAAATTGCCAATTTCCACAAAAGTTTAAATTTCTTTATTATTTAATTAATTATTAACAAATTATTTAATTAATTATTAACACAACAAAAATCTTGAACTAGAGGAAAAGAAAATCGGTATTCTCGACTCCGATCATTTGAAATATTTGCTATCGATATACGGCGTGCGAAGGAGAAAATTATAAATCTCTCACCTCTCTTTCTCTCGTCTCGTAGTTAATTAGCATGGACTCGAACCTAGGGGCGAAATTTTTAGCCCGGATTCAAACCAGGGGCGAAATGAGTCGATAAAATCGGATATACTTACAAGGGGAGACTACGACGTGATACCAATCGATTTTGTCGAAACTCCGTGTATCGATAGAGTATCATGTCAAGTGTTTCAGGGTAAACGGATAAGATGCAACTCTCAAGCGTTCGCAAGAAAATCGAGATTAAAGAATTCCAAGCGCAATATTAACACATGGCGTAGAGCATAAAATCGAAGAGCGCGTAGCTCAGCGGTTAAGTACTAGACTCGTAACGGCAACGTTGCTGGTTCGAGTCTCGATGATTTTTTTTTTTTTTTTTTTTTTAATTTCTTTCTACAAGGAAATGTAATTATTAATATATTATTAATATATTATTATTAATACATACACAGAAAATAAATGTAAATACATTTTATATATTCATTCATTGCATATTAAAAAAACACATTTTTCTACATATTACGAAGGAAAAAATTAAATAAATGTAATTATTGATTGTTTTTAAACAACGGATAAATCAGTGCTATATACAAGTAAATGTGAAACGTGTTTTGTGAAGCAGTTGAAAGCCGTTACACAGAAAGAAGGAGAAGGCAGAACGTTATGTTACCAAGGGCCCTTTTCAAGAGCCCTTTGCAAAGGTCCACGTAGTCTATTCCAATTGGCCCATATTCGGCGAAGGCCCAATCAGATTGTCCCATATTGGGCGCTCGGCCGTTACGTACGGCATCGGAGCGCATTTTGCTCCTAGCAACGATAGTAGACAGTACAGAAAATTTTTGTGTGATATTTGTGTGAATATTAACAATAAAATGGAAGGTGTTCCTGGTTCTTCGTCGGAACATGAATGTGACAGTAATTCACTTCATAGCGAGAAAAAAATTACGGCCTTGTTTTTATGATAAATATCATCCTTCAACATGTACTGTTCCATCTACTTCCACCGATGAATAAAATATGTTTCACATTAATTTTTTATGTTTATTTATTTATATAGCACTGACCATTTACTATTATTTTACATTTACATTTATTTAATTTTTTCCTTCGTAATATGTAGAAAAATGTGTTTTTTTAATATGCAATGAATGAATATATAAAATGTATTTACATTTATTTTCTGTGTATGTATTAATAATAATATATTAATAATATATTAATAATTACATTTCCTTGTAGAAAGAAATTAAAAAAAAAAAAAAAAAAAAAAAAAAAATCATCGAGACTCGAACCAGCAACGTTGCCGTTACGAGTCTAGTACTTAACCGCTGAGCTACGCGCTTTTCGATTTTATGCTCTACGCCATGTGTTAATATTGCGCTTGGGATTCTTTAATCTCGATTTTCTCGCGAACGCTTGAGAGTTGCATCTTATCCGTTTACCCTGAAACACTTGACATGATACTCTATCGATACACGGAGTTTCGACAAAATCGATTGGTATCACGTCGTAGTCTCCCCTTGTTAGTCCGGACTCAAACCAGGGGCGAAATCTTTAGCCCGGACTCAAACCAGGGGCGAAATCTTTAGCCTGGACTCAAACCAGGGGCGAAATGGGTCGGTAATCAAAGCAAAGACGAATGGTCTCGTTTTTACCCGGACCTTTGGCTAGCATTAAATAGTGCACACGGGAGTGAAGGTAGTATTGACTAGAGACCCTTTAATAAGAGTCTGGCCATCACCATATATCACCATGTACCTCGATTTGAAGCACCGTGATTGATCCGCCATTTTTTCTCTAATCACGTGATTTCGTCGAATAGTGCAATTGGTTAGTAATGGCTGCGTTCAGCAGCAGAGCAGATCAGTGAGCGATCAGTGATTATTGGTCCTTTCTGTTAGATCCCGAAATTTAGACCAATTATGTTGACGTATTAAAAAGAATTATTCAACTGTTGAGTCTGCTGAACGCACCCATTGTCTCGATTTTCATGATCATACGCTTGCGCTTAAGGGTGAAATCACACGATACGGGAATCAGCGTGCGGGACAGAGGATGCGTGATTCGAATAACCAATCAGCACTCTTCCGCATTTTTCTGTACCTTTCCCGTATGCGTTTGCGTTACTACCTATCTAACCTACAAAGTTTGAATTGAAAAAGTATAAGTAAATAGTTAAAACGGTTAAAACCAAATAAAACATTATGGATATGGACGTGGAGGTTAGGGAAGATTCAATACGTCGTAATGTAAGTATTTAAAAAAGTTTAATTTTTTAGTTTATTTAAAATAAATAATAAGAAATATAAATTACTTTTTTCAAGTATTACCAGTGCAAATATTGCAATTATTTGTTGCCACAAGAAAATTCCAATTTAACGGAACACACATGCTTTGCTGATATTGATTTCACAAAAGAAAATATTTATGTGGACGACACAAATGTTATATTTAGAGGTTTGGATACATTCATAACAATATTTATCATTTTCTATATTTATAATTTATATCAAAAATGCATAATAAATAATTATGATTGTACTAATACAGCTTCAGTAGAAAGTAATAAAGAAGGTGGTACAACAGAAAAAACATCTGCTAAACATAATAAGAATAAAGAGGACAAACTGTGGGATATATACGATGAGATATTGATAGAAGGTGTACGAACCAGGCCATGTTTATGGAATCATACAATCCCTGTTAAGGAAAGAGGTTCCTTATCTGTGAAAGAAGCGTGGTTGGAAATAAGCAAGGAATTGGAAGGTAAATATTTTTATTGACCATAATTTTTATATCACTTACAATTTTTTTAAATAAAAGTTTTGTTACTGAATTTTTAATGTTATGAGTTATTTTTATGAGGCTCTTCGAGATTGTAAATTTTTGTACATATACTATTTAAATGAGTATATGTTATTTATATGAGTGTATGTTGTATATCGATAAACCAAAAGCCTATGATATTAAATTGAAGGCGGTTTTCTTTATCATTTAGTTGTACAAGACATTTTAATGAGCTTCTATAAAAAATTCTTTTAAAATATTTATTTATTAATCTATTGTAGATCATTTTGATGTAAACAATATTAAAAAACGCTGGAGAAATCTCCGTGATTGCTATATGAAAGCAAGAAAAAAATTGACTGCATACATACCAAGTGGTTCAGCAGCACCAACTTCAGATAAAAAAAAAGATGGTTTTCGCTTTCTTGACCAAATGCAATTTTTAAATGATTCCATAATTTCAAGGCCGTAAGTAATATTCCATCAATAATAATACACATTTTATACAATTTTTAAGATAATTATGTCTTTAAAAACTGTACAGTTCTGTAAGTAATGTTTCAAAAGAACCTGAACTGGTGAATGATAACCTAGACACCGACGACCACTCCACAATGCTAGAACTGACAGAACATGATGAGAGCAGTATTACAGATAGCCAAATGATCGAAGAGGACAATACAAATGAAAGTACTTCTGGAGTAGGAAAAAGTGTGTCTCGTACAAGTAGTATCTCTTCGCATGAAAAACGTAAGTTTGTTATGTCCTAAATAACGTAAACAATTTATTAACAAATTAAATAAATAATGCATGGAATAAATGATAATAGAATGAATGAAGATATGAATCAAAATAGATTTATATGATCATAAATACAATTGTATTGTTTTTGACATTTGAATTGTATATTATTATGCATATTATAATATATTGTAAATAAATGTAAATAATTTTTTGTTTTAGGGCGAAGAACAAAATCAGATGATGCAGAGTTCAAAAAAGTTTTGATGCAACTTTTAAGTGAAAACACACCTACTGATGGTATTGAAGGGTTTCTGATCCAGCTAGGTGATATTTTAAGAAGGTTACCCTACAAGGATTGTAGATTATTACAAATGAAAATCATGAATGATGCGTTAGAAGCTGAAGAAAAAGCGGGTCTCTTAAATGATTAGTTCTTTAATATGTAATCTGTTTATGCTTTTTATATTTATATTTGTAATAGTTATTAAGTACAACACAACAGAAATGATATGTATAAAAAAGAAATTTAACGTTAACTTTCTAATAATTTATTACAATAATAAAGCTTTATTACAATACAAAAAAATAAAAGCTAAAAGTCGTTATTTTCAGCTTTCTCCCATTGCCATTCTACTGCACCTTCATTGAAAAAATAATCAGCAAATCTTTCTCTGTAAATCGTTGGCAAATTACGTGAAGTTAGACCTTGGCTAATTCTTTTTGGCAAAGTTGTTAAGCATGATATTTGCTGCTTGTCGTAATCATTGTAACACAAATACTGTCTTTCTTGAGGACGCTTTTCCATTTCGTTAGTAATAACAAAATTATGTAAACATATTGTAGCTAATATAATCATCTTTGCTCTGGAAATGGAGGTATTTATAGGCCTACGAAAGATTCTCCATCTTGCTACCAAAATGCCAAAGGCATTTTCAATGATACGCCTTGCTCTGCTGAGACGATAATTGTACACCTTTTTTCTTAAGTCAAGATCTGATCTTCTTGGATAAGGTCGCATCAAGTATGGTGCTAAAGGATACGCTTCGTCGCCAACCAAAATATATGGAAGTTCCCTTTCACCAACTAGAGCAGGCGAAGGTATATTTAAAGTGTTTGAATGTAATCCTGATTGTATACTGCTATCAGCAAACACTCCACCATCGCTGCGACGACCTTCTGCTCCAACATCAATCAAAATGAAACGATAATGTGCATCAGAAACACCGGTAAAATTAATGCTAAAGTTTTTTTTATAATTAAAATAAATGGAACCACTATGCGGAGGAGCCTGAAATGTAATTAAGCATTTATAACATATTCCCAGATAACCAAGGCGGATAAATCACGTATTGCAATTCTGCGCTAAATAAAGAGAAGAGAAAGCTAAAATTAATTATTACCTCTATTACCATGTGCCTTCCATCGATCGCTCCAATACAATGAGGAAAATTCCACAGTTTTTCAAAATCTTGCGCTATTTTTTTCCATTCTTGTGTACTTGGTACAGGCATGACTATATCTTTTAATGTTTTCCAAATTTCATTACAAGTTTCATGCACAATTTTAGAAACTGTGTTTGGAGCAACTCTAAAGGCATATCCTACAGACTTCATACTATCACCACTGGCTAAATATCTAATACAAATTTCAAGCCTTGCTCGAGAGGGAATTGGTTCCCTTATATTACATTCTTTTTCAATTTTAGGACCCACTAAGACAAACAGTTTATCAAATATATCCACCTGCATTCTGAAATAATTAAAATACAAGGATGGATCTGTTGCTCTTAACATTGTAACTAAATTGTTACTGTCTCCTTGAAGAAACCGTTGTTCCACAGTATAAATTGGTCTAACCCATACACTTCTTTGAACTTTTGTTTTCGACATTGTTTCATATAATATAAAAAGTTTGGTTAACGTTGATCTCATTTTTTTCTTTCGATAAGGTGACATTGGAGTTTTCACATAAAATTTCATTAAAATTTTAATAGCTTCTTGTATCATTAACAATTTATCATCCATTTTTAATCTTTGCTACAAAATTCTAGACACAGATCAACAGTGACGCATACGCATGATTTTAGTGTGCCCTGTGCACACGATACGGGAAAGTGACCAAAAATGCGTCATAGAATTCAAAAATAATTTTTGTATTAATATAATTTTAAATAAAATTTGTTCAATACTATCGGAGTAATGCTTATTTCAACATTTTAAATAGTATACTTAAATAAAATTAACAAATATTACTGTTTTAATGAAATAATTATTTTTTAAATTATGTATTTATTTCCCAAAACGCGTCATTTTCGGGTCTTTCACGCACTGTGTGCACAGGGCACGAAAAACATGCGGGATAGAAACATGCGGAAGAGTGCTGATTGGTTATTCGAATCACGCATCCTCTGTCCCGCACGCTGATTCCCGTATCGTGTAATTTCACCCTAAGTTATCCCCACTTAGATTAGAGAAAAAATGGCGGACCAATCAAAACCACGTCTCTGATGGCCAGACTCTTATTAAAGGGTCTCTAGTATTGACAAGACAGGAACAGATTGGCAGCCAATGACGGCCAGGCCAGGCGAGATTGGGGGTAAATGTATGCGCGCGCAATCGTGAACACAATCTAACCTGACATTACCATAGAAAATCGTCCTACTGAAAGAACATACATTGGTCGGTATTCATAGTCAGGCTGCCTCCCCATGTGGCGTAACTTGCGTAAGCGTAACCTGCGTATTATAGTAATTTACCAGAAGTTACGCCATTCTGAAAGTCGGCATTCACATGGCGCGTATTTCGTTAAATTTGCGTAAAGCGTAACCAATGACTTTATAAAGCTAACCAATAACAGATCAGGCCTTCTGTTGTAGAATAGAACGGAAATACTAAACAGATTCTTGATTGGTTATTATTATTTAGGCGTATTGTGATATACGCGCCATGTGAATGGGGATCGAATATTTTGCGTGTAAAAGTGTATGGAAATATAATGTATGTAGTCATATGTACGGTGAGGTTAGAATTTCAATAAATAAAAGTGTCACTGGCAATATTTACTGTCGGATAAAAAGAATTCAATTACTGATAATCGAGTAAATACATAATTAGTTTTTGATAGTATTAATTTATTTAATATTTAGTATTATTACGTTTGCTTCTAATTGCTCCAATCAATAGTTCATCCAAATTTCTTTTTCTGTCAACAATCGTTGGATTCTTCTCGACTGTACAATAATTATATTATTTAATTTATTTAATAAAACAAAATGAACATAAAGAGTCACATATAATAATCATACGTATTGTCACGACATAGTTTTCGTCAACATTGATATGGTCTACTTCTTCAATATAATGTTTGAAGCAATCGTGATCAACAAAGTTTGTGTCGAAACTGAAAAGCCACCCGCAGTATCCACATTTGTGCTGTATTAAAAAAGGAAATACGTAAATGATTATATATATAAGCCGCAGAAGGCTGCTAAAACTAGCCTAGACATGCAAATGACAGATAATATCATAAATTATCGGCCATAACCTTAAAATTATTTTGTCATACTGTGCAAACGATGTACCGAATTACGTTCAAGTATTGAATAAATTATAAATTTTATATATTATTCTTAGAAGAATTTGTTACTTTACCCGAATTTGATTTTGATCCATTTTTCAAAAATCCGATTAAAAACTGAATGTTACGTAAAAAATTGGATTTGGCGTATTTGAAATAGCGTAAAATGCGTCAAATAACTAGACGAATTTGCGTATGGTAGCTGAGACGATTTGATTGGCTAACATGATCTGGCGTAAGTTACGCTTACGCAAGTTACGCCTCATGGGGAGGCAGCCTCAGTCTTATATTTAAGATCGTCTTAAGTTTATCTTTAGATTTTGTACGAATCAGTTCATTGGCTACGGAGTATCTGAAGATGAACTTAAGACGATCTTAATTATAAGACTCAATTATGATTACCGGCCATTAACCGGCAACGATTATATACAAGAGACTTGACAGAATAGACAAATCGTTTTGGAAATTCAAAGAAAAATTTGTATTGGTAAGTACAAATAACAAGTTACTGTATCTTTCATACATATTAAACGTATAATAAATAATATAGAAAAATAGAGGTTATCAATGTAAGAGGTCATCAATACTTATTATGTTCGTTATCATTAAAATGTATGATTGGATTACCAGTCTAAGGCCAGTATTCATAGTCGAGTCTTATTAATTAAGATCGTCTTAAGTTCATCTTCAGATACTCCGTAGCCAATGAACTGATTCGTACAGCATCTAAAGATAAACTTAAGACGATCTTAAATATAAGACCTGACTATGAATACCGGCCTAATTGTAATTGAGTTTTATTATTAGCTGTTCACTTATCAAAAAATTCTTTTCAACGACCTGGAATTGATTAACATATACGTTTTAGATAAATAAAAAAGAGGGTATGAAGAGGCTCAACGCGGACAATCATCGTCTTCTAGGACATAAGTATGTTACAGACAGGAAGGGGATATATGAAGAAACTCAACTCGGACACTCATCGTCCACGACATTATAGTATGTTAATAAAAAAAATATTTTAATTCTTAATTTAAAAATGTTAATTATAAGTTTTCTAGAACAAACACACTTCTTTGTTTAGTATTTTATTTACTTGCATTTTTAGTTTCTTTTTAATGTGCTTGGTTTACGAAGACTTAGTTCAATATCAGTTTTCTTTTCAAAGTTTTATTATATGTTATTATTTATAATACTATTTTATTATCATTAGTAATTCTATCCCTGTTTTTGATAAGTGTTTTATTTTATTATCATAATTTTAATTTTACGTATTAAAATGTATCAGTATTATATGTTTTACGTTTCGAGATAAAACGAATAATTGTTGTTTTATTTTTATTTTTGGTTTTTGATGATAGTATTTATAATTTTTAATATTTAAAATATCAAATATTTTTGAAATTTTTTTAGTTTTTTTAGTTTTTTTTTAAATTATTTTAGTTTATCTCAGTTCGTTTTATTTTTTATAAAACAATGTATAAAATATCTTTATGAAAATGACAATGTAAAAAAGGTGTATTACTGCTTTTTCAGCGCTCTTGTTCAAAATCAATAATTATGCTAATTTACTTTTGTGTTTTGAAATTAAAATGTTTAAAATAAAAGTATATTTTCTGCAACATTAATAAATTTGTTCTTTTTTGTATATTTTCCCTATTCATTTATTGTTGAAAATAATATATATATATGTATACATGTAAGGCTGCGTTCCGTAAACTACATATGCGCGCATAATCTATAATACATGTTACGTGTATCATAGGCTATGTTTACATCGTGAACTTGATACGCGTATCAAATAGTAAATAACTAGTACATTGATTCAGCTATTGGCTGATCAGCTCAAATATACTACTTGATACGCGTATCAAGTGCTCGATGTAAACTAGGCCATACATGAATTATATGATACACGTAACATGTATTATAGATAAATGCGCGCATATGTAGTTTACGGAACGCAGCCAATCTTAGAACATATACTACTGGAAGGAGCATAGGCTTGAAAAGTTGGCTCAGAGAAGATTGACAAGGATGGATATATAATGCGCCTAGTCGGCAATGCGCATGCTCCAGACAAATAAAACCGATTCATACGTAATCTGCGGGAAGGAAGTGTGAGTCAAAAATAAAATGTGGCGAGTAAAGTATTTAAATTAATAACAATATATATTATATTTATTGATTATTAAATAATATTAATTTTGTATATTTGTGTCTTATGTAGTTATTCTTTTCATTCACTTGTTTATTTGTATGATGTATGCGAACTTGTACGTATTTTTTAATAACTAATCTAATTAGCTGTTCTATGATTCGAAAAAATATCTTGCTCTGAAATGTGATCAAAAATTTCTTTTTTATCAAATACGATTGTGTTAACTAATTGGAAAATTTTATTATGAAATTTGATAATATCAACATTTTTCAAATTATCTTCTATTGATCGATAATGTATCTCGCATGTTCGGCAAATTAATTGAACATCTTTCGATGAAATTGCTAATCCTCCTCTATTTTTGATACAACTAAGTGCACATATATCTTCGCAACCAAATAGCAATTGCACACAAAATTCACAGTGAATTAATTTCTTAACTGCTTTGCTGACAAATCCACTTATATATTTTAAAGTGTCTTCGACGTACGGTGAAAGTTTCCACATTGTGCACATATAATCATGATCTGTGACTGTGTCTTGTGACACAGTAGCAGATTCATCAAGAATGGAATCTGGTGAACATTTAACATTGGTACTTCCAACATGGAGAATTTCAATCCCTTCAAAATTTAAGCAATTTCCTTTTTGAGATCCAGAAATTTGATCCCTACCTAGAAGTCGTCGATAAGCATTGCGGAATTGATATGCAGTCGGATTATTATTAAAACCACCACGACTCCGTAGTGCACTAAAAAATACCTCCAAATGGTCTTGGCTAAGCTTATACGTCAACAAATATTTAAATTGTCCATCTGTTTTTATATTTAATAATTTAAATAATTTAATAGAGTTCTGTAAACATATTATAAAACCTAAAAAGCCAGTTTTTCTATTTGAATTAATAATTAAGCGTCCATCTTGCAAATGTAGCAATACATCTCACGAACCACCACTTTTATAATCTAATATTTGAAGACTCTTGTTATTCGCAATAGGATGTGATCATATCGCCTTTTCATCACCCCGCAGCCCCCGCGCGTATCGACACTTTTATTTGTCGGAGCATGCGCATTGCTGATTAGGCGCATTGTATCTCCATCCTTGTCAATCTTCTCTGAGCCAGCTTGAATGTACAGGGATTATAGGCCTATGCTCCTTCCAGTAGTATATGTTCTAAGCAGCCAATAGAGAATCTGTAGTACCAGTGCCAGGCCACTTGGATCGCGTCGTTCGCATATGTTTCCATCGTTTAACACGGAGCTTGCGCTTTCTCTTTATATATGTTCTTTGATAGTGCAGATAGTGAGCTCTCCGAATATACCCACGAAGTCGCTTGTCGTGTTCCGTACATACGACTCGTATGACATTGTATGATATGAGTGCGAGCAGCTGTACGATGGCTGTCAGTTGGTCGTGAGTCGTTAAGTGAGCGTAAGTTTGTGGCTGGTGTGGTTGTGCATTATCGAGAGGCGATCGATCCTACCAAGCTGTGTTCTCTAGCCTGTCTTTCTGGTTAAAACATTTTGTCTTGAAGGGTGTCTCGTGTATGATATATAGTTATAGACGAACGAGAGATAATCGATTTCTCTCTGTGAGAAAGATACTGAAAAATATTAGAATAATTTGGGGATGAGATAAGTTAAGTTTGGAATATAAGACGATTGGAAAATACAAGAGAATAGGACAGTAGCTATCGTAGTACATTCACGCGACGATTAAAAGATACCGTGCAAATCAATTCGACACGAGATTTGAATGAAATTCTGCATTGGTGACAGGAGCGTTAGGAGTTCATAATAGGAGCGAGCGATATTATATATATGTATATATATATATATATATATATGTTCACCTGACAATCAACATGCAAAATAATTATACCATATGAAAGGATACATGAACAAGGGCCATATTCAAGGTGAGCCTTGTCGTCTCAGGTAGACACATCCTAAAAATAGTCTCACATCTGGATACACAACGTGATAAAAGAAGAAGAAGAACGTGAACGTCAGGAACGAGAAAACTCACAGTGACAGGTGATCCTCATTATCTCATCGAGATGGAATTCAAGTTCAACATAAATAAACTCTTGCCTAGAAAGATTAACAAAATCACACATAACCTGGTGCCAGAAGACTTCAAAGGCAATCGGCGCGAGTTGAAGTAAGTATTTCTGAACCTAAGATCTTAAAACAGTTTCTTTGAATTATGCTTAATTGCACTACATAATGTCTACTACTATTGAAACTCAACCTGTGAATAATTATCATTATAGATATCATTATAGATATCAGTTTTCAATATTTATTAAATTAAAATTATATTATATCATATCAAAACTTATATCATATTATATTAAATTATATCATATATATAAAGATAGGAATAAAAAGCATATGTATTAATATATATGCAACTACAATATAATATTTGTACATAAATTTATTATACAAATGCATATAGATATAAACCATATACATACGTACATATATATACAAAATTGAATATATTAATATACATGCATACATATAAAAAGTGAGATACATATATATGCATATTATACAAATTCTTTTAGAAATAATTTTTCATGTTGCATTATACAACAATTTATATTACAATTTTGCATTATATTTGGGGAGTAACATTTATTACATTTATTAGATTTTGATTTATAGGAGAACTGACTGTTTGGATCTTGGAAATAACTGAGATCTTTTTTTTGGTACTAATTTTCTAAGACAATTATTGAAGATATCAATCTATCAAATAACAATTCTGAATTATCATATCGTAATTATTATTGAAACAAGTTGAATTACTAATTTCTCTGTTTCATAAACCAATAAATTAGATATTCCATTTCTTCTTTACTAGCTGACAATGAGACTTAAGACTATATGGATTTTTTGTAGAACAAAAAATAAAGTCATAGTGAAAAGAATGTGAAAAGTCATCATAGTGAAAAGAATGATAATACTTAAAAATATTGTATATTATGGAGGTTACTGGCTGGTTGTATAATATAAAATGGACATACATATATATATACATGTGCAAAACTTTTACTATGATATTAATTTTAATAAGTAGTAAATTGGTTGCTTATTACTACAAATTTTAACATCTATGAATTTCTTTCTGGGAATACAATATCTTGTTAATAATGTAATTTGTATTATTTATTGTGGTCATGGTGCAGAGAGATGTGTTCTGTTCTAGCTTATTAGCTAAAGCTCTAACTTCAAATCCAATTAAAAATTGTTTATTTTTATTTGATTGTCACTTTTCGGAAATGGCTAAGGAATCCACAAAAGTATCTTGCCACCCTTAAACATTCTCGAACACTTTTTTAATTGAGGGAGTTGAGACACTAGGCTGGAACTTTATTCGTAAAACTAATATATTCAAAAGCTTAGGCTTAGGCAATGTAGTAAGATGTTCTGAACCAATATATACATATATATCATTTTATTGTTTCTGATCTATTATTATCATATTCTGTTTTTATGTCATTTCTGTTATTTCATCACTATTGTTATCTTTTTTTTTTTTAGTTTAGATTGTTTCTTCTTGATAAGTAAACTGAAAATGTTCACAAAATGTCAGAATTATATTATGGCAAATTCTCGCAATTCCAACCTGAAAGCTAAAAAGCTAGTATTATTATATACTACAAAAACCTCAAATATTAGTTTTTTTTCTTTATGATTCATCATTTCTGTCATATTACATTTATTGAGCAATTTACTCAATAATATGACATAACATGACATATGACATATGACAGTTATTAATTTATCAATTTAATTTGAAATGAATGTTTTATAGTGAGATTCACAACACTGAAAATATGAGAAATATATTGTTGTCCTATTAATTGTATTATTTACATTTTTATTTGTACCAGGTGGTAAAAGTAAATATTTCGATAATGTACTACTGTGATAAAAAAAAAGTAAGACTTCAAATAAAACACAAATGACTTATTTAATTTTCCAAATTTATTTCATCCCCTTCAAAGTAGTCCTCATTGGAGACAATACACTTATGCAACGTTTTTTTCAATCTTCGAAACAATGGTTAAATTCGATTTCCGGAATGGCTTTCAAGGAACGCAGTGATTCTCCTTTTCTCAAAACGGTGTCCCTGGAGAGGTCTTTTAAGCCGAGAAAATAGGAAGAAGTCCTACGGAGCTAAATCAGGCGAATACAGTGATTGTGGAACGATATGGGTCGAATTTTTGGCCAAATAGTTACGAACAACCATTTTTCACTCATTTTGAAAATCGCCAAAAGCACTGTTTTAGATGAAAGTAAACAAGCGTATCTAAACAACTACTGAAGATATTGACATGAAGTTTGACACAGATGTCTCTTAGAGTGCTACCAACAAAAAAAAATTAACACGTTTGGATAAGCCGTTGTGTTTTATTTGAAGAGTCTTACTTTTTTTTTTATCACAGTAGTATAGACAAATAGTATAGACATTTGGTAATTACTTACAATATCGACTACTTCACCGGTTTCAATGACCTTGACATATATTGTCAAATTCATTTTCTTGAGTGACCTTCAGAAGGTCTTAGGTTTTAGCCGTCGCTCATTATTTATTAAAAAGTTATAAACAAGAAAAAATACAGCAGTTATTTTGAAAGATTTAAGGCTGGTGAGATCGTCAATATTGTAAATAATTACAAAATCTTTTTGTTGTTTAGCAAGTACAGACGAAATCTGTTTACAGAAATTTATTCACAAGCTCAATGAATGTCTTTGTACATTCATGAGATAAGATATTTTCGTTATGCGACACGTTGGGTTTTTTACCGATTTACAAGCAATTTATATATCAAATATGAAATCTCATTAGTATATTGCATCAAGATTGCACGTGACTTGCTTATCGTGACTCATAAAATGTTGGGTAATTTAGATGGTTGAATGAAGTAAAAAAGAATTACAAGTCTTGTATATATGTATATGTATGTGTATGTGTATGTGTATATATGTATAATATATGTATAATTAGGAACATTGTGCATACATTATCACAGCGAGATACGGGGGTTGGGTGTGGGAGTTTGCTGGGGGTGGTTGGGGTTGTGGGGGTGGGGGGGGGGGGGGGGGGGGGGGGTGTTGGGGTGTGGGGTGGTGGGGGGTGGTGGTTTGTTTGGGGGTGGTGTGTTGGGGGGGGTGGTTTGGTGGGGGGTGGGGGGTTGGGGGGGGGGGTGTGGGGTGGGTGTGGTTGTGGGGGGGGGGGGGGTGTTTGGGGGGTGGGTTGGTGGGTGGTGGTGGGGTGGTGTGGGTTGTTTGGGGGGGTGGGGTTGGGTGGGGTGGGGTTGTGGGTGGTGCGGGGTGGTGGGGGTTGGGGTTTTGGGGGGAGGGGGTTGGGGGGGGGGGGGGGGGTGGGTGGGGGGGGGGGGGGGGGGGGTGGTGGGGGGTGTGGGTGGGGTGGGGGTGGGGTGGGGGGGTTGGTGGTGGGGTGTTGTGGGTGTTGGGGTGTTTGTTGGGGGGGGGGGTTGGGGGGGGGGGGGGGGGGTGGGGGGGGTGGTGTTGGGGGGGGGGTGTTTGGGGGGGGTGGTTTTGGGGGGTGGGGGTGGGGGGTTGGGGGCGGGTTGTGTGGGGGGGTGGGTTGGTGGGGGTGGTTGGGGGGTTGTTTGGTTGGGGGGTTGGGGTGTGTGGGGTTGGGGGGGGGGGGGGTGGCGGGGGGGGGAGGAGGGGGGGGTGGGTGGAGGGGGGAAGGGGGGGTGGGGGGGGTGGGGAGGGGGAGGAGGAGGAGAAGGTAGAGTGTGGATGAGGATGGAATGAGTTGGGGGGGGTGGGGGTGTGATGTGTGGTGGGGGTTGGGGGGGGTGTGTGGTGTTTGGGTTGTGGTGGTGGGTGGGGGGGGTGGGGGGGGGTGTGTGTGGTGGTGGGGGAGGGGTGGGGGGCGGGTCTGGTGGGTGGGGCTGGGGTGGGGGGGGGGGTGTGGGGGGGGTGGGTGGGGGGGTGGGGGGGTGGGTTGGTGGGGGTTTGGTGGTTGGTGGGGGGCGGTGGGGGGGGGTGGGGGTGGGGGGGTCTGGTGTGGGGGGTGGTGGTGGGTGGGGTGGTGGGGTGTGGGGTTTGGGGGTGGGGGGGGTGGTGGGGGGTGGGGTGTGT